>VWZX01002149.1:3928342-4463983 GCA_013399015.1 Galbula dea
GAGAAGAAGAAAGAAAAAATAAAAAATTAGAAAACTCCTCATCTTAACAGTCCATAACCTCAAATAACTTCACAGAAGTTCAGAGCCCTCCAGAATGTGTCCTTAAGGGAATTCAGTAAAACTTCAGTGATGTAATTTGGACCATGGCAGAGCATAACACTTGCTAGATATGTTCTCCACTGACCTCAACAGCCATGCTGAGTGGAATGCACTGCAACATTTCAGAGCAGAGGTATTCAGAAGACAGTAGCTGGTGATACAGAGGCATCTGCCCTTGCTCTGCCTTTCACACCTGGATCAGACCCATCAAGGGGCAATGCCAGCACCTCATGGGTGGTTTGGCACCTAAGGAGTGATAGTAAACTGATAGTAAAACCTGAAAGGCAATGTTAAAATTAACCCTAGATAATATTTCTTATCTGAAAGAATGGACAAGGTAGGGCAAGTAGTAGATTTTTCTAATGTTCCTTTTCTGGGGTGTGTTATTCTAATATATTTCGTACAGAAAGTGACTTTTTATTTTCAGAAAGATACAGATGCCCCAAACTTTAATGAATACAGATAATAATACGCATTGCCTCCAGCAGAACACTACAGAAATCACTCAGCTTCATTTATATTCACTATTCACTCATTCCATATGTCCACACAATATCCACAAAAGATCTGAGGTCTTCATTTTTCTGTGAGAGGCTGTAAAAACTAGTTAATGTGGTTTTTATTTCAGCATAAAAAAAAAATCCATATGCAAATTCATAGTTTATTCGAATTCATAAAGGCAACTGCAGAGCTTTTGCTGTGGGTACAAGTGCAAGAGGAAATAACGACCTGCCCCAATTTTTTTATTGACTGGCCCCAAACCTGACATTCCTACCACCTCAATATTTGATTTACCACTATTAAAGCAGCTGAACATCTTATAGTAAGGAGTACAAAACCAGATTTCTCTTTCCATTTTCCTATTATTTGTAATTGTATTAAAAGACCTTAAAAGAAAGTTGAAGAAAACAACAGGGTACAATCAAAAGTAGGAAAAAAACCCAAGTAAACAACAAAGAACTGCCAGCAGCCAACCACATGCCTTAACTTTAACACCAGCTTTTTTTATAGTCTGAACATAGGCTGGTACCTGATCTTCAGAAAAATAACAGGAAAAACTGTTTTATCAAACCAGAAATATTATAGGCAGGGTAAGGACAGAGGTTTCCAAATGTGCATGGATGACAGGTTAATTGTGATTAGGGGGACTGCAAGAAACACACCAAACTTCAGAGCAAAAGGTATCAGGCAGAGACTGTGGTTGAAACACCATCCAAAGTTGTGGTCAAGAGAGTACTTCTGGATTACAGAGCCATTTAACAAGTGTAGCTTCTCAAACTGCTTTTGCGCTTTCAATAGCACCTTTGAAAACTGATCTAAGACTTTGACATGGGAGGTGTGTGTGTCTGTTTTGGGTTTATTTCCTTTGGCACATAGAAGGCAGATTTAAAATGCTTATGAGGTAGGATAAATGAAGTGGATTATTGTAGTCTTTCTGTACCAAACGAATTTTTAACTAAGTTGTGCCAACCATTCATTTCTGTCTCTCTAGCCACTACATTAAGGTACATGGAATTTGCCAGGAAGCTTTAATTTTAGTTGTGGTTTTTATTTTAAAAAAACCCCAAAAACAGACCACAAACCAAACCAAAGCATCAAGAAACAAACACCAAAACCCAAGCTGTATCTTACAAGAAAATCATTTTGACACTCCAAACTGAGATAAATTTTCAATACAAATGAACAAAACAAAACAAAGAAACAATAAATAATACTAATAAAAGAACAAATATGAGCTTTTCTGCACAAAGCAAGGAATTGTTTCATTTTCAGGCTCCACCTGAAGTTGCAAACCCAACCTTTCACGACAATAGAGTTTGGGTTTTTTTCAAGAAAAAATAAACTCAAGATTTCAACAGTTATCTAGTATTTCAGTGGGTATGAAAACGTGCCTGCGTTTTAATCCATTTCATATTCAGAAGCTCCTGAAGTTTGAGAGCACATTTGGTCACATCTATATTTAAATTTGTTAGACTTAGTAATAATTTCTGAACATACTCTCCATAAGTCTTTTTTTCTTGAAAGAAACATTTGCTGTAGAATAATGAATATGAATTATGCAAAGAAAATCTTTAAAGAAATTTTTTTGCATATTTCATGCCTGTTAAAAAGTTGAGTTTGAAAGACATTGTCATCCAGATTCATTTCTTTTTATAATAAGGAAAATCATCACAAAATTGTGGTACAGAACATGCCAGTTAAGTTACTTTTAGGCAGAGAAATTTGTGCCACTGCTATTCTTTTGAATATTATTAGCAAATTAAAAGATTTTCCTACACAGAAAAAGAAAATTTAAAAAAAAAAAAATCACTCTGTCTTTTATCAAATCATTTTAAAGAGTTTCTAAGCCATGCCTTCTTCACACATTCCTGTGCAGAGGATGGAGCTTTTTCACTAACATCACTTGCTTTTATCATATAACCATTTGCAGTTTTTCCCACTCTAGAGAAACTCTTTTCAGGATTAAACATTTAAGGAGCTCATTTTGCTTTAGAGAAATAGACCTTATGGGTTAAATCATAGCCATATTATAAGCACAGAAACTTTGTTCTTAAAAGGTCATCTACTTAGGAGGCAAAAGGACTGTCTTTACTAATGGGAAATAAGCCAAAATGAAAAATCTAATTTTTTTTGTTGAGTGTCCTGCTGATTCTGCAGACATTTTTTTTCCAAGGGTACCAGCCATCATAAAAGCTAAGGAAAAGATCTTTAGTGCAAGCAGTAGTGCCAAATAGTCTACTACTACAGGTAGGTGTTTTCATGTAACTAAAAAACCTAAACAAATAATAAAAACTAAAAAAACCCACACCAAACCCCCACTTGTTCACATCTGTTGAAGAACAAGGACACTATTTCCTCTGCACACTATCAAAGGATCTATAGGATACCTTGAGGTAACAGGATCCTGATTCTGCAAACATATATGCTGATTTTTCATTTATAAACTCACTGACCTTATTGAAGCTAATCACACACATACAGATAAGCATCCATGTATCTACAGGACTGGGAGTATTTGTCTTTGAAAAAGGGATTTATACTGTAGACAAGTTAAAGAAACAGTGACTCCTAATAATATTTAGGAAGCACAGTAATGGGTGAGAAACAGACAATCCTAGTAATTTTTGGAAAAGAAACATAAGTATATGCTGCATTAGTTCTATTTTGACAGTGTCAGTAACAGATGGCTTCCAATACTGTAACATGTACTCTACCTACTAAGAAGAGAAAGATGATTTTAAATTTCATTACTTAAAACTAAAACTACTAAACCACAATGAAAACCGTGAATCACTGCAACAGTGCATATACAAGGCTAGCACTAATTTCAGTCATTCCATGTTGATATTCTTTATATCAAAGCGCACACTTTAAATACTTTAAAAACATACAATATATCTCCACAAATATGAGAAAGTTAAAGTAATCCCTCTTTTCTCTCTTCAGAGCTAGTTTTAAAAGTACAGAATTAGGAACAGATGATCTGCCAATATCAGCCCTAGCCAGCTGTTTCAAAGATCCTGGGTTCAAGTCCTTGCTCTACTACAACCTGTGCGATCACAGCTATTTCAAATAATGTGCTTCAAATTCCATGTGCAAAGCTGACTTTTCAGATGATAGATGCCCTCACAATGAAATGAAGGAAAAAATAGGAATGTTAGCATTTGCAACAGAATTATTTTAAAATAAACAGTATTGTTTCAGATACTAGAAACAGATTTTAACCAAGAATGAGAAATCAATAAACTGTATAATACAGAGGTCTTCGAAGGATTGAGCTTTGAAAGTATAGGACTTTTTCTCAGGCTGATTTGCTACAGGGCAATACACTATTGGTAATTAAATACGTTTCATTCATCCTTCATCTACTCTTTAGTTCTGATATGAGACCATTGTACTTAATATATTAGAAGTATTTGAAAGAATAAATTTTAGGCATATTCAGAAGAATGAGAATATGACCAACCCACCAAGAACACACAAAGATGATATTAAAAAAGAGTCAAGAATTAAATAAAGCCTCCAGATTAGGACTGAGACACAATGGAAAGGTATTCAGGAAGGGTGGAAATGAAAGCTTGCTTTTCATTGTCTGTTCTTAATGTGATCTGTCTGGAGGCTTACTTATCAGAGGGACGTTCAAAGAACTGCTGCTTCCTCTGAAGGATGGAACAATCCTCTTTGAAAACATTTGTAAAAGGAATATTTTTACATAAAATAAAAGGATAAAGTTAATTGGTACTGATGCTGTCCTGAGAAAGTCAGGTGATGACGTAGTAGCCTTTATGCTTATGAAGGCCCAGAGCTACCACAAAACACCACCAAAAATTCCACACAGACTTGAGACAAGAAAAGCATGAAAAAGCTTAAGAGAGACTGACTGCCACCAGTGTGTTCTCTCACTCTCTCCCAAACCATCCCAGGGAAGAACTGTGTCCTCTTCTGGAAAAGAAAACAAACAAACCACCACTCAAGAGTAACTGTAATCCAGAAAATGGTTTTAGTAACCCATACCTACATGACTGCACTTTTTTCCCCTGTTAATTTTATTTCTACTATCTCAGTCAACAAGATCATCCAGTTTCTGTAAAGTGATTTGTTGCTCATGACAAACAAGTTTTCCTGTGTTGTGTTTTTGTGTTTTACTGTGATAAATTAAAGTGAATAACATAAAACACATTAGACTCTGAGAAGAACAGCATCTTCCTTCTAGTGTCCAGCCAAATATACTAGTGTTTGTCTACTTCAAATTAAGTTGACTTGTGGAAGTTCAAATTAATGTAGCTGGAAAGAAGCCAGAAAACTTCCATTCTTGTAAATTTAAAGGGTTTGTTCTTGTCTTGCTATCAATTTCTGGTGGTTTTTTTGTTTTGAAAACAGGAACAGTAAGAACACTACAGGGAAGCTAGTCTTATATTTCTGTCTGCTGCCATTTTTGCCTTGCACTTGACAGGAGTTCCTAAAGAGCAGAGCTGCAAATTCCTAGTTTTAATTTTTCTGCTAAGAGAAAAAGAAAGAAGACAAAACCAAACAAAACCAAAGAAACAAAAATCCCAATCAATCAATCAACCAGCAACAACAACAAAAAAAAACACAGAAAAGAACCAAACAAAAAAATCCCAAACCCAGGAAAACACAAAGGTTTAAGCCAAATGCTACTGTGATAGATATAGAAAGAATGGAGAGAGTGCAATTACTGTTAGGCCACATTCCACAGAAATATAGTGCACTGGGAAAAGGCTAAAGAGGTATTTTTCGAGCAATCCAAAGGTGATCTTTTCTTTTCACATATTTTCTGCTCCTTAGACAGATAATAAAGTAAATAACAATAACATTTACATAACAATGTAACATGAGAAGAGCTTGCATAATTTATTAATAGGGGAAATATTTTTTCTTGGGTTATTCCATTATAAATAACAATAAGTACACAGCTTACTCCAGACAATATACATTTACCACAGTAATAAACATTCCTAAAGGCACCCTAGTTAGCTGGAAAGATTGCGAAGTAATCTGTTCCCCTTTTATTCTTCTGTTTAAACTTCCTACACAAGGAAGGATGATTTACATGCTCCTGTCTGATAAAGTGCTGTTAAAGCAAATGTATGCTGCAGCAACCTGCATCTGCCTTTCTTGCCTTTGCACATTTAAAACTGCATGGGCTAGGTTCTAAGCTCCCCATATTCAGTAGCTGAAAGCACTCCCTGCTCTTTCACATAATCAGACCCCAGTACATCAAAAATTGCTTCTACAAAAAGAGTGCACTTACTTTCCCCAGTGCTGGCTGCAGTGTTAGAGGGGAAAGCTGGCTTTTGAACATTCATATTTAAACTAATATATGCAAATTAGATTATATGTGTGTATGTGACAACAGCATGCAACTTAAAACTTAGAAACAACAGTCCATAGTGGAAGCAAACGGAGGGAGAATGCATGCAAGTATGTAAGTCTCTGGAAGACTGTGGTATTTTTCATATTTCCCATTTTATGACATTTGTCTACTTTCACTAGGAAGAAGAAAATTCAGGAATAAGATCCAATCATTTCAATAATTGCTATTCATGTATGCTAGTTCAGATGGATTGTTAGTATGATAGGCATCCAACATTAAATGTCAAATTAACATGAAACATAAAGATGGCAATATGTTGAAATTTGTACACTACTCTTCGGAATGAAAAGACTACTCAAGATTGAACCTTGAGGGCTAATAATACACAGTACTCAGCATAAAATTATATTTCTTTCATGTCAAATAACTAATTTTCCAAATGTAAACTAGAGATCTGCCAATGAGTAAAATAAAGCACATGATAGTAAATATGCACATGACAGCTTTTGTAGACCAAGGAGACACTGTGAGAAAAGTCATCTGAAGGAACTGGAAGATGGTATTTACTTTTTAAAAAAAAAAATTATTATTATTTAGAAATTTTCTATTGGAGAGACTCCAGTTTGTTCCAAGTCACGAATTGCTACAGACTGTAACAGTTTTCAACAAAATATTTTTACTAGGAAAAAAAATCTGGATACATGTTTAAAAAAAAAATAAAATCATAATGAACCAGCAAAGAAGCTACTCAGCCACTGCAGGAAGTACATTAGTAGAATTGGCTCCTAATACTAAAGATCAAAAACTAAAGATTAAATTTAAGAGATGGAAGTAAAGAATATCCCATGCTGGAGGCAAATATTGTCATGAAGCTACTTAATTGTTTGGGATACAGTAAGGTTTATTCTCTGACTCAGCTACCAGCTATTTCAGTTAATTTCCATTTTACTGCCAATTAAAATTACATATCTAAGATAAAAAAAATACTGAAATCTAAAAAATTAGTTTGAAGGAGAACTTATTTCCCCTCAGTAAGAATATTATTTTGGTTATGGGTACAAAAGCAGACAATAGATGCATGTGAAACTTATTTACTCAAATACTGATAGTAAAAAGCCTGTGAGATTTGTGAGCATCGTTTTTTCAGAGAGGATTAGTTTTCCAGTTTGAGTAAATTATTGTAAAATTCCTTTGTCTCTTGGGCTGGACATACATGTAGCTATCTGCCATAGCTTATCTATGAAAAGATTTGGGTTTGTTTTCCCTGTTTTAAAATCAGTTACTGTGTTTATCATATACTATATCATATATACTTTTAAATCTAGAAAAAAATCTAGTATACTGCTAGAAGTAGTTCTGAACTGGTGTCATTCAATTTGCAAAATAAACATTTGATAATTGACAAGATGCCAAGATGAAATATTTTCAAGTTAATTATTGTTTGTGGTTGAGTTTCGGTATTAATAAGTTAGGAACTAAAAATATAATTTTGAAACTATACTGCAAGATTCATTCTAAATTACTATTTTCATTACTGGTTATCTTTCTTATAGTTTACCTTGTTTATATCATACTTAAATTAGATTGAAGGTTATTTGTAGAAGCAATCAAGCATATTTTCAACCAGCATCAGCCATGGCTTATGATTATCAATGAGGACTCCGCTCAAGATTAGTTTCTACGGAAACCACCACTGATATTACTGATGCTTGTAACTTTCATTTTTAGGCATGTGACTTTTGTTATCATTGCTCACTTTCTCTATGAACTTTTTTGATGTTTCATTTTGCAAAACAAACTAAATCTACTGAAAAACATAGAGGGTTTTTGCATAACTCAAAATCTTCAAAGGCAAAGGTTACAAACCCAGCAACTTTAACCTTAACTGAACAGATATAAATGCAGTAGATATGGCAGAATATTAACATTTACAGAAAGTCAAGGTAGTGCACTGCCTTTTATATTTATCATTAGTTTCCTCAGTTCAGCAAAGGGACAACTTGATTTTCATTGCTTTTTAAGTTATATATGAATAAAAATTAATTTAGACAGCCCGTGGTCTTCTTGAAGTCTCCATAGTCACACCTTATGCTACCTCTGCTGGTAATTAAGTGAGCTATTTTGACACACTGATTAAAGAAACCTTTCGATAGCTTTAGTGATGTGGGGCTTTTGTTGGTGGTTTTCACTCAAATACCTTACCTGGAATGTTATACTGCAATTATTCCTTCTCCACTTACCTCAACAATGTAAGCTTGGAACTGGACTGAGGAACTGAACTGCAGTTCTGCATCAAATCCTGGATTATATGTGTGTGTATGCATCTATTTAATAGAAGCTGATTTGATATAATGGGACCCCAAACTATTTTCATAGCATGTCATGACTAATACCAAGCTGAGTTCTTGCTGGAATTAGAAAGCACACTTGCACAGGTAAACAATTATGCAATTTCTTCAAACATATAGAAACTGACTTACTCCAAATCATCACCTACCTAGCTTTAGCTTGCATTAAACTAAAAAGGAGAATTAATGTATAATTCCTATTGCCTCTTATTTATACTTCTTTAGTTGCCAGATTCAATGAGTACTCTATGAAAATGTTTAGACCAAGACTGCTGTATCAGGATAGAGACAGCCTCAGGCAGTGCTACTCATTATGTTGATCTAAGTCATAGGGTGCCTTAGTGATTGGTTGGTAAATCCATCTCATTTGAAATGCACAACCTGAGGTTATATTTAGGGGGATTCATTCTAATGTACTCTGCCTCCACTTGTTTTTCTTGGGAGGTGGATATTTTCGCTAGAGGAAAAACAACACTGAAAATGAACAGGAGACTAAAACAACATAGTTCATAGGTAGGAGAGGTATGCTATCATTTTTAAACATCATGAGATTAAGAAAGACAGTTTCATGTCTTAACAACATAAGATTCCTGCATATAGCTATATTTTCCATTGTTCAGCTTCGGACCTCATATAAGATCCAGCCTAGAATGGTTACTATTTTTAGGCAATTTTCTTACACATTTTGAGTTATATTAGTTTTCTATACATGCACAAAATACTGTTACACACATGAAAGATATGAAGACAGAACAAAAGAGTACTCTGCCCAAAGATACTTCACTTTTAAGCAAATCACAATATACCCTCCATAGGTTGGTTGGTTGGTTTGTTTTTAATTATGTTTCTTTTCTGCTGCCATTCACACTACTATCATACTTCCCCTCCTGCCTACTCTGTAATTCTAGTTACATCCCCTTTTCTCTAAATGTTTTTGAGGGCAATCCTTTCTCAAGCTTTTTTAAAAGGAATGTTTCCTTTCAAACCCAGCCTGCTTTTCAGAAAACATTTTCATGATCTCTGACTACAGTATCATATAATACGTATTCTAAGAAGAGTTAAACTTGAAGCATGATAGCATTAAAATCCATACAAATTGTTAAAATTAAGGATGGTTGCAAAAAACTTTCTGCAAAAATTCTAAAACAAGTCATCCCCACAAAGCCAAATATTATCATTAAGAAGTGCATTACAATCAAACTTGCTCAGACTATCTGAACCATGCCCCCCCTCCCATCCACTCCTCACACCCTCTTGTTTTCCATTCTTTTAGTGTCTGATTTTCTTCAATCTTTCACATTCTACTTTTGATCTTTTGGACCAGTGTAAAGTCAATGCCTGATTTTTTAAATTTTTTTTTATAGTTTAAATTCAAGCAAGGAAGTCATCCAGCAGCAATGCTAGCAACAGAGAATATATCCAAAGTTGAATTTTGTTTAAATTACTTAAAGGTAAGAATCCACTTTGTGCTTTTACTTCTCTGGAATTACTGTGGGGAATTTTATCATATAATTTTTAAAATTATGGTTCAGGTTAATTTGCCTTGAAATTTAACATAAGAAAGAAAACAGAAAGAACACAAAAGTTACCTGCTGTAGGTATATGCTCCTCCATTAGTACAGATGGCCAAGATTCTCATTTTTGCACAGAGAGATTACATGAGTTCTGTGGAAGAAAATCTTCCTTTAGTATTCTTAATATACTTTTCTTAGCAGAATACGATCCTCAGGATAACAATTTTTCCACCAATGAACTAGAATTAGCATGCTCCTGTAACCATGGCAAGCACCAAGTTTACAGCTTTCCCCCTCCCTATAACTTAAGTCTATTTATATATGTTTGAGTGTATAATATGCATTTATACTGTTTATATATTGATTTTACATTAATATTTTCAGATAAGGTCTCATCTAGGGGACAACTATGTTTCCCAAGTACATTTTTCTTTTTTGTCCACTGAAGTGATGAGCTAAGAAGTCCAGCATTTCAGGAACATATAAAAAGAACATAATTACTGTGATCATATAAAAAGAACACAACTACTGTGATCATATGCCATGGTTTCTAGAGATACAGTCAAGCAACAAATGCAATAATTCTGCTATTTTAACAGACATGTTTATGAATATGGACTAAAGGTTTAGCATGTACAAGCATAAGATATTTTGTGTACTTTTCAATGATGTCATGTGTGTTTAGCAACATTTGGATGCTCAGGGTGTAAAAAAACCAATTCTCTGCTCACTTCAGTCTTAAAGGTCTAAAAAATCCCTCAGTATTCCTCACAATAATCACACACACAGCATTACAAATCAAAAATCAGAACAATAGCATCTGGAAAGAGAGCACAGAAACATGAATTTAAAAATGGTGGCTGCTGTTGGCATGTGGGTTACATTCAGAATAGCAAAAACTTCACCCGTTTTAACAGAAAAAAATTCTTCATGTCATAAAACAACAGTTTAATACTACTTGACATGCAAATAATTCAAAAAATATAGTTAAGGATTTAGTTAATTTTATTTAAGATAACAGTTTCTGGTTTGTATCCATTTCTGAATTTGAGTTCTCTTTCCATTTAAATGGTCCACATTCTCCAGCATGTAGATTGAATTTTAATTGTGATGTAGAAGGAAATAAACATGCTTAATGGAGTTCTGATTTGTTGCATTATATCACTTTCAAAAATGATAAAACAAGGAATGTAATTTGCATAATAAAAGATTAATTTTTAATCACAGTTTACTTAACATGGTATTAGACAGAGCGTATGGTACAAGCACCTTCCCAGAATATCCATTTTAGACAGGACTACAAGAAAACTTAGGAATAAAACATAACAAATAGCCCTCCTAAGTTTTTAACAAGGACATTAACACAAACAGAAACCATTTACATGAAAAGACTGTTTTACAGTTCTGCCACCTTCTCTGAATTAAAACCTGACACTTGCCATTTTCTCACATTTCCCTTCTTTTTCTTTCATTTGTATTTGCTTTAAAGGTGAATGGAAGGTAAAAAAGAAAACTGTAAGTAGACAAGACAATTTTTTCTAAGCTTGATAAAATGAAGAAGAGCCACATACACAAAGTCACAAAAGAAGGGCTTCTCACTGCTCCTCTACATCACTGTGATAAAGCACAGTGCATGACCCTCTTCTGCCCTTTCTGCTTTTTCTGGGAAGTGAAGCTCACCGTCTTCTGTCTTCAGGGCAGAGAAGGAAGTTGTCGTCTAGTTTTGAGACAACAATAGAAGTAAAAAAATAGTTTGGTGGGGGGGGGTGGTGTTTGTTTGTTTGTTTTGACAACATCCCAACTTAGGGCTGTAAACAGACTACACTTGGCCTTTTGTCTCTGACTGAAATACCACACTTCTGTCTGCCTTTAATTAAGGCAGAACTGCAGAGAATAAAAATAGGCAAGTTCTTCGTTTGTTGAAGTGTGATGTAAGCTGGATTGCAAGTAACATTTTATCTTGATCTTGTGTTTTGTTTTGATTGTGCTCCCCCCACTCCCATCAGCATACTATCTGTTAATTATGTAAAAGGATTTAGTTTGCCATGGTTATGTCATTTTATGGAAATCTTTGAGCTAGAGAGTTGCAAGACCTCTCCTGCAAATGTTCATAAACCTGAATTAAAGCAACATAATTACAGGAGGGAGAAATAATTACAGAAAATTTTACATCTTTCCCTCTACCTTACTGGTGATGAGGCTTGTTAGTCTTTCCTCTAATACCCCATGTTATCAAATAAAACATTTTCTTCATGAAGAGTTCAATGTAGGCTGCTAGACTTAAAGATAAAGAAGAAAAAGAAACATTAGCAGGATGGGTGCAGCATTTTTCTTCACAGCTACTTTGTATAAACTTTTTTTCCTAACATTTTCAAATGAAGAACTGGTGAAGCTGTATATGTTTAGTTACCTTCAAAAATTTTCAGAAAGATATCTTCAGCTGCTTGAGTAGAGAGAGTTTTCTTATTCATTCATAGTGCTCTCTAATGAACAACTTCCCTTTTTCCTTAAAATAGCCTAGCCCTTCTCTGCAGATTGACAGTATTCTTCCACATCTACTCTCCTTTTCTGAAAAAACTTCCTGTCTTGTGTAAGCATTTCTGAAACAAATCTACATTCTTCAAGTCATATGTTGTCAAATTCCATTTCACAGCTTCATTCGCACATTCTTCTCCTATTTCAACACTACAAACTGAATACTTCTCCTCCTCTTTCCCATTTCCTCTCCTTTTCTCCCTTGTTTGCTCAGAGTTACTAGCACCCTTTTCAGCAGGGTTTCATTTCTGGTACTTGCAATAGCAATCTTATCTTTTCCCCTTTTTGCTGTCTGCATGACACTTCACAGATTAACTTTATTATCGAATCCCAGAAAACTTTCAGTGCTGTACCACTAACAACAATGCTCCAAAGAGATTTCTAGTTTGCTGCTCTCAAAAAATCCAAGTAGCAGCACTGAAAAGCAGTAAACAGGCTGCTGTTAATGTAATTATTTCAAACTGCAGCCACTGCAGGTAACTTTATTATTAGATATTATACCTTATGAAAAACTCTTATATTCTTTCTTAAATATATAAGAACATTTCTGTTGTCCTTAAGATAAGGTTGCACAAATTAAGATGTCTTCCATTTGATGAAACCCATTGTGAGCTTCAGGCAACCCAAAGCTTCCACATGAGATTTACAAAGCATAGAAGTGTCTCTCCATAACCAGCCAAAACCTGTCACCAGCTGGGCACATCTGGCCACACACAGAAGTGACTTGTCTGAAACAGCAAGAGAAAGTTTCACGGAGTGCCTACACCTTCATGAATGCATTTAAATTGTCTTTTCCTTAAAAAGTATGCTGCTCTCTTCCTTTTTTTTGATATTCTACTAAGTGTATTTCAGATAAAACTTGCCCAGTTTCTTTTGGGTTTTTCAGAATTTGCAAGTGAAAAATACTTTATACATTTTTGTACCATATGTTTTAGCTGAAAGATTCTTCTGCATTACTAAAAAAAAGGATCTAAGAATTTTAGGGGGAAAAAATAGAGCAAGAATGAAACAACTTTGCTTTTGTGCAAATGTTATTTCTATGAAATATATATTACATAAAAAGCTTATGTAGTTTTTTCAATTATTATATTTTATAATATGTAGTAATAATTTTTGCATGTGTATAAATAAAAATAAATTCAATCTATGAAATATTTTTTATTGAAGGTTACTATGTGATTCTTCTTCAAAGATTTGGGGGTTGGCTTGTTTAACAAACAAGGGAGTAACTTTATCAAACTTAGTGCTATATAGACCACAAATTCGTTGGAAATAAATCTTTTATCCTAAAGAAAAAGTCATCATCACATTGCATTTTCATAAAACTAGATTATTATTATTATAAGAAATTTTAAAAGACCAATCTCTACACAGTCAGATGGATTTAGTGTCATTAATATAAAAAATATTTTGTAACATTTTGTTTTATGTATTGTAAAACTTAGCTGAACATCTTTCATGTTAACATATTAACATGTTTAAATTAGATAATTCTCTTATTTCTATTAATAGTCTCACTATATAAAGCAAGGCATTTATTATTTGCAATTTCTTAATCAACTAAAATTAATTATGCTTTTGGATCATAGTTGTATTTAATCTCAGTCTTTACAGCACCATTCACCCATTTATTTGGATTTTCTTCTGTATCACTTAGTTGACTACTCCAAAAGGACATAATGTTATCAGTACACATAGCTGCTGAAAGCACAAACTTAGTTTATAATAGGTTATAAAAAGTTAGCAATTGCATTTCTGCAGTGAAGCAAAGTTATACACTCACAGGTTGCAGAAATCATGATGAAGCACAGACAATTTAAAAATCAAAAAATAAAGCATTCTCATACCTTCTGTTTCTAGAGGTATCCATTTTAATCACAAATATCTTCAGGTGTTCATTACCTTGCATTATTCAGACACACAAAGCTGTTTCCTCCAAATTCTACTCCTGTTGTACCTAGTAGGCCTCCTGTGTGATAAGTCTGAAGACATGACAAATAATGCTTAATCTGGGCACTTAGCTGCTCTACAAACACAAGAAAAAGCCAGGCATTTGCTATGTACCAGGATTTCCTTTATGTTTCTGTAATGTTCCCTTTACAAATGAATGGGAATATCATACAGTCATGCCTTCACTTCAAATACTGTGGTATTAAAGAAACTTTTTTTAATGTATATGTTTAATTCTGGTACACTAAGGCAACAAATACTCAGTTACATTCAAGGGCTGTAGGGTGAAAGAAGCACAAATAAGAAAAATGAGCAAGGAAAACATAGGAAAGAAAATGGGGTTTATATTAGCAGCCATTTTATATCAAGATCTGACAGCAGATAATTTTTAATATCTATTTCTTACATAAAACATCATGAAGTGACTGTGAATAAAGAGACTTTTTACCTTTAAGTTTATCTAAATCAAAACCTAGAGAAACATACTATTTTGTGAGGAAAAATTATTGATGAAAAGTCACTCAGTGACAAAAGGTATTTTTGCAATGCATTCACCTGCATAGACATGATTCCCCACTACGCAAGAAACCACACTGAGAGCAACGATCAAATAGTTTCATTTGCAGAGGATTAACTCTATACAACAAACACTAGAGGTCTAATGCTACAAAACAACAGGAGGAAATATATGCTTAATTCAATGAATTTGATAGGACAAGAAGCTTATGATCACTAGAAAAATAAGATTAACAACAATGTGTATTGTAGAAAACAAAGCTACCTAAATGCTTTCCATAACACGTGGACCCTGTGCCTACCTTCTCCCCTTTACATATTCAGAGTGGGGTAAAAAAAAAAAAAAATAGGAGTTGGTTGAGTTGCTTCTCAGGCAGTGCTTTGGCTGCAGCAGTTGATCTAGACCTTCATTAGTTATTTTCCCTAAAGTAGTTCTCATAATTCCTCCTTAAAGGAAAGGGGTATTGGCCTATTTTATACTTAACTTCTGCTTATTGCACAGATCATTTCCATAATCACAATAAAGCCTGATCACTGACTGTCTTTGGTGACACAGCAATAATGTGAGAGAGTCCTAAGGCTGCCTTAGGCAACAATCTGGGGATATTAGCATATATCAGGTGCCCTGGGCTCACTACTTTAGAAGTCTGTAGTAATATCAGGTGAAGACAAAGCAATAGGCAGTTATGAGATAACTTATCCCCAGGGAAAGTTTTATTCCAGCTTTCAATAGATACTGGTTTGTGCCCTGGAAGGAAAGAATTATATTCCTCCTAAAAATCCATATATATTGTTTTCTTGATAATTTTTGTTCAATATTATAACTTTATGCCTTTGTTATTCAAATAAATGGATGAGTCTGCTGTGAAAAAGTTAAGATGCCAGTAATAGTGACCTCTTTGAGGGGCTTCTAGATTTGTACTGTAATGAGATGATTGCACCTGAGTTTCCCCCAACCCTGTTTTGGAACATATTACTTTCTATAAGTAGTTAAAAGATGAAACTACAAGAGTATCTAATCAACCTCATTGAAACACTGAAAATGCAAAGCCATAAAACACTGGAAATCCAATACTGTAATCAGTAATGAAATATTAGCACTGCAGAGTTACCATAGGCAACAGCTGAAGGAAGTGTACATGTCACTTTGTAATAGATGATTAGATGGATCCCTGAAATAGGTAAGATAGAAAAATAATAGACAATGTTAATATAGCATTAGGGGTCAGGGAAGGTAAAATACATTACTGCATGATTTTAATTGGTTTCATAAATTGTAATGTAAAACGTTAATCCTTGAGCTTTCTGAGACATAAGATATAGAAATTCAGACTACAACTCGCAAGAAGTATGGAGTTTTATCTTATGTTAGTACCACTGGGGAGAGAATAACATCATCAGGGACAGTGCAGAAGTCAGAACTCTATATTCAGGCAATCCAGACTTTATTCTTCTTTCTTTTGCAACTCTCACTGTATTTTACTTCATTATCTCACTGTGGCTTTTCCTCTTTTGATCACTCACTGACAGGTCCATATATTTTAACTGTAAGGATATGGGGAATGTAAGGCTATACAGTCAGCTCCGACGAGTAGACAGCGAAGGCAGTGGCCATCTTTTGTCAGGTTAGAGTTCTATCTTAATGCCATTGCAAATACAATGGACAGAGAAAGTTCTGGTAAAGATCAGGTTTTCCAAGGCATTGTTTCTTAATGCTGCCATTCAATGTTTCTCTTGTTAGAAAGTAAGGATCTTCTAGCTATTACTACCAAGGGTAAAATTAATGTCCTCACAGAAACCAAGTATTACTGCATCTACAAATCTTCGGTAAACCTTAATAGTAAAGGAAGTCTGAGGCATCTGCATATTATTATTCAAATTACTGGAAGTATAGTATCCCAGCCTGATATATGTTTACTAAATTTCTTCAAACATCTGTGTTAATCCTATAGTATTTCTTTAATTTGTTGAATTATGAGAAAAGCTATACCATCTCAAGCTGGAGTATGACAATTATTGAGAATAGGTATTGTTATCATTAATATTATTATTGAAAAGAATGTAGCAAGCAACAAGATCAGCCCTCTAATATTGTTGTGATGTTACATAAATTTCAGGTCTTAGGGTGGCAATAAAAAACTGCTAAACCTGCTCTTTGTATCTTAAGGTGAAAGAGAGGTGCACACATTAAAGTGCATGCAAAAACCCCCCACATTGGTATATTTTATGGCAGTGTATGTGCAACATACAGACTAAAATCACTAAGAAAATAATTCGAAACCCAAGAACTCTTCTCACACCTTGTTGCAGACAAAGGGAAATACCAAAAATTTGAGTTAGCTAACCTGAGTCTGTCAGCGTTCTTCATATGTAACTCTCTACAACAATCCATGCCTTCTTTGGTAGCTGCTGTCTTAATCTGTATTAACAGTATATATCAGTACCTTAAGATAAAGTAAGCTTGAGTTTCTGAGGATAATATTTGTCGAGGACAACATTATTTTTTTTTAACTACCAAGGCAGGAACTGCCAAGATTATTTTTGTCTCCACGTCACAGAATCACAGAATATTAGGAGTTGGAAGGGACCTCGAAAGATCATCTAGTCCAACCCCCTTGCCACAGCAGGATTCCCTAGACCAGGTCACACAGAAGTGCATCCAGATGGGTTTTGAATACCTCCAGAGAAGGAGACTCCGCAACCTCTCTGGGCAGTCTGTTCCAGTGCTCTGTCACCCTCACTGTGAAAAAATTTCTATGTATATCAGTCTTGTGTTTTTCCTTATCCTCTATAGAAATACTTAAAAGCAAACCCCAAAAAATTACATCAGCAAGTACATTCAACATTAAATCACTTAACATTTCCTGACACTACCATGTAAGACAATTATTCTCTGGATTGTAGAGTACAGTATGCACAGTCCTTGGCTGTTCTATGATTTTCTCTTACACAAGTATAATTACTTCAGGGGGATTGAGTACATGAAACTAATTGATGTTTAACATTTAAGAAATGTAACACAATTTTATGCCTGTGTAAAAATGTCAAAAGTAATTCATAAGATTTGAAGAAATTTCACTGTTGGCAGAATCAATAGCTACACATGGGAAATTATCCCAAATAAGTGTGTCACATCTAATATAAAAATCTTACTGAAAAAGTAAACTTTAGGTGATATTGATACAGCTACCTGGTAGCAGCTGAGATAATAACCAAGATGTAGGAAACTCCCCTACATTTAAAGAAAATTTTGCATGCCTGTAGATAAATTAAAATTATTTTTGCTTCTCCTTATTATTTTCGGTACAAAAATCACTTTAAATTTGAACATATTAGTATATAAATAAAGGAGGTGTTATGTCAAGTCAGGAAGAAACAAGAACTTTAATCAGCAAGTACATTTATAACATGCATCTCAATCTGGACCTAATAAAAGTTTCGTAACAAGAGAGGGGATATAAATGAGATTCTACAGTCTCCAAGCTATAACTTGTCTTGGAACTAAAAATACCTCTTACTTTTGGCAAAGAACAATCACATATGTATATTTTTTTGTTTTTCAATGGAAAGAAAGCAAGGTAACCACATGTCCTGCTTCTTTATGCATGATCACTAGAAACCTGAATTATAAAATATCATTAGAATCAACTTTGTATGATGAAAAAAACCTTTTTAAAATACTTCAAGCATTATCCTAAAGGGCATACCATAAATTCCAAAACATAAATAATTCCAACATTTGTTAGCAAGGAAGAGAAAAGAGTTTTATTATTTTTTAATAATAAATTCTGAAATGTCATTCCAGATAAGTTTGTGTATTTTGCTTGGAAACATTAAGACCCTTAATCCACAAAGTCAGATGCAAATTGTGTTTCAACAGTTTATCTTACCCTTTCTGTTTCAAATATGCATTTTACAGGTTGCAGAAAATCTAGTTCAGTTTCATCAGAGATGAAAGTTAAGAATTTTCCTCAGTTCCAAAAACAGTCTTGTGGGAAGACCACCATGAGTATTTGTGATGGAGGTGCTTCTGTTGCTTTCCATGAGGCTAAGGATACAAGCATCTCAAGTTTGTTAATAAGCAGCCTTGCAATGTAAGCAGCACAGATTTTTGTTGATTCCTAGGGGGGAATAATCACTGGCTTAAAAATTAAGTATAGTATCAAGATTATTCCAACACTTACAAAAGCCTTGTGAGGCTGGCTTCAGAGAGCTCAGCAGCTTGCAATACCAAACTCAGTGGGATACAGGGAATAATTGAACATGGATGTAAAAGTAACATGGGAACTTTTGAACTGCTTTTACTCTGGGCCAAATTGTGTTTATGCAAATGAACACCTTTGACTTATTCTTTGTAAACATGAGAAATCTACATTTACATCAAGGTAGCACAGCTCATTTCAGCTTCAATAGACAGAAGAGCATAGGTAGTGAATGAGACAGGGAACCAGAGTTTCCCATGCCTATTCACCATGATCATTGAGACTGCAGCAAACAGATGAGGGAGGTATTCACTCATTAAACAGGGAAAATAAAAATAAATATTGAACAGCTGCATCATTAACTGTGTGCAGTTAATCTGCATGCTAAATGAGGCAAAGATCCCATGGAAATAACACTATGTCATGTAATTAATAACCGTCTTAGTACATGTGCATAAACATCACAGATAGTATAGTACAGGTGATTATATCTTTGACTAGGAAATAGTACTTAAGGGCATAAAGGTAAAAAGTTCTCGTTAAGCTGAGGCTGGTGTGAATAAACTACTTACAAAAAACAACATTGTCATCTAAGATAAAATAACAAGTAGTTAAAATAATATTAACTCTCATGGTAGACTACAGACACCATTTCAGAAGCTATTTTTCAAAATATGTTTCTGAAGTGTTACATATTTTATATCAGTATTAACATGATTAAGGTTCTTCATGAAATAATATCATTTATAACTTTTCATTTTAAGCAACCGAGCAACACATATAGATTTTTTAAGAGCATAATGATTTACTACAAATTCCATAACTATTTTGAGCAATAAAAGCGGGATGGTTTAGACATGCAAATGACTAACATGCTTGGGATTTCACAATGTCTGACCATGGTAGTTGGTTACAAACATTAGCAATGTAACAAAAACTTCTCTGGTGAAAATCAGATTTTACAGTCTCTTTTCAAGAAGGACTCATCATTCATTCATTCTTGTATAATTTTGCCCCCCAAAATCCCAGGGATTATTATCATGAGACAATCCATTTGGGCTAATATATACACATATATTCTGAATAATAAAACTATCATCCAATTCCATGAAGACATACCTGAGCTTCCCCGTCCTGACATGAGTACTGCAGAATCCAATGCTTAAAAACATTAAAAAACAGATTAACATCTCTGAACAACACAGCAGAACTAGTAACCAGTATTTGATTACAGACCTGGCAATAAATCACTACACAACTCAACATTGTATAGCACGTTGTGTATATATAGATATATATATATATATCGCTATATGTATTAATATATATAGTATATATGATTTTCCTAGTGACTGAACACACTTCCCAACAACCTGGCAATGTAACTGTACTTAATGGTGATATCACTGTAAATATTTGTCGAATACAACCGGAGAAATGAAAGAAAGGGCAATATTTCAAACACAATTCATCGTACTTGTAAAACATTTCAGCAGAAGTGCTGACTCTTTCTAGAGAGGATATTGCTTGAAAAACACTGGCAAAAACAATAGTACATATTACTGGAAAAACTTAATTTCTTCTTTAGGGAAATGATTCATTCAAATATACACACTCAGTTTTCTTTAATGTTCACAGTTAAAGCCACTTCATAGCTTAAAGAGACTTGAGTGATTATTATGCAATTATATGCAGAAATAAAATGTGGATATCAAAGCATTATTAGCATGCTCATAGTTTGTGTGTGGTTAAGTAAAACACAATTTTTGTTTTGCTAGTTAACAACTGAAGTAAAAAATGTAAGAAAAAGTCAAACAAACAGTCAAATAAACATTTTATAGCCTGTACGGGTACAAAAATAATTTCAATTGAGCCACTGAAACTCAAAACATGTGAATCTCTTGTCCTTTTATATAATTATTTAGACACATGTAAACAAAAACCACTGCAATTTGTACAATGAAATAAATCTTGAAGTATATCTAAATGTATTGGCAAACTTTTAAGTGTGAATATTGTAAGAGACAAAATTGATTCACTCACATACAGCCTTTGTTCCAGATTCGCTAAGCATCTGTGAAGAGAAGCAAACCAAAGGCAGCTCCAGAAATGCCACCCATTCCACCATAGCAAACCATGACAGAAGCTGACTCTCAAGAACTTCTCTCTACTCCTTGTTGCTCTGAAAGTGGCCAAATATCAACATACAGAGTAACACCCAATAAATAGCAGTGGAACTATGCAGGACTTTTAGTCCCCATTTGAAACAAACAAAAATAAAGTGTTTGGAAAGCAATTGGTTTAGTCTTACTCACCTATAAGTTCAAGGAAGCTAAGGCACTGAAGGTTGCCTCCAATCTCTGCAAGAGGATTCTCAGAAACTGCCAGCCTTCTGGGCCACACTGGGTGGCTCTGGCAAGCGCTGGTAGGTGCTGTTTGCTGTTGCAGATGGATGGCAGAGCAAAGAAGGGAACAAATATTACTGACACTAAGTTAATTGATGTTTTCTGGATCTTTAATTATGAACATACAGTTACCAGTTGCGAAATATTGGAAGTTTAGCCCTTTGGAAGGGCAAATTAAAACGCCCTTCAATGTGAGGCTCAGCTTCCGAGGATCCATAATATCACAGTTTGAGTTCATAAAGTACTGCTTCAAAGCTATTCCTTCCAGTGTACAACATATGTTTTAGAATAGTACATAACAAAAGACAGATCAAAAAAATCCCTGATTTAAAAGATATATATATATATATTCAAGATATGGTTCTTTCTAGACAGGTTCATTACAAAAAATACAAGTAAAAATTCAATACAGTAGAACTCTTGGTTTGAGAAAATAAGTTAGGTTACAAGAAAGCTACATAAGATTTATGTGAGTGTTTTTAATGATAGCAAAATTATTATTAATTAGGACAAAACATAGGAGGAAGGCAAACTCAAATCCCTCAATAAATTATTTTCTGCAGCTGTGCTTTGTTTAGTATCAAAATCTGGTTTTAAGTAAACTCAAGGGTAATTTGCAATGCTATCAAATTTGAGAGTACTGCAATGAACTACTGGAAAGGAAAAAAAAAAGCCAACAACAAAGTCTCCATGGTCTCATCCAGAACTTTGTTTTCTCTGTAACAGCTTTTCTGGGTTGGTATCTGTGAACTTATAATGCTCTTCAGTCACTTATTGAAAGGAAAGTTTAAAAATGACAACTGAACTTTGCACTCACACCTTCGTTACTATTCAAAGTTAAGCTTAATTGTCCATAAGCAACTAAAATAGCCAAATCAACAAATAATTACCCTTCTATATTGAAAAGAGACATATTGTACATCATGATAAATTAAATTTGATTACAAAGTCAGGTAGAACTCTTTATCCTACAGGTGATTTAACCTTAAAGACAGGCAATGGGAATATGGCTGAAACAGAAGAATGCCCTGTGTTTATGAAATACACTTACACATAACTTCTTTAACAAATCCCCTGCTTTTTGTAGTATGCTGACCTTTTATCCAAAGGATTGTTGTTACTAAAAAACGCAACTTGACATAAGTATTTCTACCTCTAAAACATAGTCAGAGGGGTTTTCACCTCTCTCATAAAAAAAATCCATGACCCATCACCAGAAGTTACAGCAACCAGGAAACAGTCCTTTAAAAATCTGAGGCATCTAAACAGAATCTTAAGGCATAAGGTAAATTTTTGTATTATTTACTGCTTTATAATTTTTCAAGAAACAATAAAAAGGGAAAGAAAAGATGAGTGTTTTGTGGGGTTGGGTTTTCTTTGGTTTGTGTTTTTTTCTTGGTTGCTTTGCTTGAGAAAAGAATCATCCTTTCCCCTGCATCTTCCACATCCGATTTACTCATTTTTCCTCAGGTTCTTTCCCCCTATCCCTTCTATGTTTTTCTTTAATTTGGGAGGGATGGGCGAAATAAGAGATTCTAATCCTTTAAGAACCAGATTGCCTCACTTATATGTAAGTCAGAAATATTTTCAATAACTCACTAGGTTTTTAAGTTACATAGAGTAATGTCTTAAAATAAAGGAGCTATTCAAATTTAATAATAGTTATTTAAAGAATCATTCAGAGTTAAGTGCACAAAAAGAAACAAATGGCTTTTAAGGTCTATTAAGCAAAGTGAAACTCAACATCTCAAACATCTTCCCTAAAGATGCAAGTTCAGCAAACATGCTTGTTTAGATTAGTTTTAGCATGCTGTTTCAGTGAAGAAACACATCTAGTTTCCCTTCCCTGGGAAACTAGCAAAATATAGGTTCATATTTCAAGTATCTGACAAGCTCCTATTGTAATTTAAGTCTTAGCACCAGGATAAAAATGCATTTTCTCTGAAGGGACAAATGTAACCAAGACATTAAAGATACCCAAGAAGCAATGACAAATGTAAAATAAAGTTAGATTGCCGACTAAACATTCAAGAAAATCTTTGACATTAAGCTGGGGACAATGGCTTTAAGAAACTGAGAGTCAGTCATATATTTGGTCAAAACAAAATTGTATATTGCAGAAACAAATTACAGAGGAAGGGACTGGCTGCAAAGCATATAAATTAGGTCAAGAGCAATCTAGATGTGTTTCTGGAGGGAATAGTTGAAGAAATAGTAAAAAAGCTGAAAAGTGTTTTGAAATCAGCAACAACAACAACAAAAAGAGGCATGCTGTGTAGATAACATTTTCATGTGCTTAAAATTTCTGATATTCTTATCTTGGCACAGCAGGACTATGTTGTACTTAATTGAATTCTGAAGACTTACCAAAAAGGTATGCACAATAAATGTGCATTGAATTTCTGTTAAGCTGTTCAACAGAATAAAACAGTTCAGTTGGAAGTGACCTACAGTGATCATCTAGTCTAGCCTCAATTAAGACACATTTCCTCTGTTCTCTTATTTCTTCAAATGGCAATATATTTAAAGTTACCCTTCTCCTTTGTGGGCTTGATTCAGTAGTGTTATTTTTACCTCTTAACATGGACTCTT
Organism: Galbula dea; assembly: GCA_013399015.1. NCBI lineage: Eukaryota > Metazoa > Chordata > Aves > Piciformes > Galbulidae > Galbula > Galbula dea. The sequence goes on from VWZX01002149.1 coordinate 3,952,340, forward strand.
AGTACATGTAACCATCTGAAATACCTCAGGCATGCAAGTCCTCAAGTCCTTAAAGGTTATTTGCACTGGCATTGTACCGGTGTCATTGTCCTAGTATCAAAGTCCTATTGCATTTATCTCATACCTGGAGGGGCTATCTAGAACAGATATCTGTTCAGATATTTATCTATGTGTGATTTAAATACATATAAAAAATTACAATTACAATTACTAACTAGAAAAAGTCTAATACAATCCATGTCCAAAGCTGGAAGCGCTTCTGTAGCTAAGGCAGAAAGTAGAACCATCTAAGTTTAAACATGTGTTCTCCCATTCCAGAAGAGTGGTACTGTGCCTATGCTAGTCTGTAACTACCTGAAGTTTTGTAGAAGCATAGCTAATACAAAGTACCTCCAGTTGTCTCCTTTGCTTTCAATTAGTCTGAACTGCAGCATTAGCAATAAAGCCATTTCAAGAGCACCTATATTTTCTTCACAAAAAGGATGTATGCTATGGTTTTCTCATAAAACTTGCTCTATAACAGATTTTTCTTTCCTTTGTTTCTATGCAGCAGTGACAGCAATGCAGAACTCACATAAGTGCTAATATGATGTCATTTGCATAAGTATGTTGGAAAGGAGGTCTAGCCATAGAGGCTTGTTACAGACTCGCAATCTTTTTCCTTTGCTCCCTTGATTAGCTACTGGAATCCAACAAATCCTATGTAAGCAGAAATTATTTTTATTCATGCTGTCCTGCCATATTTCTTTTATGAAACATCAGTGTCTCTATGCAGACTCATTTAGTTTGCACAGGTTGTTCATATCTTACCTCTTCTGATTGTTGGTTTTCCCACATCTTACCTCCAACCAAGTTGTAAGAGTTCAAGTGTGCCCTGTGACTGCAATGGCTAATTAGGAAGGAATGCCCTTCAAATCCTGAGCATTACACACATTTGGCAAAAAGTAATACTGCCTGAAATTGCAGGGCTTAATTTACCATGTATCTTCCCACTCATTTCTTAAGAGCAGTGTTGATCAGATTGTGCAGCTCCATCATGAAGCCCTCAGTCAGAAGGAAGAAGCATATCCACAGTGAAAATAGAGCAGCACAATATTTTATAAGGAAGATGTATGACTCTGAGTGTTAATAAGGACCAGATATTGCATGAGAGTAAGAGAACATAGCTGTCATTTCAGTAGGATACTACATTGTCTAGAATGGAAAACATATAGAAAACTTACTTCACAGTATTGTTATCCCCAAAATGTCTGTAAAATCCATCCAATAAAAACTGCAGGAGGAGGTGTCCCCAAGTTGATTATCACAAGACGATCAACCAGCAACACCAGCCTGTTTTAACCCTTCAGATAAAGATTGTTAGAAAATTCATTGTGAAGAAAAAATATGTCCGAAGACAAGATATGAAAATCTCATCTTTAGCTATATACTAAAAGAATCTCAGAAAGTGGTAACAAAAGTACATAGACATTTTATTTATGGTGGGAGTACCCCTGAGCTTCAAACACTACTTTTACTACCAGAATGGCAACTTTCATTATAACCACTAATAACAGTTACACAGGAGAAAAGTCATACTAAATGAGAGGTCCAGAGTTTTTGCTCTGCACCATGGAAACCACAAAGAAATAGCATCTGACTGAGATTCTAACTCACAGATTCCTTTGGGTCTAGTGGCCTTCAGATCGGTATTGAACAAGATCTATCACAGCTATTATAATGCATTCTAGATGAAGGGGTTTTTATCTTCCTAATACAAAGCCAGGATATATATGCACTGAGCTGTTGTACGTACAGATCTACCTCAGTTTTTGCTTTCTCATCTATAAGTAAATGGAATTAAATATTAACTATTTTTGCCAAGAAAAATTACTTTTGTTCAGATTAAAAAGACAGCAGAGTGGGTTTATTCATGCTCCATCTGTTGTTCTATTTTCTCCAGTGGCAACTTCAAAGCACTTTAGCATTATCGAGTGTTTGTGAAGGAATAGCAGCACTACAGTCCTCCCTCAGAGGGTGGGGGGGGAATAAAAAAAATCTGAAGAGCTCAAAAGTGAAAGAAATTCTTAGTCACTCAGCTGGCTGTTTAATCCACTATTTAATTGTATGTGTATTTATTTCTATTGATTTTTTTTTTTTAAAGACTGATGGAAAGAAATCTAGTAACCTTCTTAACACAGGAACAATTACAGCAGGAGCCCATATCCTTTACCAAATGAACAATGCAATTCATAAATGATGAAAATTTCAAAGGCTTGTTTCCTGCTGCTAATTTTGCTAGTGAGCTGAATTAGCAGGGCACTGCTGGGAACAGCAGGATATCTTTATGATACTTTTCAGAAAGGGAAAGATCTGATGACTAGTGTTAATCATTAAAAAGCAGTTATTGTAGGTGTTAAAAAAAAAAAAAAACAACCACAAGAAAAAAACAAAACCCACAACAACAGTAACAAAAACAACAACCAAACAGAACAAACCTGGAAATATGATTCTTTTTTTCCCTTTCAGCCTTTCCTCTCTACTCTCTTGAAACTTAAAGTGTAGGTAACTTAAAAAGTGAGTGAATTAGAATCATAGAATCATTATGTCTGGAAAAGACCTCTGAGATCACCGAGTCCAACCATCCACCCAACGCTGCCATGCTCACCACTAACCATGTCCCCAAGCACCGCATCTACACGTTTCGTGAACACCTCCAGGAACAGTGATTCCACCACCTCCCTGGGCAGCCTGTTCCAACACCTGATTAACCCTCTTGGTGAGGGAATTCTTCCTAATATCTAATCTGAACTTCTCCTTGTGCAAATAGAAGCCATTTCCTCTTGTTCTATCATGTGTTCCTTGGGAGAAGAGACCAAGCCCCAACTTATTACAACTTCCTTTCAGGTAGCTGTAGGGAGCAAGCAGGCCTCCCTGAGCCTCCTCTTCTCCACACTAAACACTACCAGTTCCCTCAGCCACTCCTCCTAACACTTGTGCTCTAGACACTTCAGCAGCTTTGCTGCCCTTCTTTGAACACACTCCAGCACCTCCCAAACTGAACACAGCATTCAATGTGCAGCCTCACCAGCGCTGAGTACAAGGGAACAATCACTGGCCAAGTCCTGCTGGCCACACTTATTCTGAAACAAGCCAGGATGCTGTTGGCCTTCTTGGCCGCCTGGGCACACTGCTAGCTCCTGTTCTGCTGGCTGTTAACCAGCACTGCGATGGCCTTTTCTGCTGACCAGCTTTCCAGAAACTCTGCCCCAAGCCTGTAGGGTTGCATAGGATAGTTGTGGCCAAAGTACAGGACTTGACACTTGGCCTTGTTGAACCTCATCCCATTGACCTCAGCCCATCTATCCAGTCTGACCACTCTGTAGAGTCCCTTCCTACCCTCAAGCAGATCAACACTTCCACCCATCTTGCTGTCATCTGCAAACTTGCTGAGGGTGCTCTCAATCCCCTCATACAGATCATCAATAAAAATATTAAACAAGACTAGTCTCAATTGAATACTGAACCCTGAGGAACACCACCCGTGTCTGACAGCCAGCTGGATTTAACTCCCTTTCTCCATTTAAAACAAAACATGGTCTTGCACACTGATTAGATTCTGCCTTTAAAATTACATTGCATAGGCCTGGAACAAAACAAGACAAGCAGATTTTTGCTTCCCTCACATTCTCTATCTTCTTCCTAGCTGTTAAGCCATCTCACTCCTCTCTTTTTGGTTTCTTGAATCTGTCTGATTATACGCATTAACAAATAAATCTGCAGATTTCAGTCTACTGTTTAATCTTGCTTGACACTTTACACAAGTCCTTATCCAGGAGCTGTTAAGGAGCTTAGTTCAGAACTGTATTTCACAGCTCTTCTAGAAAGTCTTGAAGTGACCTCATTTCCAACCTTGAAGTATCACTATCGTCATGTTCAGATTTGATTTCAGGTTTGTTGTATAACTTTTTTTTTTCTTTACTATAACAGTATAGAACTGTATAATACTCCTAAGACTGTTTTGTTGTTGCTGAGCAGTGAAGACAACTACAGACTTTCCTGTTCTGGTCATTCACACCTGCTCCTACAGTTGTGCTGATACAACTGTGTGGAGGAAAATACTGTAAACCAAGTCACCAGAAATAATCACGGAACGGAGAAAAGAGTCTTCAAAAACACTGCTATCAAATAGCATTTATATACTACGAAAACATGGTGTTTCACAAGCAGCAGTCAGCACAATTGAAATTAACAGATGGTAATACACTTTGAATGACAGTTTAACCCTAAAAAACCCCCAAATATATCACATACCTTAAATACACCTGTATTTACTGGAAGGTGCATTTACAGATGAACTGTACATTTACATGCCCACAGCAGTAATTAAAAAGCTGTAATTCTTTTTTAAGAAAAAAAAAAAACCACACCAAAAACAAACACCAAAAAGCCCACTTCCACATAGTAAATGTAGTTTATATACCATGGATGGTATAAACATGGTTAGGATTTTAGGGAGAATGCAGAGAAAAGAGCAGGAGTTTGGCTTGTGTTGTTTGCTGGGTTTGGTATTGTTTGTTGGGTTATTTTAACCTAAAAGCAACAGACATACACACCCAAAACAAACAAACCTACCAGACAGCCTGGAGAAAAAGTGTTAAAACTAAAATGCTTTTAGATGCTCCTCAGGCTAGAATAAGGTTCCCCACCATTGAAGACATACCTACCAAAGGCAGCTGAGATACCAGATGTCACAGATAAGATCAAGAGGAAGCTGTGCTGTGACCTGATCAGCATCAGGTTAATGACAAACTCACTTAAGAACAGGAGAGGGTTTGGTTATTAAGCTGAACTGAAACTTCCCAAAGCGATATCATCTCATACTTCCCCTGACATTGTTTCATTTCAACCCTAAATACATCACTGCAGCACAAGGCATCTTTCTCCCTCAGTGTGTGTCAGAAGAAAGTGGCAAAATAAAAATAAGTATTTCTTTCAATCATGAGCAACCCTGTGGCACATGTCATTTCCTGTTTTATTCATGCCAGCCAAGTATCCTGGAATTAGGAACTACTAGGTTGATAATGTGGTCAAGACTACTTCAGTAACAAATATGTTTTAGGATCTGCAGCTGTGAAAATTCTGCCTACAGTTTTCCTTCACTCTGAATTACAGTATGTGATGTCTGTACCCCTCAGGCTATTTTCAGTGTGTTATGGACTAACAAGCAGACCTGACTGCTGACCCACTCCTATATTCTAATTAATTTTGACAGAAAAACTCATGATGCAACCATACTGCTTCAAAACTTTAGCGTTTTTTGTTTGTTTTTAAAACACAGAAAAGCTTTAAACTCTGAGCTATACAGTACCTTGCCAAAAACAGCAGCTAATTTCTGTTTACCAGGAGCAGGCTCTGACTTTTTCATGTACTGTGATAAGAGAAGCCAGAATCCTGCATGAAGGAGCAAAAAGTAACACACTAAAGTTCTTAATGGCCCTTTTCAGGAGCTAGACAGTAAAAACCAAAACATTCATGTTGAAAATTCACTTTTCCATGCTGTGGCTTTGTTTTGGTTTCAACCAACAAGACACCCTTAAGCAATAAGTATCTAGTGAGCTTCTGGATGCTAGTTTTATTGTCACAGATTACTGCAACAGGGAAAAACACATTTGTCAGACCATTCCACTATATAACTTCTGGTCAGTAAATACATTTCACTTTCATTTTGTATACATACTGCCTCAAATGCCTGGGTGCCTTAACTGAGATTAAAGAAAATACCAGGCACACACCATAAGCATTATCCACAAAATAAAAAGGCCCTTGCTTCAGAGAGGTTTCAGTCAAGTAACTATTTTCACCCATATGGCCACAGTGCAACCAAAGCTAAAACATATATGAAAAAAAGCCCATTAATCCAGCAGTACAATACAGGAGTAATACAGAGAGTCTCTTTCCCATTAGCTGTTTCATACCAAGACATATCTTGCACATTTCTAAACCAGAGGCATCACTCTGTCCCTCCCCAAGCTTTTCAATTCTTTGGTTGTTACTTCTTAATTCAGTTGTTGAATTACTACATACCCACAACAGTATACAACAAAACTGTATATAAGTTTAAGCATGTAACACTTCTCCAATTCTTCTCTCCCTCTGTGCTTGCTGTCTGTAGTGCAAGGTGAGTAATTCATACTGATAAAGGAGAGCTGCAGTGGGATACTGACAGGTTGATGTTCAGCGAACAAACAAAATAGCACCTCTGGCTAAGGTCCTGCAGGATCACCGAGATAATCAACAGATTACTGCCACAGGACATCTCACTCCTGATTTCTCTTCTTCACTCCCAGCTGCACAGTTTTGTTTCCTACCTTGACAGTATTGTAACGCTGCTCAGATGACTCGGGTCACTTCTGCCTTTTTGCCTTTCCTCACATTCCCAGGTTAGTGTGCTGAAATAGCTCACAAAGCACAGATGAATGCCAGACCTGATACTGGGTAAACAGTGAGAGCACCCAGCCAAAGCAAAAAGCAAGCCAGCGTATCAACACAAGCCTAACTCATTCTCAGAACTTCAATCTGAAACAGCACAGCTGTGGGTATAGATTATTTTGTTTTCAAAACAAGAAAAAAAAAATAGGTGGAGATTATACATCTACAGGAGATCATCATCAATATAAGTTATCTCGCTTTGGGCTCATAATACTACACAAGGAAAATCAACTGTCCAGAGAAAATTCAGGTTTCTTCAAAATACTTCAATAGTTTACCTTTACACCACTAAGATTTCTTCAGATCTTCCACTCACATAAAACAAATTGGACACCAGTACTATAAATCCATAGGAGTGTGACTGATTTATCAGAGGAGGGATTACAAGACTGGTCTGCTGAGTGTGCAAACTCATCAGCAAAAGAATTATACCTCTCAGGTCACTAAACTAGGTCAGCCTGTCAGAAGATACTGTTGTTATTCCTGATCACTGGCAAAACTTTATTTCTGCGGAATGAGAGCAGAGGGGTATGAAATCATAGAATCCTCAGAGTTGGAAGGAACCTTAAAGATCACTTAAGTTCCCACCCCCCTGGCTGGCAGGGACACCTTTCACTAGATCAGGTTGCCCAGAGCACCATCCAGCCTTGCCTTAAAAGCTTCCAGGCATGGAGCTTCCACAACCTCTCTGGGCAACCTGTTCCCCTGTCTAACCACCTTCATCATGAAGAACTTCCTTCTAATAACTAGTCTAAATCCACCCTCCTCTAGTTTGCATCCACTACCCCTGGTTCTGTCACTACCTAACCCAGGTGTAGGACCTCACACTTGGTCTTACTGAACTTCATCAGGTTGGCATGGGCCCACCTCTCCAGCCTCTCAAGACCTCTCTGGATGACATCCCTCCCCTCCAGCGTATTAACCATTCCACATAGCTTGGTGTCGTCGGCAAACTTTCTGAGTGAGCACTCCATGCCACTGTCCATGTTTCCAACTAAGATGTTGAACAAGTCTGGCCCCAGTACTGATCCTTGAGGGACTCAATTTGTCACTGGCTTCCACTTGGATAGGGATCCACCGACAAACACTCTTGAGTGAATGAGTATATCCATAGTATCCAGCATGTGCTGTATACCTTAATCCTTATGTCAAGCAGCAAGTTTGTGCAACATTTGGAGTCATATTCATTTCTGAGATTTTCATCTAGTTTACAAGGATTTCAAATAGCTACCCTGTTCCTTCTGCTTTTTGCTACAGCTGGCTCAAGTACAGGTTGACTTTCATTCAAGAAGGTGTGTTTTTATTCCTAGACACTGATGACTTCTTAAGCACTGCCATTCTTTCTAACAAATAATTAAGGAAAAGGGACATTGTGGGCTCTGCACTGACTTCAGACACACTTAACTAGATTATCTGGGTCTTCTGCTGACTCTATTAGGGCTAGTATGTTCATGGAGCACGTATCAGCAAACCACTCATCACAGTATTGATTTACACTCAGTTACCACTAAACTGACACTTTTTTAACTTTGAAACAATGAGGGCTGGAAAAAAAAATATTTAAAAGAATTCCACAAGTCTTTAGTTAAGTTATCCAAGGGAAAAGAATTTCCTACAAGCACCAGATTTGTGAATTTGTACAAAAGGATGAAAAACATCATCTTTGTCACTCATTTTTCTCTGATACTACCTCAGTCACTTGTGGATCTTGAATACAGGAAGACGACTTCTTTGGGTCTTCATCATATCTGCAAGACCCAGAGAAAGTCTGGATTCTTACTTAGCATGAAAGTTTACATTTCCTCTCAACTATTTCTAACTTCGTGTTAGAGCCTTTGTCATATTTTCCTATTTTGAAAAATTGCTTCCTTAATTTAAGCACGCCTCATTGTTCTTCCTTTTCACAGGCATACTTTCATACACTCTTCATAAAAGATAAACTAGAAGTGCTACCACTCCATTAGGTCAGTATTGTTCCAGCTATGATGTTATTTTGATACACAACTTTAAATGTTTCTTGTTTTTTTCTTATGGTATTATTTAGCAATGCTTGCAGAATATCGTTAATTTTATGTGGCCTTATAAAAATGAATTTACACTGAGGGTGGCAAGTTAAGCTTCTGAAATATTTAGATAAAAATAAGCACTTCACTGACAGTTTATGTACCATGCTTATAGTTTGCCATCTACCATAATCAGCATTACTATGTACTGTAAGCCATGATAAATCTCACAAAAAACCCCAACCTTTCCACTTATCTTTATTCTGAAAGGGGTGACATGGTGACCCCATGTTACTTTGGGTTTGGACTTCACTGTCAAAGCTTGACAACTTCAGTATATGCCTTATAAAGGAGTTAGGTACTATTGTTTTTCTGGAAGAAAAATAAAACAGTTTTGTCATTAGCCTTTTGACAAAACTATCCAAAATAGTGATAGTTTTACAAAATTCATGAGTTTTAAAAATACTGCACTATGTCAAACAAGAAACAAGTCTTCATTCAAGCTATTGAGTGATACTGTGATAAATTTTATAAAAGTAAATGTAAAAAATGTTCTATTTGTTATATGCAAACCAAGGTAGCATCCCAAAGCTACTACAACTAAAAGATATGGCACACATGAAAAAGGAATTCAGAAAGTTCTAGTCTGCAGCATATCACTAACTACTTGTCAGGGACCTTGAAAAGGATATTTTTTTTCTTAGAAAGGGGTTTTTTTAATTTGATGCACTGCAGCAGTAACTTTTTCCCTTCTCATCTCTCAATTCTGTTTCCTTTAACTTGTACTATTTACTGTTTCTTCTTTCCTAAAATACTAAATTGGCAGTGCAGAAAGCTCCCCTTTCCAAGACAGTACAAAAAAAGGTATGTCAATGAAGAAGAAAAAAAAAGAAAAACAAGAAAAGATTATGTGGGACAGGGTATCTGAAAATATTCTTTTCACATGCACTCAAGTTCCCAAAGTTTGGTAGACACTGAGCAATTGTTAATCCCAAGGCAAAACTTAGCTCAAGGTTCAGTGGTTTTCTACTGACTGTTGAAGAAATACTAATAATTTATCACTGGTTCTCATGTTATTACCAATTCTTCAAGCTTCCATTATATGCCAGAGAGGCTTTTACCTTGTAAAACCATGAAGCCACAACAGACCTTTATTGCAAATAAACATGAGTAACTCTTGACTATAAGTCTGGGTAAAGTGACTTCAGCCTTAGCATGCAGAAAGCACTTGGAAATGCTGTAGATGTGCAAGTCTTGACTTCTAATGCAAAGTGTGTACTTCGGTTGTACAGAGTCTAATCTCCTGTTAGCTTGTGAGATTCAGAGCACTGAAGCTTGGGTTTTGGACAGTCTCTGCAGGATAGAAGCCAAGGGTTTAATTTGCACTTACTACTGAACACCTAAATGGAATTCTGATTGACTAGTAGGCTTGAACTAGATTGAATTCAATATTATAATTTACAGCTACACTAGGTAAAAAAGGAACTGTGGTGAGCCTACATACAAGGATCACAGCTGTACAAACTACGTTGGTTAATAAAAAATATTATATAAAATATACAGCATACTGTATGTCACAAGAAGTGGCCACAAAAGATCTATGAAACATTATCTTTAGGCCTTCACACCAAGCTGATCTTTTTGTCATTAAATGTAGTTTAATCCAAACCATTTACAGATTTAAAACATAATATGTCTCCTATCAGATAATCCATATGAAGTGAAGATTTTTTTGCTTTTGATGTATTTGTCAACTGTACTCAAAAAAACAAGTGGGCAGAGGCTAGGAAAATTTATCATTAAATTACCTACTCTCACCAATAACCTAAGAAAAAGCTGGTTTACAAGCTAAGAAGATCATGATGCCAGCACACAATTTAAAGCTAATGGTTTTATAGGCCAAAGCCACTAGCAGGGCATCCTTATCCTGCAGTGTGAATAGGATTATCCCTGCAAACGTTCCCCTAACCTAGAATTAAGCTGTCAAGTTTATTTTGCTGCTGCGTGGACGTACGCACAAAATGAACACATGTTCAGGTCAAGTGTAATTCTGCTCTACTGTTACACATTGCTCATAAGGCAAGGAAAACAGGAGAAGGAGAAATACTTCAAGAACTGAATTGCTGCTGCTAAGCATATTTTAGAATATTAACATTATTAGTCTTAAACAGAATTACTGGATCATGCTGAAAAGATGATAACTATTTAAATGAAACTTTCTTTAAAATATATGTATATTGTGCTTTAAGCTCCTCAAGTATCCTTGATTTCAAATCCTTCCAATTTTGTTCCCAGAAGTGCTGTCGCACAAACATGTTTGCTTCTTTCCTTAATTGTGGAAAACTATTAATAGTTTTAATAGTCTTAAAAATACAGGAAATTACAAGTGGAAGTTGAAAATTCATGAATTCCTCGTTGCACTTCCACAGAACCAGACACAAAGTAGGTTATGGGGTTTTTCCCCCACACAGGGTTGTTATACTCATGCACAACAGCAGCCTAAAGGAGTACTTTTCCCTCCTCATACCTCTGCAAAAACATCTACCTTTGTCTATCATTGTTTGCCTGTTAGAGTTAATAAAAAAGGACTACTCTCATGTTATTAGACACAAAGTACTATACTGAAACAGAGAAGGAATCTATGGCATATTATAATGTCTATAAAATCACAAGCAGCACAGACCCACCAGCCATGAGTAATTTACTCTCTCTTCCAAGGTAAGCAAGGCACCAAAAAAACCCATCAGGAAAGAGTACCAGAAACACCAAAGAAGTTCATGCAATGCATAGTAAAACCAAGGAGAAATTAATCTTCTCCACGCCAAAAAGCCAGTCTTTCTTAAAGCTTATGTAAACATGTTTATGGGGAAAAATGAACACAGCTGAGGTGATTGAAGATACAGCAATCTGTCAAGACTGCCCTGAGCAGCAACTAGCTGGAGAATGGAGGGATGGATACAAGGGAGAAAGTAGTATATCAGCTTTGCCTTATTCCTGCATTCTCTTACTTAGATAGTGTTGATTTTCCTAGTCTCTGGGCAATTGGAAGAGAGTTAAAACTAACCTAAGTTAATGTTCTTTTCTCTTTGATGTGAAAACCCAAAGCAAATTGCATTATGTATCAAAGAAATTATTCTATTTGTTAAATTTTGGGAATAATTTGTGGGGTGAGGGAAAGTTATTTTCAACAGTTGTTTGAATAGTTACAAAGTGCTAATATAAACAAGGAAAATGCAAACAAAAAATCCACCCTATGTGATTATGCAAAAACAAACCCATAATTTCATAATGTATTCATGTACAAAAATGAAGCTAGTTCTAATTATAATAAAACTTAGAGTTTAGAACATGAGCTTTTATACACTGACAGTATTTGAACAAGGAACATTATGGGAATAGATGTATGCTAGATCAGGTTACATAGCTAGAGTTCTAACCATATATCAAAAGTAAGAAAAGAATGCCTTCAAATGTTTTAAAAGTTCTGTAGCACAAGTTGAGAGCAAGATAAGATTATCTGATCAGAAAAAAAACTTCTTAATGCTGTCAAATATATCATCCATCAGATGACAAATAATTGTAGCACAAAAAAAATACTGCTTTAAATAAACATTTTCCTTACAGAAAGTGTTATCAAATATGCTTTCCCATTTGTTCCATGTTTTCAAATGTGACATTTTTTTTATTTAAAAAATACTTTCTATTTTCAAAAAAAAAAAACCTGTCTACTTTTTTACAATGCACTGCTATGTTCTAGAACATTATATCTTTCAAAAGAAAAAGAAAGCCACTGATTTTACATGCTCATATTACTTTAAGAGCTACTGAACTCTACTAAAATAACAGTTTGGAAGTTATACTGCAAATTACATTTTGCAGGTACCTGTACATCAAAGCATGTGGCTAACAGCTAAGTACAAAGTAACTTAAATAAAGGAAAACAATATAAGCAAATAAAAGATGTGAAATATAAGCAAATAAAAGATGTGAAATGGACACAAGCAAGTTCCTATTATAAAAATCATTTATCAATGTTTCACTTCTAATATCAGAATGTATCAGACTAGTGAAAGTACACTAAATGTTGGAGGGGGGAAAAAAGAATAAATTTTGTATACATTAATATCAATCTGAGGTTTCAGCTTCATTTTTAATCCCCCAGTCTGACAACTTCAGGTTTTAATCTGTTTCAACATAAATGAGCAAGACTTAAAAAACCTTGTGGACAGCTTCATACTGGAATTTGTTTGCACAGCCATACCAGCAAAACTACTGAAAATTACTAAACCAGAATTTTCCACACATATAAATATTATTTTCTGCACATATTTCCTCTCCCCCCCCCTTTTGATTTAATAAAGATTATACTTTGGGTATTTATTTTCACTGCTTCCAAAACCATTCCATGCTTATCCCATTCAAAGTATGCAAGATAAAAAAAGGTTGACATCAGTTGTTCAGTACATACCCAGCATTTATAAGAAAGTTTCAATAGATTTTTGTAGTGACTTGTGTTTGAATAGATAAATTGTGCAATATTTACTTCCACTTAAAATATACTTCAAACTGAGCTAGTGAAATGGTGAAGCCATAAGTAGTTGAGAATCTTTCCACTGCTGCCAACTTAGAACCCCACTCACTCTGTTTGATAAACTTGCCAGAATTATGCAATAATAATCTAGCTTTAATAATCTGTTTTCTGTTGTTGTCCTTATTTCCTGGAATATAACTCATGCACTGTAGTTAGCCTGAAGCAGACTTAAGTATAAATAAAAGGCAAATCCAATGTAATTTATGTGGTCTACTGGTATACTACTGTCCTCACTATATGCTGGTGACATATCTATCAATAAGATGCATCAGGTCTAAAGCACTAGAATGGGTAAGAAGCACTCCCACCTTGTGTCATTTTTTTTTTTCAGTATTTTATCCTAACACCAAAGATATTCTTGCTAAATAATTGCTTTCTCTAAATTGGGAAGCACACTGACACTGGCTATGCACTTTCTTTTCAAAGGCTCTGCACTTCAGCAATCAAGTATATACACTTCTTTCACCTCTGCTTCCTGAAGCTGTTTTTACTGGTCAAGATCCAGAGTGGGTTTCTGGAAAGATCTGAACTGATCTCTTATTATGGCTGATCTTTTAAGTCAAACTGGTTGAGGGTGTAAGAATGCAGAATTTTGTCAGCAAGAATTACATAGGTTGATGAAATATTTAAATATTAATGCAAATAGTCAACAATTCTTGTAGGGCTTATTTTAGAGATTCAAGTATTTTACTTTTTATGATTTATTCCTTGTGAATTAGCTAATCACAGTAATAATAATGGTTGAGAAACATACTTCATTTTTTTGCTTCTCAAAGCAGATTACTGTGTTAGTGCATGTAATCTGTGGTCATTTTGCACCTTGGATTTCACTTATAAGGTAACTATTAGCTTCATATGTTCACCATCTCATTATGTGCTCCTCAAAAAAAAAAACCAAAAAACAAACCCAACCTTGGAAATGAAATTTACTTTTTTAGAATAAAAGCTAAGCTTTTTCTTTAGGTCCTAGGTGATTATTTAATCACACATTCATTACAATGAAGTACATATTTGCACTTTAACAGTTTCAGTCAAAGAATGCTGTTTAGAGCTATGGTACATGCAGGTTTTCCCCACCCCACACCAAGCTTCTCAAAAAATATGTATCTTTGGTCAACATAGATGCGTAATTCCACTAATAGTTCCTCACTGTCAAAACAAAACTTCACATCACAAAGAGTTGAGTTGGATTCATACTAGATTATATAACGAGTCATAAACCCAATCTTTTCAGAGAAAACACTTTCACTAGCTCCTTTATTAAAATCTACTTGCTTTTCTATTTAACTGCAGTGTAATATACAGCACAGTACTTGAGATAAAGGTGTTCACACTCAGATGAAAAGATATAGCACTCTATGACTACTGAAATTCAGCCCTGATGTAATTAGTACTCCAATAAAATTTCATCACATATGTTTTTGTTCATGTTAGTTTTAGTTACACATTTATTCCATAACACTTATTTAAGCTGAAGTTGAATTAGTTTCACAGAATGTAATTTAGAGAAGACAGGACTTCATTTTGATCCACTCTGTCAAGGACTTGTCTTTGTGAAAGGAAAAATAATGCATGTGGCACCTAGAAATAATATTTGTTGAGATATGCAGTATAAGACTTCAGTTTAAATCAAATTTCACACCCTGAAAAGGATTCAGAATAGCATTAAAAAAATAATGTTTTTCAACTGCCAGTGATTCAGAAAAGTCAATAACATGATGTTTGATGACTGCTGCATTATTTGAAAATAAAAAACTGTGTTGTTAAGAATAAAAGCTAAAAGGAAAGAGCAAGAGGAAGCTATTAAAAAGGAAGGACTAGTACATAGAGAGTACAAAAATCTTTGAAGATTTTTGAAGTTTTTCTGAAGAGCTTTCACATAGACTCAATGTCATTAACTTTCTGTTATAAGGCATTTTTAACAAGACTTTTAGCAGGTACTTAGGAAGTCAAATTACTTGGGTTTGGTGCCATACTTCATATTATTGACAATATTCTTCACCCTAGTATTACACCTGCACACTGATAATTATAAGTGAGACTGTCTCCAAGTTCCTCTGTAACAGAAATGCAAATTGGAAAGCTCACTCTGTTTTAGTTTCATTCTACACCTCTGGCATCCTTTGCCATCCAGTCAATATTGACAGGCAGAACCTGGCAGTTCCTTAAACTAGAGCCCCACATGTATGGATTTTTATTAGAGGTTTTCATAACTTTTTAGTGGTTACATATTTAACTATTTTCTAGCATGATTGATGTTATAACATAGTAAAATTTTTACTCAGTGTACTGAAGTTACTGATCATTTTTTCACCAGACCGTTTTGTAATAACCTCAAAGCTACTGTGCCCCTAACTTATTTTATAGACTCTGAAGTATTTAATACTCTCTAGGATTATATTGAATAATTTATTATATTCTTCATTATAACATAACCATAACAAAAAAAAATTATTCAGCTATGAGTTTTCAGGATGTAAAGAGAAACTTAAAATTTAACTTTGAAATTAGTTCATCTCAAAATCCTCCACTTCTTATTATACCATAACACACAAGTGTGCAAAAATCCACACAAGGTGTGATCAGTCTCACTGAACTGCACTGCTGTGTATCAGCAGTAAATAAACTCAGAACATCCTGTAACCATTGGCACTAAAGGCACACACAGCATGACCAGTGACAAGGTGTCAATCATGTTGTGCTCTAGAGCCTTGCAGCTTGCCAAGGAGCTGTCTGCCCTTCCTGCTACATCTCAGGGACAGAGGTTTTCCCTTGTTCTGCTGGCTTGGCTGGTGAGCAGCAGTGACATTCAGCTAGCATATAACAGAGACATAAGTACAATGAATTGAAGTGTCAGCAGGACAGAGCTCCTCCATGTAACCTCCAGCCTGGTGGTAAGCTACTTATGAGATAAGCAAAGAAAGAAAAGATAGCCTAAGGTATCTTGGACGACTACAGGGCTCCCGAAAACTTGGGGAAAAATTTTTCTTTCATTCCTGATATTGTCTCTTTTGCAAGCTGCAAAGAAGGCTGGACATACAGTTTTAATACTTAATTTTGAGCCTTTTTGCTATGATAAAAGCAGTCAGCTGAAGAAATAAGATTACAACTATTTTATAATGTTAGGCTTGTGTCTTCCAAAGATGATGTCACTGCTTTAGACTTGTTACCCTACAACATCAGTGTGGTATTCTGTCTCCACTGAGTCATTTCTAAATAGACCGGTTAGAAATAGAGCCTGCCAACACCATTCAGATCGAATGCACTGCTGGCAGTCAAAATGTTCATATAAAAGTTGATTTATTAATCATTGTCTAAGACAAGAATAGTCATTTACTTGAAAGATCAACGAAGCAAGTTTTTCCTCTAAATTATTAAAACTCACAGCCCAAACAGTTTGTATTTATTTTTCATTAACATCAGTTTAAATGCTTGGGCCCTATCTTTTGTTTGTTTGTTTGGGTTTTGGGGGATTGTTTTGCACTGTTGAAAGGTGCACATCATACTCAGGAGCACACTGAATGCCACTGGAATGACACCTCTGGAATGCTTCTACCTGAAGGTGATTGCCCCAATTTATTGTATCCTCTTGTATTAATAGGAGCACATTGCATCTTTGTTTTTCTTTCCCTGACCTTCTATTAAACACCTGTTCAGAGAGAGGAGTTAAAACCTAGCGAACTTTCTCCCCTCCTTACCTACTCCTTCAGCTGTACTGAATGTGAACTTTGGTTTGATACTGCTCTTTTTGTCAGACCATGTAAGTTGTCTTTCATTTCTGGAAATAAATGGAATTATTCCAGAACCATTTTTGGATTACATTGGAGTAAAAGAGTAATACAAGCTTTAGTGACTTGACTAATCTAAACTATATTTTGTTTGGTTTGTTACAACAGCTGCTTTCTATATTGGCATAGTTTTAACAGTTTCATTAAACTAGCAATTGTTTCATCCTCTTTTTTTTATTTTTTTTTTTTTATTTTATAGTTAAATGGAAATACTGTGTTGCTTTTCAAGTCTTGTTTTAGTTTTTAAACTGTATATGCAACTGAAAGATTCAGAAACATTCTTTTATAAGGTACACAATACACCTCTTTCTGAGCATATCTGGATGACATACTAGTTATGGCTAATCCATCTGCTACCCCTGCATAGCCGGTACAGTAGCATAGTCAATTCATGAGTACCCAACATAGTAGTGCACGGGCAACCAGAATTTCACTGCCCAAGTGTTTACAAGTGGAATAGTTCAATAGTCTTTATGTATTGAACTCCTGTACTCAGTACATTTTCAGAAATAACTAGTTTTGCAGAAGGAAAAAAAACCTGGATTAAATAAATCCTTATTTTCTGGAAGTTTTCCAGTGTAGTTGCCTTTCTAAGCTTGATTACACCAGTTCTTTCCAGGGAAAACCTCTTTATAGAGAGAGTTTAGTTTTTGAGTCAAGATTTCTAGATGCCTAACAAGGTATTTGTACTGACTTATTACAATAAATGAAATTAATCAGAAGACTAAAAGTTTTACCATATTATATACCATTTTCATTAGATTATTACAGACATACGTATTTAAAAGATGTACAAAAGAATTTGGGAAATATTTCACAGCTGCCTATTTCTAAAGGTATTTTCTCAAGAGTTTAAAGAACAGGAATTCCAGAAAAAAATAAACAAACAAAACCAAACCTGAGGTCTCAGGGTTCATGGACATTCCAAAGGTTGTACTCCACATACTAGATCATATGTGCAAGATCTCAAATAGATCATAGGTGCAAGCCACTGCAAGAAAAGCTTCAGAAACAGCGATTCCACCACTATTATATTACAGAAGCAACAGATGTTTCATTCTGTGTTGGCATGGAAAATTGTCTTCACAAAGCCATGATTTTGCTGCTTAAGATACTAGAAGGAGGTTTAGATTGAAATAGGAAGTATAGTTTTCAATTTGTATTGTCAGGATATATTTATAAATTTCACCTTCAAGAAAGCTTTTAGGAATATGCCAAGCTATAAATTATGCAGACCTAAGTATTACTATGCTTTATAGATTTCTTAGTGTCAGGAAAGGGAAAACCAATTTATTTATTTACTATTTATCTCTGAGGAAAGACTCAATCAATTCCACACAACCCTCCTTCTAAACTCATGCTAGAGAAGTGAGCAGAATGTTACTTCTGGTCTAATCATCAGAAGGGTTAATATTAACTTAATTCTAGTAGCTAGTACTTTACTGTCCTTGCAAGTTAGTAATTTGGTCCAAATGTCATACAAATACACCAGTATAATCAAAACAGAGTTCAAATTCCTGGATAAGATTTCAATCATCTCAGAACTTCTCATATTATCAATAGCACATTAGCAAAATCACCTTGGCATGTTCACAGATTGAATTAATAAACTCAGTAAAACAATCTGTTTTGTTTTTTAAAATGACTATGATGGTAATCATTTCAGGTACAGCCTCAGTAACACTACTACAAATAGTCTTACTACTACAAGCCATTCCAAAATCTCCATCAATGGTAACCAAGACACCAAAATTATAAAATTTGGGTGCTACTATATTTATCACCCTGAACCAAGCCTCCCAATTTACTGTACTGAGTAAATAGTTTCCTTCATTTCTGGTAAGTCAGAAAGCATCTCAAAGAAGATGATACTGTGTGTCAGCATTTTACATATAATTTTCCCATATGAAAGGGAAATACACAAGGCTAGTTTCTTTGTTAAATCCTTTAGCTGGCACTGAATGCCAAAAGGTTTTAATCCCACTTTCATGACAGAATCCCTGGGTTATCTCAGCAGGTTAATTCCCTCTGCGCAAGGTAGAAGAAAGTAGTTACTATGGTAAAAAGGAAAGAGGTGGTGTCTGTGTAGAGATACTGACCTTGCCTGTGTAGAATTGTTACTATGTGACTAAATAAGCAAACAGCAGGGAGACACCTTGATATGCCAACAGCTTGCAACAATTGCTGCTTCCACGCCCGAGAAATGCACCAAGTGCTAGACTACCTTGAGGTAGCTTGCTCTTGGAACAAAGTAACACACAAAGATCATAGTAAAGTTTTAATTTCTATTTCACGTGAAATTTGTCTTTCATGCTCTGTGAATGAGTAAAGGAGAAATTGAATGTATATATATTCAGTATATTCTTCCATGATAAACAACATTGCTTAAGAGTAGCTTTGAGATCCAGGAAAGTGTGAGAGCAGCAGATACATCACTCAGTAAGTACTTAATATGAACTGCTCATAAGCTTTTTCTCATCCAGCCCTTTCCCCAGTTAATCACCATATATAAAGTTCTCCCAGCAGCTAAATTGGGAGTACCACCTTGGGGACCAGGGGCCAGCAATAACTCAATTACTGCTATAAAGCCTAAAGTGGTTCTGCCATCTAGAGGACAATCGGCTGCACGGTTTCAGAGAAGGATTGCCTCCTCAGAGGAGCATCCAGCAGTACTGAAGGAACAGCCATCCAGAGGAGCATTCAGCAGCACTGGGGAATCCACCAGGGAAAGAGGGAGAGAAAAAGCCTTAAATATCCTTGAAGACCTATTTTCATGGAAATTTTAAAAGTTTAACTGATACCTATAGATTTGTATATATCAGAATTTTGCCTTGCCTTAGTCTCATTTCCCATTCCAGCATTTTGTCAAATGAGAGAAACATGAAACAAAAATAGTCTTAAAGCCACGAGTAACAAAAGAAACCAGCTACAATAACTGTTGTCAAATAGGTTTCCCTACCACCTGCCTCCTATGTTTGCAATGTAATACATCTATTTACACACAGAAAAGAGATTTATGTAGAATCACATTTAGATAGAGGTAATTTAATCTTTAAATTCTTGGAAGCAGAAGGGGGTGCTGAGTAGCCAAGACTGATTTATCAAGCAGCAGACTTGAAATTCTCTTGGAAAAACATGATGTAGAAAGGTTTTGCTAGCTCTGCTTTGCTCTTCAACTGTTTTGATGGACTGCCCAATTAAGTAGAAGACCTGAGAATCTTGTTCTATTGAGTTGGTGCTGCAAGGTAATGGTGAGGTGCTGCAAGGTAATGGCGAAATGGAGAGAAAAGATGAAAACTGAGAATATCTGGTGAATGCTTCAACAACTGCTCAAGCATTTAGAACATTCACTGTAATACATCAATTAGTATTTGAAGAGAATAAAGACTCTGGGGGGCGGGGGGAATACATTAAAGAGGTCCCAGGTGTGCATGTCCTCATGGCTGTTGGTCTTACTGTATTCAAAGTTAGAGACTGGGCATCTTTTTCAGTTTTAGCTACAGAGACAGGTAAAAAAGTAACATTTGCAGCTATTGCAGTTGCACAGTATCAAAGACAGCATTTACAGGCTGATTAATTATTTAATTTATTGTTTGTGTGTGGTAAGGTATGCATGCAGATGCAATCCCGTATATATTAAGCACCTAATCTAAACCTCAAGACATTTGAAAACCTGTAATATTAAACAGCAATATATATATTTTAAAAATCCTTGCAAAACAGGCTGTCGAGAGACTTTAAATACAATATTAGCACAGTCTTGCAACTGAACTGACATTGCTCGTTCTTGAGTGCATTGCTGCACTGCAGTTACCCTCTGGCTGTGCAGACATAGGAAGTCAGTTCTTTGCTATAAGTGGCTACGATGATATGCTAGTAGTGATTGGATTCCAGCAGAGAAGCAGAAGATAGAGTCTAGAGCTTCTTCTCAAAAGAAACCCAGTGCCTGGAAGTCCACTATTATCCCAGCATTACCACTGTAAAAAAGTCAGTGTCATCCATAACCACTGCAATGGCCCACAACAGCTTCAACACAGCTGAAATACACCAGATCCAAATCAGTACACTGGTCCAGCTCCAGAGTGGAAGCCATCTCCTTTCCCATCTATGCTTACCATTCGTGATTCCCCACCCTCCTGGAGATAGCTTCCCAGCTGAAGCTGGAGAAGCTATTAATTAAGGCCCTTTAAAGAAAAGAGATCTTCACTTTAATATTCACCAAGTACATAATGCACAAGAATCTGAAACACACTTTTTAAAATCTGTAAACTGCTCTCATAACAACATCTGAGAACCTCCCTTACTCTTTCACTTCTAAACTCAGCATTTCAAAAAGCCACTTGGAGCTCTGCTTCCTTAGATAATCCTCAATCAAGGCAATTGGCTTTGAATTTGATTTTCTCATTCTTAGGTATAATGATTACCTCAAACTGTAATAGATGTTGATTTTATTGAGCTAGTGTGGATTTGTCTGTTCTAAACCTTAGTTTCTTTGGTTTTTTCTTCTCTTGAAATATCTGTTGACAGGCTTCATGCATAGTGTTCACTTTAGTAAGACTTCCTCATAATAAAAATGTTTTTTTCCCTTTCAATCCTCCCACATAAGAAAATATCAGGCTTATTATCAGGTTTGTGAAGTTTAAGTAAACACAGAAGGCAAACGAACATTTTTTCTGCTATAGCTGGGAAGGTCGTCTACTACTCAAAGATATGCTGCTGTCAGGACTAAGAGTCCAGTCCAACCACTACCAGGGATGAGTCAGATGGCAGGAACCAAACCTAAAAGCAGCTTCATCACCTTACACTTGCAAAACTGAGCAACAGGCTGAGCCTTAATGTCACAGCCTCAGGGACACCCTCTAATTTTCCCCCATCCTAGAGCAAGGTGCTTTGTTACAAACTTACCAGGCTTTGTACAGCCCTGGAGACCCCTGCACACAGCTCCCATAGCTGAAAGCAGTATTGTGCAAGGTGTGTGCAACAACAAGCAATTCTTACAACCAATTCACTTCACTACCTCATCTGCACAATAGGGTAACAACTTTTGGGGGCTTAAATCCAAACAGAATGTCCTCCAGGACTATTTGTACTGTTGAACTGTGGCTTTGCATTTTTAAAATTTATTTTGTGTGCATGTTGCATTCATTGGTTCAGTACTGAATCAAGAGCAAAATCCCTAAATCCCTACTGACTAGCTTATAGAGCAACAAAAATGGAGAAAAAAAAAATCCACTTCTAAAGCTTAAACAAACCCCAATCCCTCAGCTTGCCAAATCTTTTGCATATTTAGATGTAGAATATACTACAGAAATATGGCTCCCCAGTATGAATAAAGTGTATATGAATAAAGGCCTGTAAGTGACCCAAACTGCAGGAGCTATAGGACCAGCTGTTCTGCATAAGCACAGAGCAATGCTACCACCTTCTGGAGGAACAGCGGCAGCCGCTACCCTGCTCAGACCCGACTGCCTGCTTACGTTACACAGAAAGAGCAAAAAGTTGCTTAACAGAAGATATCGATAACCTCTCAATACAGGAAAATGTGCCCCGATTGTATTGCATTATCAGACATTTCAACTAGCTCATTTCAGTGAGCACAAACAGGCTCTTCAGTTACCACACACTATCAATTAATTTGTCATTTTAAGTTACAAGAAAAGTACATTCCCAGGTTAATTCTGAAGAAGTTCCTGTTGGGAGTTTACACAATTCACCAAAATGCAGATACCCATTTTTAAACACTGACAATTTTGTAGAGCACCAACGCTACAATATGAGTTACTCACGGTAGTAACCACTGCCCTTCTGCAGACATGGTGTAACTCGGCAGCTAAATGCAGTGCTGTGGAATTTCAAAACATCTGTTGCTAAGCGATTTGCAGAGACATGAAGGAGTTAGTTGTCAAAGTACTTATCTTTACTGTTCTCCAAAAAAAAAAAAAAAAAGGGCACAAACTGGAAAACAACCTCTACAAGTATTTCTGTGCCATGAAGAAACAGCAGTGATAGAAACACATTCCTGCAATAAATTTTTCCTCTTTGTAACCATTCTTGTCCCTTGCCAGTGCATTTGCTCTGCAGAACAGAAACAAGTACAAAAAGGAAAAGGAAAAGCTAAAGACTTCAACAAAAATATTTTCTAACTTCCAGATGGAGTCTAAAAACAAAAGATCAAGAAGTGAATTTTACATTTTCTAAGTTGTCATGACTGCTTTACAAAGAACATCCACTTCCAGTTACGTACTGCAAAAAACTTAATGGCAAACCATATAGAAAGTTTGATTACACCGAACTATATTTTTTTCCTATTTGGTGGTAAAGAAGAGTATTCCCCCCTTTAGAAAGAAACTATTCTCCACTAAACAACTGTGTTCAGGGCATGACTGCCATTGAGCAAGCTGTTCATACACATCAAGAGACGAATATAACCTTCAACATCTGATGGACCAAATGTGAATTCAATCCAAACTTCCAACAAGCAAAGCCAATTCTTCAAGTCCAGAATTTGGGGTTTGTGTGTAGATTCTGAATGACTTGCAGATTGTAGAAGCAAGGATTTGCACCTTTTGGGGGTTTTTTTGGTTCTACTTTTAACCACTGAACTTTTACAGTGGTATTTTAGGCCTCTTACAAGCATATTTTCCCAGGCAAAAAAAAAAAACCAGATAAATGGTACTGAGAAGCATGAGAAGCAGCATTACACATTCCTCCCAGATAATCTTGCATAACACCACCCCCCCTCCTCTCNGTTAAAAGAAAATCCATGTTGGACTGCATCTTTACATTGAACACTTCTAGTCATTCTTCCCTTACGTGTTTATTCTGCTTTTCTTCCCATTTCTTAAATTCCATTGTCTACTCCCTTGCCTCTATCTTTAATATTTTCCATCATCCTTCCAACAGCTTGTGTGTAACTTACTGCCCCTTACTCCTCCTTTCAGTCTTGCATTTCCTTATCTCCACCACAAGCAAACATCCTAAGCCTACTGGCCTCTGTCAAAAACCACTTAGTTATGGATTTCCAAAAAGTCACAAATTTCCAGAAGAACCCAAGTCTGTTCTTAGGAACACCCTATCTGAACAGATTCTTATCAAGACACAAAGTATTTAGGATAGCAAATTCTTTAATCTTCTGACCCTCACGTCCTTACGGGGTTGCCATTCTCTCTGGGCAGCCAAAGGAGCAAGGAACCAAAAGGCCAACGACAGCAAAAACAAATATTGAGCCCTGATTACCAGAAATAAGTAATATTTACTAATCACTGCTTTTATTTACATGAACATTAAAGCCAAGAACACTAGTAGAAAAATGCTTTTGGTTAGTAATTGGATTGCTGTTTGATACTGAACCGTTATAAATTATAGAGGCAGTGTTTCAAGAAATCAGGCTCTAGAGGTTACAAATATACAGAGGTAGGTACTTGGAAATACTGTCAATATTATATCCTGTATATATTAGGATACAGCACAGAGCTTAGGAATACAGTGGGGTTACTTTTTTGAAGGATTTTGTAATAGCTACAGAGTAAACAATAGAGCTCAAATGAGGTAGTCTAATTGTGGCTGTGATCTTTTCAATGCAGCACTTTCATCAGTCATATTGTCAGTCTAGTTTAACTGTTACCTTTCTATTCTTTCATTTTGCAGACACTGAATTATGCTTCAATAGGCCTAATGACTAAGGTTTAATTTTGCATGTGCAGCCTCTTTTGTTTTGTTTTGTGTTAGCTTGGGGTGGGTTCATGTCAAGTCTTTGAAAAGCTCATAAAAGTTGCAGGACAGATAAATGTTGTTTCTATTCAGATTTTCAGTGATCTTGAGCTACATAAGTCACACAAAAACCTAGTTTTGGCATAGTTCTGTCTCATTGGCACTTCCCACTCACAAAAGATGGCCAATAGAAATTGAATAGAAATTATTCCAGGTCTGCACTAAAATACATCTGGCTACTAATTTCTTGCTTTTTTTGACAATTAAATGTAGTTATTTATAAGAAAAGCTACAAATAAAGCACACCTTACTTTCTAAAATGAATTTAGAAGATATTAACTTTACACATAACCTTCCAACTCAGAACTGGGACATACTCAGAACTCTTTTTTTATTCTGGTGTTGTCTTGGCTTTGTGCGGTTTTTTGGTGTGTTGTTTTTTGTTTGTTTTCATCGGTGGTTTAGTGTTATATGATGATGAGTGTATATTTCCCTATATAAAATGCAAAACTACTAACAAATCCAGATGTCATGTTATTCTTAATATATCAAATATTGGTTTCCATGGCTTCAGTATGTGCTGGGAGCTCTCTCTAGTTTTAAGTACTCCAGGGATTTTATACATCATGTTCAGTATCAAGAGAAGATTGCTACTAATATTTGACTATCATAAGCAAAATACAGTGATAACCAATGGCAATCAAAGTATTAAAATAAACCATGATCTTGAATTATTTTTAATTAAAATAATTTTGAAAGTCACTGTTTAAGTAATCTCTCTTTTTTAATTAAACCAGCATTCAGGAAGTCTTATTAAGGGATGAAGAAAAAGATGTAGTCCCTCCTGAGGAGATTGTAAAGATTATTTTTCTTTTAAATGCATGTTAAGTGACACCAACACAGTGCAGAGCATACTTTCAGAACTCCTCCGGGAATATTAACATCCCTCCAGCTGTAAATAACATCACAATTTTAACCTTGTGTTGAATACTAAAAGTTATTAAGCTTGTACATGTTAAGGAGTAAGAAGAGAGCTTCAAACTCAATATTAATTTACCAGTTTGTTTCTAAATGTATTCCTTTATCAGATACAATTCAAAACATCTCTCTCTACAGAGTTTTCCACTGCATAAAAATTATTTGTGCTATAGTTATAACAGTAAATAAAGCATCTAGGTTTATTACTTCTACATTTGTCTTTCATAATTTTTTTTTTCTTTCTTCCCCAGTGCTTCTGATTCAGTTATTTGGTTCAATTTTCATCAGTAATATGAAATATACATCACCAAAATGCAACACAGTACCAGTTTCCAGTTAGGCCTCCCTGAAATAAGTACTCTCAATTAGGGAGCTACTCTTATAAAACTTAATCTTGGGCACTTATCTCTGAAAGAGTTCTACATCAGCTCCTTGGCTAAAGGAAAGAAGCTTTCTGTAAGGTTCTATTTTCTGCCATTCTCTACATCTTCTGAAAACCTTTACTTTAGCTAAGGCATCATCTACCAAGGCTAAACCAACTCTGAAAACCCCATAGAAGCACTCATTCTTCCAGTGCAGTACTGAGTTATTGTAACCATTAATCTACCTACCGAACTGATTGGAAGTTTTAAAGTATTTATGTTCTTTGCTTATTGATATTAGGTAACAACTCCACATCCTCATACTTGTTGTGACACTTCAAATAGTACAACTCAGAGTGCTCCTTTGAAATGAAACAATTTTGCACTCACATTCTGTCAGATGTTACATTTCCAAGGTAGAAAGATACATAGATACATATACACAGATACAAACATGTAAGTGTAGCAATTGAAAAGTAAACTACCAAGAAAAAAAACAAACTTTCACAAATAGTTTTTTCTAGCTTCACCTCAATTTTTTTCAATGCTTTACCAATACCAAAGGGTTTTTTTTTCCACACTTTACTCTTTAGAATGCTGCTTAACTCATTCATGTTGTCATTACTACCTCTTTTGAGCCATTAGACCCACCTTATTGGCACTTTCCAGTAAACTTAAAACTCCTATTTTGTTGACTGGCAGGCAAGTACAACAACCTTCTCTCTCACTAACATATCTCCTACAGAAGCTTTTGAGGGTCTATTTAAATTAGCTGCCTGATCTGCTAATTATCCTGTTCAGGTGGCCTAGCTTAAAACATGACACCAAGGACAGGCTAGAAACAACAGATTGGATTTGGGGATATTTCCTACTTTAGACCCTACACTATAACAAAATCTTTCAGATGCCAAGTTTTTCCATGTCATGTTTTCTTCTGCCAACAGAAAAAAAAAAAAATCTTGTTAATAATCTACAGACAAAATGAGCAGGGCAACTGCTGGTCCTTTCTGGTTTTCTCCCCACAGACTTCATCCCTCCCAAGCCAGAAGGGTTACTGTATCTCATCCCTCAATTCACCCCTCACTCATCCATCTAGGGGTTGGATGTATTTGCAGTCCTTTCTAATATTGTATTAGGAAGATACTTGTCTACTTTCACCTCCACTAACTTTTCATTCCAGTGTAGTCCCTTTCCCCCCCCCCCCCCCCCCCCCCAAAGAGATTTAACATACTTTATATAACTTGTTCTTTTTCAATTTTCACTACATTCTTCTCCATCAAGATTCTTCTTTTCGATTTTGAGAAAATAGGCAACAATGGTTTCAATTCTGTATGGAGAATGGTCAGAGAGAAGTTTTGGGTGGCTTGTCTACAGGCAGAGATTGAGGTTAAATAGGCAGTAACTGAAATGCGTTCTACAAATGAAGGAGTCTATGTAGAACATATTTTGAGATCCCAGAAGTTCAGCAACTTTACCAGCATAGCCCTAACTAAACTAGTAATGAAGTAAGAAAACTGAAAATACATTGCACAAACAGATAGATAAAATAAATGTTACTTACACATCCTACCAGAGAAATCTCATAATAGGGCAACTAAGAACTGATGCTCCAGCCCTAAAGCAATACACTCTTCAGCATCGTGGGTCTGCCCACTGAGCTCAGACACCAGGAGGTGCACCCTGACTCCCTCCTCACACGGAACAACCCTGCTCCCACTGTGTCCTGGCATTGCAGAGGCTGATGAAGAACCAGCTGCATCTGAGCTAAAACTAATTTCTAAGATGTCTCAGGTGCTCAAGCAGATTATGTAGATCTCAATTCCACATGAGTAGTAGGGCTCCACTTAATTCTAAAATGTTAACCGGTATTTCTGGTGCTGGAAGAAGGCATATAAATGTATAGTTATCTTGAAGTAATGTTAAAACATAACTGAATGTGTTATTTTCTCTGCTCAAAGAGCATACTTGAAAAAAAATGTTACTTTTAAAGAAATATTTACTTCTATAAGGAAATTTTTCAGTCAGACAGGCTGATTTCTGCACCAAACCCTCTCCCCAAACCCCACAGCTACTTTTTTCTTTTAGCTGCATATGGAGTTGGATAAAAGGTACCTGGCTATCCTTTGTTTTAGAATCGATAGAATGGTGAGCATCTCTGCATGTATTGACTCTTTTGAGACCACTTAAAACATGATTGAATGAGGAATATCTAAACTGAAACACAATTTAAAAAAAAAAAAGAAAAAGCACTCTTGAGAGAAAGTAGAAAGAAAGTCGTGTAGGCTGGTGAAAAAAACAAGCCATGTTTTTAAGACATATAACAAATAAAAGCTATTATAAGCTAATTGTGTGTTACAGATACTTTTTTGTTGAAGTTTATACACACTCCATCCATCCACATTTCAGTGGGGTAAGAGGCAAAGCTCTTCCCCTCAAGATGCAGAGAGAATTCATCCAGTTAATAACAAGTAACTTGGAGAATAGTTGCTAAAGTTGTATTAATATTTTTCATGCATATTTGTGGAAGAAGATATCTTTTATTCAGATTGGTCAAATAAAAACTATGTGCCTCAATTAATCCTTACCATCTCTAATCTTCTGATTCTGGAGACTGTCCATTATAAATGTAGAAGCCATATGGATATGTTCTCAAATTTGCTGCTAATGTAAGTGGGCACAACTCCACTTGTATTTAATGAAATCATGACAACTTATTCCTAAACTGATTCTGGCCCCTTGAATCTGAATTGGAAGCAGCCCTAACTCATACACCTCTGCATGCCAATGGCAAGTCTCCAATTTTTAGTTGCTTCAGAGATCAAAAAAAAAACCCAAATAAAAAACTGGTATAGCTTTACTGTGTAGGGTCATAGATATTCTCTGGATCTAGCATCAAACTGTCTATCAAATAAACTATTTTTTTTTTCCATTGTGAATAGATTGAAAATAATCTGAAGATCTCCATAAATTATTGATCCAAACTCTAGCTATGCATAAAGCAAAGAAAAAAAAAAAAATCAAGCAGCATTTAAATGGATGAAATTCTTTAGTAGAAAGTTTTGTGAATTTTTTTAGGAGTACACCTTGTAGAAAATTGCATACACTTGCATCTATGATGAATTAAGAAAACCAATCACTATAGGTTTAGCAGAATTTCCAAAGTTCTGGACTTAATTCTAAATGTAAAGTGTTCAACTCACCAGTCAGTAGCTGCTGCTAGACTCCATTAATAAATGAAGGCAATGAGTGAAACAAGAGTGGCCAACATTCTGAAGCAAACCTATAACCTAGTATATATTTTCTTTTTTTTTTTTTCATGATGTAGATTGTGCCACCTACAAAGAGTTGGGTGAAGGTTCATGGACTGAGAAATACTGTTTTGATATTGAAACTTAGGCACTGTGCTTAGTAATTGTAAAATAAATCTCATTTATTTAAAAGGCTACATTAAAATTTCACCTCTTAGAGTTTGACATACCTTAAAAGTATGAATGAGTCTTACCTGAACACATCACATTGATGGAATAGATTCAATGTGAAACATAAGCTCTTTCCAAGAAATGTAAAGGTCCTGGAAATTAGGTAGTATTTCTTGAAAATATTTGAGTCTCTGATCAAATTTTGCAGGAGTAATTGAGTTCCAGATTTACAAAAAAATAAAAATCAGGAAGCTTTGCAATGGAAAGCTGCACAGATGTCTGGAGGTGTTTAGTGTTTCATACTTGCTAGCTTGTTGTGAATTGTTTACATTATGGCTCAAGAGAATTTGGATTCTAACAACCCGACTAAAAGTGGCAACTAATTAACTAATTAAACGAGCCACAATTATCGTGTGCATAACATAAGTAAAACATATTTTGCCTAACAAGCTAAAAATAATTAAATCATGCAACAGGATCTTATGAACAAGCCACTTCATCTTACACCCCTTTCCTGCTCTCTCTTTCAGCTCTTCCATTCCACATCCCCAGCTCATATCTACTGAAATGTTGCCGTCTTATGTGGTAACCTCTTTTCTCAGGATAAAATGCAAGCTTTATCTACCTCTGCTCCACATTACACTTCACTGCATTTTTCTTCTATATCACCACAGTTGTATATCATCTTTCATATCAGGCTCAAACAGTCACAGAGCCTTAAATAACAATGATGATGATGGAAGGGTCATCATAAACATCATAAGAAAACTAGGGGGAAAACATGTAGCAGTGATCCAATTCCTACAAGTGATATATAATTAAATAAGTAGAAGAAAGTTTCTGTCATTGGGTAAAATACCTGATATGGAACAGTTATGCACTTAAATTCCCAAGGAAGGAAAAGAAGGGAGAAGAAAGTACAATTCATAAAGTAATAGCCTGTACTGGAGGAAAACAAAACAAAACAAAACAAAAAAAACCCCAAAGCTGTGAATAACAGAGCAAACTCAGAACTCCTGCAATGAATAAGGCAAACATTTGGCATTTTTTGTATATTGTTTTCACTAAAATAACCTGGGAACATTGAGCTGTGAAATTTGAACATGGGACTTCTTGGTATGACAGTTAAATACACAGCCCAGAGAAGGTGTTGGTGCTCCATCCCCAGAATTGTTGAAAGTGGTTCAGACAGAGCTTTGAGTAACCTGGTCTACTGAAAGATGTCCTAGTCTATGGCAGGGGAGATGGAATATGTGGTTTTTAAAGGTCCAAGTCATACCATTTTATGATTCTTTGATAGTGGTAACATCACCTACTCTTTGCAGTATATTTGTACATGTGATCTTTTATGACAGACTCTTTCTCTTCCAGTGAGATTTCAGATTGGAAAAGCTGTTTGAACACTTTTCACACAAGAAAGATGTGAAGATTAAAAATCAAGGTAGGACTGTCCTAATGTCAAAGGACACTAGCTATAATAAAATTATCAGGTAAAAAGAGTTAGATGAGATCTATCCAGAGGGTGAAAAATTACCTTAGAAAGTGAAGCAGAAATAATCACTTGAAAACAATAACCCTTTCAGTATGGTTCTCAGGTATGGAGTTTGTCCTCCTCTCCTGCATGATGAATTGGAAAGAAAAAATCCTGCAAACTGAATTTTTAAGGACTTCTATATCATCAAATTAAAAAGATCATTTTTTTTGTCCTCATGCAGAAATGAATATATAGCTCCATTAACACACTTGCATTTGGAATGATAAATTACAGAGTGCTTTAAGCTACTTTGTAAAAGAAAAATAGCTTAGCCTTTGAATTTTTTATTAATTAGGACTATAAGCAGAACTTCCTGTTTTCCTTCTCTGTTATTTCTGGCAATGTACATTCTCACTTTTGAATTTCATAGGTAACATGGAGACCAATTTTTTGATAAATGACATGAAGTTTATGCCTTTGGCAGGTGAAATAAAAGCATATATTTTAAAGTAAGTAACTTGTTAGGCTGAGAGGGAAGAATCTAAACATTTCTCCATTTCTAAAAAAAATATTTACATATATCTGAAAAAATTTAAATTGCTATTCATTTAATGGAGATTTTCCTGCTTTTGAGAGCATACTTAGGAAACCAGGAAGAATTGTAAACTAGCTTGAATATGGAGATACCCTAGATATCTAGTTGTTTAAAGAGAAGCTACAAAATACCAAAGCTATGCTTTTAACAACCTTAAGCATCCTCTCTGTGTACACCTAGAACTCTCAACAAGGAAATGATACCTTTATGCAGCATGGATGTATGAAGTTCACCTCTTTTTCACTAAAACCTAAGCAGAAGCTTCAATGAAAGGAGTAATCAGGCACCAAAATATTTTGTGTCAAATTTTAACATGTACAACTGGATGCATGGTTTTCTTTCCATAAAGTATCAGCAAGAATGAAAGGTTTTAATTATTGCCCTTATGACACAAATCTCTCTTGTTAATTCTGTTTCACTCAATAACTTGTTGTTTTATGTTTTTATTGCGTCTTTTTTTCTGCATAATTAATTGGTGCTTAAGCAACTGAAACTGGATCTGGCAAAATTGAACTTAACATTGCAAAGTTAGACACTTCCAGTAGACAATATAGGCACTAACATTGTGAACAAAAAAACCCAATATATTTGCTCTCATTTACAGTCCTAGTAAGAATCCTGAACTCAGAGAAGGATTTTCAAGACTCTGTAAACTCAGTGTGTTCTATTTAAATTCTGATGAAAGCTAAAAAACTTCTAGCCTGTGTTATGTTTTAAATTCCTCCTCTTGTCTTTTCTAGGCACATTTTTTTCACTTTGCAAAAAAAGATTTCTCCTTCTTTTTCTGTATCATTCTTCTCATCTTTCTCCTTTTCTCCTGTTAATCTTTCTTCCCAGCTGCATGTACCCTCTCTTATACACAGTTATTCTTTCATACACTGATCAGGATATAAAAGTATCTTAAAAGATCTTGTTAGCTAAGTAATAGAGAGATGGCTAGACTGATCAATGTAGTGCAAACTGGGAAATGAAGTACATTTGCCTCCCTACATCTAGTTTGAAAGAAGAGGGATGGTTTTCTGCAGATGTCAATTACAGTAACTCTGCTAGAGATAAGATTGAAAATTTGATGTTTCACTTAGTTTACTAATGGAGCTCATAGCGTTGTAAGATGAAACAGCAGACTGAGCATATCATAACTATGAAAATGAGAAAGAGATAAGAACATTCTCTATAGGAAATGTTCCAGGGTCATCAATGATATTTTGAAATTAAGGGGACATACTGTTGAGTGTTCAGTAAAATTCCTTGCACTGTAAAATACTTAACTTTTTTTTTTGCTGGATATTTGTCTGCTGTGCTTTGAGAAGGTGGGTTGGGTGAGCCCAGTAGACAGGTAGCTGGAAGATAACACTACTGCTAAGGACAGATTGATTGCATATAACCTGCTCTGAATTGTTTTTCAGCTCTCTCCTGGACCTAGTCCCTGGAACTAGCAGGAGAGAATGTAGAGAAAACATGCTGAAAAATTAATACATATATAATTAGAACAGAAGTGTTTAAAACAGTAAATAGAAGCTCTATACTGATAAAATCATAGGCAGCCAAACAAGAAAGATAAAACAGTGGGAATACGAACTGAAGAAACAATTGGCCTCAGATCTTGTAAGGCTGTTTTCACCAAAAACTGCCAACTATTTTAAAATGGACTTAACCTTCTATTGTGTGTCATACCAACTACGTAATACTCATAATGTTATATCTGCTAATTTAAGGGTTATTTCTGCAGCACACCCAGCAAGCTTATTTTTACCTGAGAGGGGATATATCACTAGGGAGTTTTTAAATTTTTATTCTAATATTAAGATTATATAGGAACCATCTGTACTGATCCTGACCTGCAGTCCCTTGCACATTTAGGAGTCAGTGCTCCATATAATGGTTAACCTGAGTAGGGGCAGGCATACACTGGGCTGCACAAACTCTTTGGCCACAGTATACCATCAACAAGCGCCTTGTGGCAGAGGAGCCTGCAGGGAGCTCCCACAGTGTACCAGCCATGACACCACCTGCCTGGCCTTGCCTCTATCTGAAAGTGGAGTAAGAAGTTCTCATGAGAACATGCTTAAGGAATATCGTTGCTTTCTTATAAGGGAAGTATGTAATATCACCTCAAAAGACTAAAATGGGAAAGTTTCTCTCCACATACAGCATCTGCCCTGGTCTGCACAGCATGCAGTTGGAAAATCCATTCAAGCTCCTTACGGTGCTACAGGAACACAGTGTGCCCAGCAGCTGAAGGGACGTAAGTTTTGCTCACTGTCTGTATTCCTCTTGTATTCTTTTCTTATTAAGCAATTCATGGGGCCTTTGTTCTTGAGATCTGGAAAGATCCCTACACATCTCCAACTTCTAACAAGTCAACCTACCAATAAACAAGAAGGCAAAAAAATAAATGACATTATAAAGGTTAATGGTGCTGTTCTTGGCTGCCTTAAGCACTAAACTACACGTAAGAACTCTGGTGTCTATGAAACAAATCACCAGGGGTCAACCAAACCTGGTCATGGTGAATTCCAAGCTTTACCTTCTAACTTTTGCAGCAGGCTCTATTTACCTCAAAACGGAAGACAATTTTTATGATACAACAACCATAAAATGGATTAAGGTTTTTCAGGGACATTAGAGGTTAGCAAGCATCAGGTTTTATCTTTAATGGAATATTTTTCTTATAAAGATCACAATTTCTACAGAAAATAATGACAAAATTTAGTATAAAAGATGTCAGGAGTGAAGACCACATGGTTATTGTGAGAAATAACTTTTAACCTTTCTCTTGTTGCTGATAGAGGCCAATGCAGTATTTTATTATCAGCATTGGCAGGTGATTTATTACCACTGTTTCTACTCCAGTAAGACCACATTAGGCTGTGCTTGATCTATCATTTGTTATCTTCAAAATCCCTATACACTTTCTGCATGCATAATGTCTTTCTTGTAACACACTTCAGCAGAAAATGGTAAATATTTAAATCGTAATTCCAGATTCATCAAAATCTTAGGGACTGAAATACAGCAGTTAAATGGATTGTGCCAAACAATACTTGATGTCAACACAAAGCTTAAGTCTTGCAAAGAGTGATGTAATACACCTGAAACATCAGCCATGCAGAACAGTTCACTAAGGTAGAATCAGGAGTGACAGAAAATAATTAATTAACATACTTCAAAGGAGAACATAATTTTATAGAATAAATTCAGGTCAGATATCACAATGTCATTTGCTTAAACTGTAACAGTAAATTTTACATCAAGAAATCTATGAAATAACCTTTCAGATACAACTATAATAGGATTTTTGCCTGAATTCCTTGGAGCACAAAAGGATTAACAGCAAAACTTCCATCAACTTCAATAGGGCCAAGTATTTCTGTTGCATCTAATAATGAAAGGTTGTTACTCAGGTATTAATGGAAATACAAGGTTGTTCAGCTACCTTTTCTACCCTGTTCTGATGGTTACCTTAATACACTTCATGAACTCATTCAAAACAATTGGTAATTTTATCTTGAAATGGAAAAGAATTGCTGGAGAATATCAGAAACAAAGCATGAATACTGCTGGTTGCTAGACATACACCTTTCTGACACTCAATATTTTGCCTATTAGACCCAAAAGGATAAAACAAGAATTAAATCAAATTTTGCAACACTATTTCTACTTGATTTGATATACACCAAATTGCATTGTTACATTTCCCAGCATTTCATAGGTGAGGGCATATGACAAACATTTTAATCAGTACAAGGAGGAGTACAGAAAACTTGTGTTTGCTGTTGCAGCTGTGTTGCAGGACTTTTGCTTTTAGCAGCTTAGTGTAACATATGTAGTAAATTATTGGGGGTTTCCTGGTCACAAAAAGTGTTTTATTATTGATGAAGTTTTTTCTGCTACACAACTGACTTGTAAACCCATACGACCAATATCTGACTTCAGTGAAAGCTCAGATCAGAATAAACACTGACAACCATCCTCGCTTAGGAAATTAAATAGATATTAGTAATGATAAAATGTGCATAATTATCTGAATAGCTAGCTGCAGAATTTGTATAGACCTCAGACTGAAAATTCAGTCACATTACCCACACATATGTTCTGTTCAATATCACATCAATTCAAAGGCAACTATCATTACAAAGCTTCTTTTTCTTGAGAGGAAGTTAACATCTTTTACTTAAAGTCTTACCTTCCCTAAAATGTGTTGTTAAATACACAGTACAAAAGGCCAGGCTTTTGAAATAAAAATGTAGCCATG
The DNA here is from genome assembly GCA_013399015.1 of Galbula dea. NCBI lineage: Eukaryota > Metazoa > Chordata > Aves > Piciformes > Galbulidae > Galbula > Galbula dea. The sequence continues at coordinate 3,987,986 of VWZX01002149.1, forward strand.
TTTATATTATCACAAATCTCGTAAAGCTTTCTTATTTCTCTAGATCTTCAGGTTTAATTCTTTTCCACATCTGTGGGAAAAACTGCATCCATGTAGATCATCACTACAAAATCTGAATATTAAAAGGAAATAAATTATAGAATCAAAGAAATTCCTGAGTTGGAGGGGACTTACAAGGATCATCAATCCAACTTCCATCTATGAACAGGACAACCTCAAAAGACACACAATATTTTTAAAAGCATTGTCCAGATGCTTCTTGAATTCTCTCAAGCTTGATGCTGTGACTACTTCCCTTGGTAGCCTGTTCCAGTGTCCAGACACTCTCTGGGTGGAGAACTTCCTCCTAATATCTAACCTAACCCTCTCCTGGCACAGGTTCATGCTGTTCCCTTGAGAATTTTCATCTTGTTTCTTAAGAAGGTTTTTTCAAATGCTCTCTTCTCTGCTCAATAACTTTTCAACCTTTTGGACAAATTCCTGTTAACTTGACAGATGAAAACAGATTAGTACTTCCACCAAGGCAAATTTGCAGCATGTTATCCACATATTTTCCTGCATGTCTGCAGTGTGAGGTTAGGTACTTTATTAAAACTATACATGGAAGTATTAGGAATACCTCATTGAGCAGTGTGAGGCATATTGTACTAAATAGAGGGTAACCCAAGCGAAGCAAAACCATCCTGTAATAACTTCATTGTTTGGTTGCCTAGTTATATCTATTGTAGGAAAGTCAAAGTTTTCCTTAGCTTTGCTTGAAAACATGCAATCTATCATTTTAAGATTTTGTCACTGCCATTAAGAAAGATGAACTATTTTTCTGAAAGGGCCCCAGGATCTAAAGTTTGTAGAGTTAATAAAAACAAACAAAACACAGTGAATATTGTATAGTCTAAGTAATAATTCCTTCAGCACTTCATTTTGAAGTTTTATCTCTTCTGATAACAATAATTCATTAGCTGTCTCATTAACATAAAGTCTTCCTTGATAATCAAGAAATATCTTTTTATATGTAAAACAACAATTAAAATATTTGTTACTATCAGCCAAAAATCTTAATTAGAATTCCATGGTTGTGAAAAAATAATTAATGGAGACATTCTTCTTTCAACTTTCACAAATTAACAAAAATCTAAATCTTATTTTATCAGACAAATATTTGGGGCCAGAAGAAAGTGTCTGGTTTTCTTGATGGTAAGGCATTAACATAGTTTGCAACTTTTCTTTTTTTGTCTTCTTTTCAAAGGCTGCCAAGGATATACATTGGAGAATATGAAAGAATATGAAGAAAACTTCAAAACAGAATAGTCTCTTTTACTCTTCTCCAACAGTTTCTTCTGTTTGGAACACTTACTACTACACCACACACGTACTATGCTTTGCTTTGAAGTCTCATTAGATATTTATTTAGTTCTTAGTTTAGCAAACTGTTGAAATATCTTTTTCAAATCCCTACTTGGTAGTGTAATATTTGACTAAACAAGTCAATTAATTCAAAGTAGATACATTACATTCCAAAAGAAAGTTGCAATTAGATAACTACCTAGCAATTATCAGAGTGCTCCTGAGTTTATCTTCTCCAATTTAGTATGCAAGGAATATGTGATACTAATGAAAACAACACAAATCATTTATTCACTTAATCAGTTTCAAGCTTTTGAGTGAAAAATTTACTTAAGTTAATTGAACTTATAACTTTGTCAAATCCAAGCCTAGTGTCAGCACAAACATATCCTACACATCTGTAATGTGGCACACAAAGCACTCCCACGTACATTATTGGTTCTAAGGAACCAGTTCTAAGGAATCAGTTTTATCATGACAAACATTAATTCATTATTAAAAAGTAAACTATTACCATATCTTCCTGCCTGTCCTACTGTATTGAAAGATAAGTTTTAGGGTAAATAGAAAACATAGACAACAACCACATTCTGAAATCTAAAGAAAATAATATTAAATTCAAAAATATACAGCTTCGTTTCTGAATATTAACCTACTTCTGAGTTTTATTTCAGCTTCAATTGTTTTAAATTGTTTTAAGTCATGGGTATGTTTTTGAATAAGATAAATGAGTTATATACAATTACCTTGAAACAGCATGAACCTTTTTTGGGGGAGGAAAAATAGCCAAGCTATCTGCAAATTAATTAACCTGAAAAATTTATTCACTACTATTTAATACTAAGTGAAAAAAGGAGAACATAGATTGACATACAGGCAAGTTGTGCCATTATGTGTTTCTCAGTACGTCAGACTAACTTCTGACCACGTCACTTGTTACTTATCAAGGATAAAAGCTGGGGGGGAAATGAGTACAGAGGAAGATCTTGTTCATTTTGGTTGGTCTAAAGATTTTACTTCACAGATTCATAACAATTTCCTGTGTGTTCTTGGTGGCCTCTGCACGTCCTGTGTTTCAGCTATAATACATCAGATCTCAGTGTTTGTGACTCTAGCTCTCCTTGAATATCCTTCATATCTCTTTTTTTTTTTCCTGCAGTTCTGTACACTTCAGTGTTTTTAAAGCTGTTTATTTTAGTTAATTTTATTGTCTGCAGTTGTAAATTCCAGCACTTCTGTACATTTCATCAGCAGTGATGTTGCTGGAGAGCTATGTGTAAATGTCAGCCTTAGGTGGTGGCCTTTGCAGGATCAAGGCTATAGTTTACAGTTCAGGCTTTAAGAGGAAGACTGATTATGTCTGATAAAATTCCATAGTAGCTTTATCAAGTTTAGCAATGCAATCATGCTTTGAATTTGTTGTCTGTTCTGACATTAAAATACAGAAAATGATTTTTCAGAGAAATAAGTTTCATCTTTCCCAACAGCATGCAATTCTTCACAAAGATGCACTGGGTGTCATACAGTTCATATTTAGCTGCATGGCACGAGTTCTACTTAAACAGAATACAAATGGAAGAGAATGGGACTTGGCTCAGTCACATAAACCAGACTGTATTGCTGTCTGAATAATTGAGAGCAGTTCCATGAATTAAAACCAAAAAACAATCCCCGAAACACATAACAACAAAACAGCAAGGGAGAGAAAAGTTAATGATTTTACGGGTTGTTATCTCATGCTGGATATCTAGTACTAGAACTGAGATTATCAGATGATTCAGTCTTTCATTATGACAATAAATATTCATAATGCATAGAGATTGCTGTCTACATAGATTGCAAGTAATGATAGCTACTGCAGTGATCCACAGCAGTCTGCTTTCAATATAAAATTTGGAAAGTAGATAATCACTTGGTTGGAAATCCCCTTTGCTGATGAATATGCTGCTTAGTTCACTTCCCTGCTGAGTTATTATTACATGGCACTTTGTTATCAAATAAATAGTTCACTTTTCATCAAGAACTATTTATCATGGTCATATGAATCATGAATCAGTGAAATTCTCCTTTTACTCTTATCATCCCAAACAAAAAGTAAATGCTGACTGTCAAAATGCAGGGTTTCTGAGTTCCTGCTGTGAACAATTTCCCTCTCTATTAGGTAAGGACAGTAGGAGACAATAACCCAAGTGAGAAGAATATATGGAGGAACAAAAGAAATATGTTGGTGTCTAGCAGAACCGTTTGCCTATTACAGTAACCTCTACATATTGAGCAGCAAGAGCTATGCAAAACTATGATGGGAATTATTTTATTTACATGAGCAATGCAGCATTGGAAGTGCAAGATATATCATTAATATCAGCTGATCAAATATTCTTCCATCTGTCTTGCTGGTAAATATACATCCATGTATCAATCACAGAAATGCTGCAAGGTAATGTCTGCACAATGACATATTTTCATAAACTGTCTTTTCTCATGAAATACAGTGATACTGCATACCACTTTTTTCACATTAAAATTGAATTATGGTAGATAAAACTTCATGAAACTTAAAAGGATAATTTTAGTCTGGCAAAAATAGACACTGATTATGTTAGATGGACAAAAATAAATTTTAAAAAAGTATTTTGTTGATAATAATGAAAGTAATATAAAAGAATTCAAAGTTATATATCAAAGCCCTTTTGCCAAGCTTACTCTTAGTGTTTCTTTGGGATAATTAAAATCTAAGCTTTTTGCAATAGTTCAAACTTACTGTGTTTTAAATCATTAACAGGCTGGAGAATCTGTCCTATGAGAAAATACTGAAGGATTAAGGCTTTTTCAGCCTGAAAAAAGGAATGCTCAGGGAAAACCTCATCACAGTATTTCAGTAGTTAAAGGATGGCTACAAAGAGGATGAACATTGTCTCTTCATTAAGAGCCACATGGAGAATAAAAAGGGCAACAGGTACAAGGTGCACTGCAAGAGGTTTCATCTTGATATAACATCATATTTTTAATACTTCATACCTCAAATGAAAATTGAGTATGGTGAGGTTTTGTGGGGTTTTTTTGTTTGTTTGGCATTTTTTTTTATTATTATATTTTATTCTTTAAATATGTCTTATAGGACTGAATAGTTTTTAATTCTTACTAGAAAGACTGCAGGCATATAGTTGGAGTATGTACCTTTACTTCATTGACTCAGAACTAATAATGACCTTACAACTCCAGTAATAATCAGCCATGTGTTTAAATGGCTTTGGAAAAATGATAATTTTCCTACCTTTACAGTGGTGTAAAGTATTATATGAATCTCCTGCCAAATCACAATTTTTTGTATCTACCTGAGTCAGCAGAAAACAGACATCTCTTGGCACTCTTTCCAGAGCTTTAAAAGTAATTTAAACCAACAAAAAAATGTCTTAGATACGGTATCATTAATTACAGATAATAAAACAGATTTTTGGTGATGAGATTTAGAAGTGGAAATCTGGAACTCTTACACAGGTAACTTTTTGTATTTTTTTCTTTAACAAAACTAAATATATGTTGATAAATCTATGTGATCCTCAAAGTGCTGGTTTTGTGGGAATAAACTTTTCTTTCCATGTACTTCACTTCTGTTGGTCGACACGTGCTTTTTGCTCTACCACGTCTGAGACTGGCTCCAACTCATAACTCTCATGCACCTTTACTTAAATTTATCCTCAGTCTATATGCTTCCCTTTAAAATTTACCCAGGTAGTGCATAGAGAAACTTCCATCTTTCAATAGCAACTGTTAACAGCTCACGTATCTGTTACTCATGCAAAATAGAAAGAGGACTTTGAAATTCTCTGCTGCTGCAACATTTGCTCTCATCCTTAAATTATCTAATACTGATCTTTGGACAGCTGGGCTTATGATGAAAACCTGACATGAACATGTTAAAATATGGCTAAAAACCCATTACCATGTAACAGCCCCATATGCTTTGAAGGTTTTAATGGAAATACCTTGGTCTACCTTAAACTGGCTTATGGCCTGCCAAGACAGTGCCTGGGCAAGTTGGGTGATGGTAAAAGCACCTATTGCCTAGAATGAGCCTCATTGTGTGGGGTCATTTTCCTTAAAAAGATGGTGGGTTACCTTTATAGAATGTTAGCATACAGAATGTTACAGTAACTTCAGGTTTTTGTCTGCTGATTAGGTTTGTACTATATTTTCCCATTTCTTAGTCATTTAAGACGTGTAAGTTATGAGTGCTCAGACAACATTAAGTGTATTTTATGGCCATATATAAATAAAATGAACATGTTACTTCTATTTATCAAACTATGATTAAATATTAAACTTTTATAGCTTTATCCTCCATGCAGCATAAATTGTACATCATACTTATGTATATTACACTATAATTTCAGATAGGAAACATTACGAACTGGGTAATTCTACTGTTGAAAAATTGCCAGTAGAACTAATCAAAGTATCTCAAGACCTTACAGAATAACTTGATTTAAAAAAACCCCAACAAAACAGTTATTATAATAAACCCTATGCCCCAGACAGAAAGATAAGTTAAACACGATCTGTGTACTCTTAATCTTGAATGACCTATCATTTTTATTTAATACCTATGAATTTAACAAAAGCAGTGAGTGTCTCTTCCCAACACGTAGAAGCCTGATGGAATTGTTAATCTTAGAGTATGCAGAACCGTTTCATATGCAATCTAGACACCTCTTCCTGGGCTTACAGTTTTGAATACACACACGCTTTCCTTGAGGATGCTTAACTTAGGGAAGCCAAGAAGGTATGATTTCTGATCCTCTTTTTGACTTACAACTAATTACACTCTAGCAGCAAAAAGTGCGGAATTACTCTAACATTAAATTGTCTTGGATTCCTTATTTGGCAAAGTAGAAATGCAAAGCTGGGCCTTCAAACAGCAACTGCATTCACTGGCATTTCCATTCTATCCTATGTTCCACAGGTCTGGGTATCAAACAACTGGCTGCTCCTACTTGATTTGGAGAAAAGAAAATCTCAGCATGCATTTTTCATCGTTTCCCATTTCCTCATCTATTTTCATCCCGTGTGTTTCCCCCCGAACAAAACACTTAAAATTCTGAGATTGCTTTGCTAACTCATAGTAGGGCTTTTATACAGGAAAAGATTGAGATATCCTACTTCTAAAACATGGCATGCTATCTGAAGTCAAACATCAGACTATTTTGGAAATAATCAGCAAGTAACTAGCCTATATTTTCCACTTGTCATATATAGTCTTTGGAAAGCTTAATGATGAGATCTAATTGTGCAATGCCAATTACTTCTGTATCAATTTCTTGAAATAAACCTGGGGTTTTCATGCTTCCGTGTGCATTCCTAGCTAATAGGTATGGTATCCTGAATTTACCTGGTGGTTAGGCAGCTCCTTAAAAAGATTTAGACTGATAATTATGTCAATGTCATTCCTTCGTCTCTTAGAAGCCTTCTGAAAGGAAAAGTCTAATTAAGATGACAAATAAGGAAAGGTCACAATGAAAAGATGCCATTATGCAGAGGTAATTGTTGATAAAGATGCCGAAAGTGACTGAGTTCATATGAAAACATAATTCTCATTAACACGTAAAGAAAAGGTCTCATTATTTCCATTCCAGTAGAGCCCTGACAAAAGAGGTAAATAAAAAAAAAATGGAAAACACACTATTTTACAATAATGAAAAACATGACCTAAGACTATTAAACATCGTATTGAATGACTTTAATGTCAGTGCAGTTCTGGTTTTAGTTGCTGGTTTGTTTGTGTTTTTTGCTGCTCCACAGAAGTACTGCTAATGGACAGAAGAACTTGAACCTTGTTAGCTGAGGGGATTGTGAGTTTACAGCTAATTCTAGGACTCAAATTACTCAAAATGACTGCCATTGTGCCTCTTATGATAGTGGGTTTGTGCAAGAATTGGTTGTCAAAGTCACTTTCCAATCCTTAGAGTGAAGTTTATGTTTTTAACTGTTTGACCTTAAGACTACTACAAAAACTTCACAGTACTTGGTAATCTATTGCAAACAATCTGGGTGCTCAGTCTAGGTGTTTGGTCTCCCTGTGGAGCAATGTTGAAGAACATTGCTATAATTCACTGGAAATATTGATTACAATTGATGCATTAAGAAGGAAATCAATTCTTCTGACATATAGAAAATAAAAACTAGGAAACAAAAGCAACTGGGGATAGTGTTTTGGTATTCATGAAACACTTTTATAACAGGTTCTGAAGAATGAAACTAAAATGTTTTGCACTAGAAAAACACATGCATATTCTTAATGCCCATGACTCCTATACTGCTGGCATCTCTCTGTTATACATTCTGCATTCCTTGTAGTTAACAGGATTATTACACTTTCTACTCTGTAGTACTATTTCAACATGTTTACAATTCTATGAATGCCTCTCTCCTCTAAAAATCCTCACCAGCCCTTAGTATTAAATATTTCTCATTCTGGTTTTGACTCGCAATATGAAATGCACTTCTGAATATTTTCAAACCATTCAGAAATAAACCATTCTGTACTTCATATTCCATGTAAAAGTATGACGCAATTAAGGGATATATCATTACAACGCCCTTCAGTTAATTATAAACTATTATTTGGAATTATTATAAAAGGGAAAAGGGAAGAAATCAATTTTCAGCAAGAAATAACATGATCATCTTTTCAAGAGATATTTTCTATGAAATGCACCATTTCTATGTTTTGAGAACTTTGATTCTGCTACCTTCATATTTCCATATGGAAATTCATTCTATGCATATTCATAATAAATAATCAGAACTCTTTAAGGTAAAACACAAAAATAATATTTAAGAAAAATGTTTTGTTGTATGTGTAATTTTGATGAAAGCTTGTTTCTAGGGGAGAAAAACGTTAATTTTTGAGCTTCATTATTAAAACTTTCTAAAGAAAAGTTAATTCTATTCCTCACCAACTTATAATTGACATGCTTATCAGTGTTTGATCCAGTTCAATTAATTAGCCTCCAGTTCAATTAATTAACCTATGCTGGTTCTGCTAGAAGTCATGTGGGCTGTGGAGGGCTGCAAGGAGGTTGTACATTCAGATCTAGCTGTGATCCTAAAGCCTAGTCTTCTTTACAAAGAAATGGAAAGAACTAATTCTCTGGTTAAGCCTGCTTGTGGACATACAGATTTGGTCTCTATGTGAATGATTGCTAAATGCTTCTGGATAAATACTGGGAAACACCAAACAGATGGGGTGAGGGGATGGGATGACACAGTATTTGCCACCCAGCAAACACCTGACAGACAACTTCAGGAAGCCTTCTCCTAGGGGTACAGAAAAGCATTTGGAAGAAATTCTAAGGAAGTGAATGTCTGGAAAGGGAATTAATGTTAGACATCCACCCTATGCAATAAGTTTGGAATTTTAGACTTATCACATTTTATTTTTTCCAGTCGAGTTTAGTTGTTCAGTCTCAAGACAGGATGAATGCTACTCACCTGTAACACAAATGCAACCTATATTAGTAATTAACTTCATCCTACTTTTCCTACTCAATTCCTCTTGGTTTTTTAATTTGACATTTTTCATTCTCTTCTGTCAAGGCAAGGCCTTCCAGCTTTGTGTCATCAGTAAATTTCATTTACACCATTCCTTCTTGTGTGCCAAGATAACCGAGTTAAGATTTATTCCAGTAACATTCCTGCAGCCTGACACTCTCCCTTCTCAACACAATCAGTTTCTATGACTGATTCATCCAGTTATTTACAACCTTACAATTAACATGCCAATCACTGTTTTCTACATTTCAGTTATTTCTCCCTTGTGACTGTCAAACATTTCTGGATTACTACAGCAAAACACTGAAGGATCATGCATGGAAAAGCACAGTCATACACATGACAATAATTTTCAACTGTTTTTTTGCCATGATGTATGGACTTGCAAAACACAGTACAAGTCCACAGGTATGTATGGGAAACTCCAGTGCACAAAATTGTGCTTAATTCCTATGATTTGTTTGCTTGCTTGTTTTTCAAATGGTATCAAATCTAACTGCTTTGGGAGTAATGGAATTCTGAAAGCTGAAATTATTATTTTGGAACAAAATATATCAAAATAACCCTTGGAGAACCACTCTATACTTTGTTTGACTGAATTTTTCTGTCAAAGAGAAATATGTAAAAGGTTTATGCAGAGGAAAGCATCTATACCAGTCTGGATCTTTGAGAAGCTATCTCCAGCAATTGCTGTCAAAGGAGCATGATAGCATTTCACTGGGGCAAATCCACTGGAGTAGTTCTCCATTGTCATCCGTCTTATGTTTCCATTTACATCTTTACAACCCTTATACCCTTCTCTAACTAGTTTATCCAAAACTAACCTGATCAGCTCTCTCGATAGTGTGGGTCTCCAAGCAGTTATGTTTGTCTAAGGGGACAGCCACTATGAGCATAAGCCTAAGAAGCACACAGGAGTAGAACTGTCTAGCAGCTACTTTCAGAAACTGCTGTATGCAAAATTTGTGCAACTCAAAGGGGTCAGGTCCTATGCAGCAAGGAACATCCAAGCTGTGGCTGCCATAGTGCTGTTACACAAGGCCTTACAAATCTTACCTTTCGTTGTTACCAATATGCTTAACATATGACAATAAGTATTTTTTGTTTAAATAGTTTCAAGCTGAACAGGTTCATTTTGTGGTGAATGTTGATGAACAAACTGAGGTAAAACAGGAGTGGAGAGAGAAAAACAGAGAAGTTGTGTTGCACTGTGGTTGACAAGGGAACTTCAATCTGCAGCTTAGTCTCCGAAAGTCTTTATCTTGGGGTTTTGTTGCTGTTATAAAACAGTTGATGTTAGAAAGATCCTAACCTCCAATCAATAAGACTACAACCTATGTTTAAACCTGATGATGGATTGCCTTTATATATTTGCTGGTAGGTTAGGATGAATTGCTTGGGACAACTGCTAGCACAACAAAGTAGTAGAACTGAAGTCACACTTATGTTTTTCTACCAGCAGCATAGTTCTACTTACTTCAAGTATATTTGCAATACAGTCAACTTAAACATTTAAGACATTTGCCTGAAATTTCACTGCAAATATTTAATTTCTTTCATTTTAAATTCTTAAGACCTTCTGAAGTAATGAAAATCAGTGATTCTGCATCCAAGTAAAATACAATAGCAATGAATCTTTTGCAAGTCAGAAATACTGCAACAAAGCATTTCTTTCTTGAAAAGATGGTTTTTCTCAAACTGAGGCCTCTTAGAGATGCTGAATGTAAATATAGCATAATGGTCACCTGAGATGCAGGAGATTTTTCTTTTTTTTTTTCCTCTTCCAGAGCTTTATAGACATCACAGATTTATTTAAACCTAGCTTAGAATTACTGAGAGGCTACTGCTCAACAAAGATTTACCCGGAATCTCCTTAAGGTAAACATGTTTGGGATAGAGTTATGGTTTCCATCTCAGTTGTGCCAACAGCCTAAAGAGGTGACAATTTCGTGGTCAGTGCATTAACTATTTTCATTTTGACTTGGGACGTAAGTGTTGGTAGGCTTTCATAGTGTCCAATTTACAATCCTGCTGGCTAGACATTGCTGATCATCTTATTCCATTATTACTGCAATGTTAGGCTTTGATTATATCACCATAACTCTAACCAGACAATTAATACATTATTTTGGATGTATCAGGATGTGCTTAATTTTGTTCCTTTGTCAGACATAACAAGACAAAACTACCTATGTCTTGATTTATTTTCAGTGACTTTCAAAAAGACTCCTTGAAAACCAACAGTGGTCATCTTTAGCTCATTCATTGACTTTCATCAGTCTCAAAAATTTGGACAACCAATACAGCTAATCAGTCAGTTATGTTCTGGCTAAGTTCCAAAAGTCAATGGACTTCATACATTTAATGTATTAATCTATAAAACTTCAAACAATATTTTATCTTTATCTACAGCTCTTTACTCAACAACTTTCTGCTGCTCAATGATAGTGTCAGGTTTTTTCATTCTTACTTCAATAAAATAAGATCTTTCAGTTCTGCATTAAGCCATATCTGTGCTACATAGAAAAGCTGAAGACATGGAGTAGCAAAAAAGAATGCTGTAGCCTCTGTGGGCAGAGGTAGATGATAGATGGCAGTGGCAGTAGCAATATGTGCCTTTTACATAGTAGTCTTTGAACTAGAATTGCAAGCTACATAAACTTGCTGAGCCTGGTGATAAAGGACTAATTATTAATATAAGGAATAAGACTCCCTTTTCTCCATTATTTTTTTTTTTTTTGTCAAATTTTATCCAAAGTCTGTCTAATGGGAAAATTGTAGAGTGGAATAGAAAGTTAGCCTCTTCCCTTTTGGACTGATCTTACCACTAGAATTCAGAAGCATACTTCTGCTGCTTTCAGTTCCTAAACCCTTGTCCCCCTTCATCATAGTACGTTCCCCTCTCTGATCTCCCTCTCCACCACCATCTCCTTGTGATTATGATCCTCTCTTCTCTCCTTAAACTAGTAATTCTGAGGAAACTTAGGCAAAGAATACATGCACAGATCAGTTCAGGTGCTCCAGCATATGCATATATGTCCAGGCCACTTAGAGGAACAGAGCGTGACTTGGTTAAATACCAATCACCAAATTACTCTAACAGAACTATACATTATTTACTGTCTGGGTCTGTCTTAAACAACCACATAAAGTATAAAATGAAGACTAAACAAGGAAGTGAAACTCCTACTCAGTTCTTCCTAACCTGCACAAGACTTTCAATCAGAAGTGCAGTTGATACTTCCATAAAGTGCAACCTGGGCTTTCAAATTCAGTACTGTAGTTTCAAGAAGAAAGAAGAAAAGATATTCTCTTACAATATGTTAAAACAGTGACCTGGATACCTGGAGAAAATGGGACATATAAGCTCAATTTCTTTTTTTCTTATTTTTGGTTGTAAATTTTTTATCTTCTTGGGACATTTTCATCTGCCGGATGAGATGTTCTGACTACCCAGCAGGATATCACCAGTGTAACTCTTATAAAGACTTGGTATAGACATCAAATGATCCTGAACAGAAATCTGTCTAAAATTCATTGCTTCATTCATTTTATTTTTTTTTTTTAATTTTCAGGATGATTTACGGTTTTTTCCCTAACTTTCTCACTAGTTATGATTTTAGTCATCTGTTTTTAACTCAGTATTTATTCCTGACAGTTACTAACCCTGAAGAACTCACTGAAACGAAAAGAACTTTATGATCTACTTATTTTGTTTGTTTTAAGAAATGCTATTTAATTACCATTCTTTAAACTTAGTAGATTATTTTTTATTTGTATATCATAGACTTTCAAATTTCATAAAAGCTCACTCCAGGATATAAAAATATCAATCCAGCAGATATCTTCTTTTCCTACTCTAAGTCTGAACTCTTGCCCATTTTTAATTTACAGAAAAAGACCCCAAAAAAAGACAGTTTAATGGTGTGCAAGGAGGGAGTGTGGAAAACAGTCCCTCTTATTCTCACAATGCATCTTTTGTTAACTTTACAAGAGAATAAAAGAGATAGGGTCATGTAGTTACACTTAAAAAAAAATAAATTAAAATGTTGTTTAAGCCCCAGTGCATCTCCTTAAAGTTCATTAGAAGAGAAACTGCAGATGAACACAAACACTGACAGGTAGTGACGCACCAACCACCAGACCAGTACTTAAATGAAAATGTGCAAAATAATGAGCACATTTTTCAGTGCCTCTAGTTGGATGCTGAAAGCAAAGCTAAAGTCAATACACCTTACAACTAATCACTACAAGCATGTATCAAATGCTTTAGTTTCTCTCCCGATGGACAGCGCTGTTGTTCACAGAGACTGGTAGAGTGTTCTCAGAGAAATGCCCCTGAAATTCTGGATGTCAGTTCATAGACGATTTCCTGAAATGCATTTTGAAAGCCTATGAATATTACCTCTGCATTGGTAATGTCGACATGCACTCAGCTCAAGGCAGACTGCCTCCACAACGTAACTTCCATCCTGCCTGCTGTCAGCAAGGCTTAAATCTTCTGGGGGAAAGGCCCACTGAACTCTAATAAACTATTTTAGACATAGTCCAGCAGATTAGTTTCTCTCCCACAGATTTTATCATCAACATTTATTTGGTAAATTTTATAGGGCTTTTTTTTTGGAGAGAGAGAGAATTTTTAGAAATTCTGCTCCTAGATTAACAGGCCTATTTCTTATTTCTTCTAATTTTTTTAGACAAAAAAGAAAGTATAATTCACAGAATATTAAGTATAAAAAAGTTAAATTCTTGGAGAAATTGAATAGCACCATAAAGTATGGAAGCAACAACACAGAGGTTCAGCTGTAGCTAAAGTTGCAAGCTTCAATATACTTCAAGGTGAGCACATTTTTCCACGGTCAATCGTATCAAGAGCTGCTCACAGGAAAATAAATGAGGTAACACCTTGGTCTGAATTATAAGCATGGCTAATGACAATCTTGCAAAGGTCTCTTTCAGAGTTGTAATTAGCTCTGAACTCAACCAGAACCTTGCAGCATCTCTCAGACAATGTTAAGAGATACAGCCTCTGAACAGACTTCAGGCAAATGAAAAACAAGTACAGTCATATGTATCAATGGGTTCAGAAATGAATTACAGATTTTAGGAGCCTGAAGCATAGTAATTGAAGGCACAGCTATTTTGAAGAATCTGTTATTTAACATTGCATTTTTCCATAAAAAAAACATCTAATGTTTTTAGGGTTTGGGGGGTTTTGTGTGTAAATCATAAAAATGAGATATATTTTACCTTTGTTGACTAGCTTTGAAGAAAATCAGCTAAACTATATAGCTTTCAAGAAAACAATTTTTACTGCGCAGATTAAAACAGTCTGAATGTTACCTTGTTCTCTTTATACTCTGCCTTATAGCTCCCCAAGGGATTTCATTACTACACACTACTCAACTATACCTGCATGTCATTAGGTGTAGTTTAGCTTTCCAGTCTCTAGAGGTCTCTGCATATCGCATTTTAGTTCAGTGACATCTGCAGGAATTGCATTTCAAAAGTGAGACTAAAGAATTGCATAAGGTCTGCTGGCACTAGGTCCGACTCTGACAGTGCTGTCAGGAGAATGTAGTTCTCCTTGTAATTCATAGAAACCAAAGAGAACGAGACAGACTTATACTGCAGCATTAGCTAACACTGGCATTGCACAAGTAGGAACATTTTACATTTTGTCATTAGAATTCAGATCATCAGAGCTCTTAACATTCAGGTAGAAATGGCTGAATTTGGAGATTCACAGGGATGGCTGCTAACCCCAGCTACTAGAAATCCCAGAAATATTACCTTTAGGTACTGACATTAGCCACACCTGGCTTAGTTTCTTTTTCATATTCTTTCATTGTTTTCCTCCAAAAAATATTTCTGATTTCAATAATTATGATTTAGATAATTGTAGAAAAATTGGTTTACTACAATTTTAATGTAAATGTAGTTCTTTGATCACATCTGCCTTCCACCTATGCCTTTGCTCTCTTCTCTTACCTAGGAACTGATTTGTGGCTTTTAAGAATGTCTTTCCTAATTGAGTCTGTACTATTATTTCTAGCTACAACATATTGAACATATGGTGGTGATAGGTTAACTGTTGGACTTGATGATCTTAGAGATCTCTTCCAACCTTAATGATTCTGTGGTACAAAGAATAGATTCTGAAAATAATAACAACAATAACAATAAATCCAATGCAGCTCAAAGAAATTTGTTTCTTCCTTTATCTGAAAGGATCTGGGAGCCTTCTCAATACTTCACACCAACTTGACATTCAGGATCAAGTCTTTGCCTACAAACAGGCTACAGTAAATAAGTAAAATAATAAATAAGATACCTGCAACTACTCAAAAGCATTTATGATTTTCAAGACCCTTTTTTTCTGTTAGGCATCATGGCCTTTAGTACCCACTGCACACTACCAACACAAGTAGTCTGGCAGAACAGGTAGTTGCTAAGGCAGCCAAATTTGAATAGCAGAGAACCAAACCAAATTTTGCTGCAGTCACAGCTTCTGCAAAGGTAAGAACAGAAAGTGGCATTTGATTTTATAATTTTTCATGTAGGCTACAACAACTGTTCCAATATAAGGAAAAATTAGATGAGCCCACTCTTACATTGTAGCTTAAACAATTTTAACAGATTTATAAATAACATTTATGTTAAGGTAATAGTAATTCTATGAGGTGTCTTGTCAGATCTATATTGCTGCTTGAACCCTAGTTCTACTCCTTATTGTGCTACATGCAGAAGATGGAATGTTCTCAGTACAGTGTGTGTGCCTGCTCTCTTAGATTTCCCTTTGGTGCTAGGAAGCAAAAGAGGGGTCTAATAATGGATTGCAGAGGAGAGGAAGACACACCTTTCAGTAGCTGAAAGCTCTAAGTTAATTCATTACACTATTTGTACAAAGGAAAAATAAAAACCCCTAACACACTAGCCAGAGAATCAGTATCTCTTGCAGAGAAGGAGGTATGGAAAAAGGAGCAAAGATCACTCTAGTCAGTCTATCCATTTGGATGAGCTGGCAATAGAAGAGCTGATGTGCTTTTGTGGGTACCAGAGCAAGTCTGAAAAAAAGAAAAGGTGAAAATGCAATATGCATGAAAAACCTAAAAGAAATACTGAAGGCTTAGGAGACCGAAATGATGTTACAATGAATTACCTAACACTCAATTTTTTTCATTTAAAATAATGTCCATTCCTTTGAGAATCCTATAAAAAATAAAAATAAAAACTGTGGATAGCCTTCCTTGCTGGGTCAAGAGATGAAACAGATGAGAGTACTGACTCCCAGGATATAGAAGGTAAGAGTTTGGAATAGAGAGGTGAGTGCCAGAAGATAGCACTAAAACCTTCAAAACCCAGCATGCACAGAAGTAATCAATGCTTGATAAAATGTGTCCAAGGAAGATCATGTGGGAGTCTGTGAGAAGTACTGTGATCCATATTCCTCAGTCAAATATTAGCACTCATATGACCATAAGGAAATAATATTTCAGGCTAAGTTACTTGTATACGTTTAGTTTTGAAGGAGATAAATGTCTAAGTAGTGCTAAGCTCTCCTGAAGAGAGGCAAAATATTCTTTACCTAAAATATTTGTTTGATTGAGTTTGTGATGTTTTTCTCATTTTACCTGGTATGTTAGTAGCATCAGTTACATTCAGTTTTGTAAAGTGTTGGTCCCTGATCTTCAAAGAGGTTCTTCTTTGAAAATAATAAGTAGGTTTTAGTTCTCATATTTTACAATGGCATTAAGTTGCTTGATATTCTCAGTTTTTGACCAGAGGCTAAATTTAGAAATAAGGAAAATCCTCTGTCTTGTATAGTGTGAACTACAATAACAAAGAACATTTGAGTGTTTGTACACCATGCTTAGTAGTTCATAAAATTATCTGATAAGTTGCTATAAAACAAAATGCACGAAAAATTTATCTTTGCAGTACTGATAAAGGAGAACAGACAATCTCAGACTTCAATATCTAAGTATTCTCTAAATTCTTCACCTCTGATTGTAGAAAAATACTTTTCATCAAAGGAGAAATACATTTCATCAATATTTCTCTTCACAATAAAATAAATTTAATTTGCAATAGAAAAAGAATCTCTTGTTCATAACTTTTTTACTGATCAAGCCATAAACACCACAATATTTTTTTTTCTTTTAAGTAGTACATAAGGAAACCGATGAATCATTTCCCCGAGTTATAAAATTTTGGGATATCTGTTTCCACCTATAGCATGGCCCCCGCAATAGTAACCTCCTACCATTGGAGGGAGCCAACAGCACTTGTTCAGAAATTCCTAAATCCCTGGTTTGAAGAAGTCAACTTTCTCAGCACAGCACTAGTTGAATTTTATACTGAAATGCTGCAGTACTCTCCAATTTTCATAATAAAGACGAATTCTAAAAAATAATGGCCTATTCCTCATGATAGAGTCTAGCTACCCTTGTTTGGAAGTATTAAAGAACATGCTTTAAGCTTAAAGCAAACTGTATTTGGTACTCATTTTGAAGATTTTTATAATCAGCAATAAGTTCACTTTATGAAGTTGTCACTTATTCTTTTTATACTTTTTAAGTCCCAAAAGACAGAGACTGCACAAGTTCTCTAGGCAGCCTGTCATACTACTTGGCTGTTCTCAAGGGAAAAACCTTTTCCTTCTATTCTGCCTGAATGCCTTGGTTTCAGTTCTTGTTTGCATGCACTATATGGGTATGTATCTATGTCTGTATCTGTATAGCTAGACACTAATTGAAAACTCATAATGACGAAGTCAAAATGTGACTGTTCTTAACAAAAATAGCAGATTGCCATAATTGTTACCTTCCTAAACTCTGCACTGGTGAGAACAGAGGTGGGGTTTTGTTTGTTTGATTACTCTTTCTATAAAAGAGATTTTGAAGGGTTATTGAAACTCGTATTGATTCAGTGAAATAGAAGTTTCCTGGAGTCTGCATCTCTTAGAGCTACCACTCATGGACTGCCCTTTAGCCATGGTTCCTAGAAGCCTGTATCACAAGTCAAGCCCTTAGCTCTGTGTCCATCCACCTAGAAACATGGGGAAGCCTGACTGTAGCTGCACTTTGGCTTCAGAAGATCCTTACAGCAAAGCTGTAATGTCCGTTGATTAAAAGTATGGTTACAAGAGCCTCCAAGAGGAGGATTCCTGAACTTCTGTGTGGCATGCCTGGTCTGCTGCAGAGGTGCTAACCTCTGGGTCCCACTAGGTAGGTTTCTATAGAGGTTTCTATATGTTTGCACCAGGGACAGATTTTCCAGACATACAGACAAGCTCCCAAGTCCATCTTTTAGGTAGACTGGCCACAGGTTAATCCAGAGTCCTAATCTATCTAACAAGAGACATTTTGCAGAATTCTGCAGAGTTGGGGAAATTAAAAGGGAGCTATAGATAGAATTAAACTAACCCTGTGATACTTCAAATGAAATTGGAGTAGCGTTTCCTGAGAGCATTGTGAAAACCAAAGCACACAAACTTTCTCTTTAGAAAGCTGGTCACTGGAAATATAAGGTTCAAAGCAAATAGGTTCTCTGTTGTCTACAAGTCTCCACTTACTTGAAATGCTACTCAAACATTTTAGAATTTTATTGCCTTCTGTTAATAAATGATAGTTACTATAGTAAATAAGAGTTGTTACTATTAACAGATAGATGCTATCTGTTACTAGGAATATCTGTACTGCTGGATGTTTTCAAGTCTCCAAACCCAAATGAACTAATGCTTTACTGGGCTGAAATAAGAAAGAGCAGCATTCGCTGTCACTGACTCCAACTGTGAGGGAGACCCTTTTCACAGAATCACTTTTGAAGATAAAGTGACCAGATTCTCTGGAAGCAATCACTTGTTCATCTTAGAAGAAATGATGAGGTTGTAAGTTCTTCTCAGGAAAAAATATGAAGGATCAAATGGTTAATTCCTACTGTTGCTTTAATGCTTGCCAGAGGCAAGTCTGTTAACCATACGCACACTTCGCACTGTGAACTTCCCTTCACACCATTTGCACTCTAGTTCTGCAAAACACTGCACACAGTTTACCAGAGCCACAATCTGCCTTTTTAATACATTTCATCCATTGATTTCCTCTCCTTAGGCTGAGACTAATATAGAAAAAGTTCGTGCTTGTTTTCCTATTTATTATTCCTCATTCCTTTCAGATCTCACACATCTTAAGGGCTTCTTGTAATTCTTAACTGTGATAATCATGCTGATCAGTTCAGTACATCTTTTATACAGCTACTAATCTGTAAAGACGGTACAAAAAGCTAATATAATTTGATCTCAGTTTTAACTTAGATAGTATGTAAAATATTACTAATTTTCAACACAACCCGTTAGATTGGTCTGATACTTGACTATGAACCATCCTATTTCTATTCATTTTGAATTAAATTGCCCTTGCCAAACAGAAGGAAATGATTAAGTTGCTGTAGTGTCTCCAGGAGAAGTGACTTTGCCTGTAGAACAAGCATATCTTTTTTTGTAATAATTTGTCTGCTAATGTCCCAGTCTCATTGGCATAGCAGTATCCTGCCACCAAATGTTACAAAATAGTATGTGTACTTGATTGTCAGATACTACTCATAACTAGAAGGGTTTTTTTCATTCCATGATGCTATTTAAACAGCAGAGGTGACTGTGTCCCACAAACCTGTTGTAGAAAGAATCATGTGAAGTAGAAAAAGCAATCAGATTTGAGATCTCAGAGCCTGATATTCTAGAGACTCAGTGTGATGTCATGTAGTGCTACTGCCCATCATGCACCATACTGCACTGAATTTAGCCTTCTTCCCTATGCCATGGGAGAATGCACGTCTATCTACCAACTGAAATAACTATTTCAGTTATTAGATTCCAAAGCAGTTAACTCTGAGATCAAGAACCTGTTTGTAATAACTTTGCCCACAGCAGAAGCCCATGTACATTCTTGGTATCCTGAGATACTGTCTCACTGTAGAGACAGTGAAAATCATAGCATAAATACCCATTTCACCTCACATGCAGTTCTGAACCCATGAACTTAGGTGGATGCCCAAACCTGTAGATAGCCTATATTCTGTTGGCTTCCTCCTCCCCAACTCTAACATTTTAGAGGTGTGTGTAGTGAAGAAAAAGCTTTGAAGTCCAATATACCTGGTTGTCTAACAGTGTATTTGAAGACATTTTTAAAATGTTAATTAAATCTTACTATCTGTTATTTTAAAAAAAAGTAAATACAACTATCAGTGAAGGCTATGGTAGCAAGCCAAAGACCAATTGCTATCATCTATATCTTGAATATTACATAAGAACACATTGTGGTTATATGAAGGCATACAAGCTTTAGACAAATGGTTTCTTTAATAATTTAAAGATTTTTCAAGCTACTATATCCATATGGTACCTCTGAACATAAAAATTAAAAAGTAAGATAATTAAAACATGCTTAACTTCTAATGTTATGTCTCAGACCAAATCTCTCTCTTGAATCAACCCATTCAAAGCAAAAAAAATAAAAAAAAATAATCAAGGGTGGGGTTTTGTCAAATTACTACTTTCCCCAAGACTTACTTAATTTTAATTATATAATAATGTGCTTAATAACAAGAACTAGGTTTTAATGAAAATCTTGTCAGGGAATAAAAGGCTTTAAGGGGGATCTTTGAGTTCTTTTTAATACCAAATATAGATATAGCATGTAATGCAGTTGTAGCCCTTAGCAAGAGAATGCTACTACACAGCTTCACTTTTTCTTTCTATAAAATAACTCCACATTTGAAAGATTCATACTGCTCTGCTTGTTAGAATTCACTTACGCAGCAAAGGAAAAAATTTGTTGGCACATTACATATAACCAGGAGGTTCCAAGTTTGTTTCATTTGTTATTTCTCATGGTGTTTGATACCTTCTCACCCATTGTCCTGCATATCATAGTTACTTTCCATGGAGTGTAAGAATTTCTGTTGCTACAGAAGTATTAGCAGGAAAACCCTAGAAAGACTCCATTTAAAGGTATTATAATATTAAATGGCTCAGGTGTTTGGATTCTATCATAAAGGAACAGGCTGAGAACCTGAACACAATAGGGGAAATACTTAATGCATCTTACAGACTAGGGAAGGGGGGAGACACAGAGAGGGGAGGCTGACAATTTACCCCAGTTGCAATTGTAAAAGCTACACAGGAAGAATCCACACCACAACGCTGCTGGAAAATCAGGCAGCTGGTTCAAGTTGGGGTCTGGTGGAACACAAAGGGACACAGAATCTGTGTCACTTTCCATCATGATCTGAAACTGGACATAAGGAGAGATGAGCTGGAGGGCGTGACATTGGATGATCGAGAGTTAAGCTCCTCAGCTTATGCAGATGGCCTCTCACAACTGGCTAGACAAGCCTGAATGAATGATGATACTCTTTGCTACCTTACAAGTTTGGTGTACTGAACTTGGATTTACAAAAACTGCCATGAAGACCTCTGACTTGTAACTGAGCAAAGAGACAATACATAAGTATTGAAAAGCAATAGTTGGTGGAGTTAAGAACAAGTCAATATTCACTGGTGGTTAGGAAACTTGATCAGTGTTGACAGTTCTGTCAGGGATGAGATAAAAAGGAGCTAAGCCTCAGGCATGAACATGCACACACAAAAAAGTAATAATGGACTCATAAAAGCATTATGTTTAGTACTAAAACACCACTTCCTGAAACTAACCTGCCAACAGGCTTTTCTTTGGGCTGAAATTTTAACAAATTTAGTAAAAACCAAATGCATACGTTCCCTTCTGCCCCTTTCTGCTTTCCACATTCTCAATTCTTTAATGCAAGTATGTTTTGAAAGGTAGAAAATCTAAAAAGAAAAGGAAATAATAGAACTACAGAAAAAAGTTAAGTATGTTATCTCTTATTCTATGTTTTCTATTCCTTCTTCTAATACTGTTAAAAACAAACAAAAGAACCCCACCCAAACCAACCAAGAATCTACTGATTCCAGCAGCACAGTTAAAGTCCAGAAAACTTACATATGGATTACTCCTCTTACAGATACTACCTGTAAGCAACTGTGGATGGAAGATAACTTAATTTCAAGAATGTAGACTGAAGACTTTCAGTAAAAACACTATCCTCCCTGGCAAAGAAAGAGTAATTCTAATGATTACATTTCCACAGCATTTTTACACATCCCTTAAAGCTGGAAGGTTAAGAATTAATTTTTGTGAAAATTATCACAGACTTCATTGTACCTATAAAGTAGATACATTTACATGAATGAAAAATACAGGTTCTGGCTTTCTTTTTTAGAATTTGTTCTCCTCAGATGTCCCCTTCATTCCATCGCTATTCCCAGCCTCAAGCCACCTATGTCTTTTGCTCAGACCTTGCTGATTCCCTAGCCTGGACTCAGTGACAGTTTTAATAATTAATAAATGAGCTATTCTTCTAAGTCACTTCAAATGAATTAGAAAGGGAAATCATTTGCCTGCAGAAGAACACAGTGCTTAAAAATTTCTCAGATTGAGGTAAAGGCAGAACAAGTTTTATTTGTGCAAAAACATGTTTTTCAATGTTCTAGGTTTTTACATTAGTTGAGATAATAAATCAGTAACAACACTAACTGTTTACTTGCCAAGAACAATCTTGATGTAAGCTGCACATCTCTTACCTGTGACAGGATGACAGACAAAAGCTAGGTGCTTAAAAAAATTTAGTATTTGATGTGATTTAACAGTGAATACAGACCATCTCAGCTGGCACTAATATGGCAACTAACCCCCAGGCTCCTTTCCCGTAAACGTGTACTTAGCCCTGTCACAAGGGGCCTTTGACAAGAAGGGCGATATCTGAGATCTGTAATATTTTATATAGTGTTCATGTTATTATTTACTTAATATTTTATTGTCTAGAAACTGGTATAGTTATACTAAGTATCTTTACCTACATAAACTAGGAATCCAAGTAGGCAGCTGTGAAGTCAGAAGAGTTGTTCCAGAAAAGCACAATTGCACTGAAATAATATTTTTACTTTTTTCTTTCAGTCTCAATGGTGATTCCAAGGGGCCACATAGATATAGGTCCTGTATACTGCAAGTAGTATATGCCAGTGTGTTTCACATGCTTAAACTCTTGGTCTACTTTGAAAGCATCAAATGTGGTCACTTACAAAATAGATTTTAAAAAAACCCCAAATATTAGAATATAAATGCTTTTTTTTGTTAGAAAAATCTATAGAACTCTTGCTCTGAGTAGTTCCATTATATCAGTGCAAGATTTCTATAGATTTTCTCTGCTTGTCTTCATTCCTTGATGGAAAAATCCCTGAGAGAAGATGCTTAAATGCCACACAGTATCTGATTTGAAGTGTTATCAGCAAGCACAGTGCTGCCAATGCTGAATTATTGCATCTTTACTATCAAGATACCAGATGAGATTACCATTCAGTGTGCACTCAAATTATTTAGGCCAGTTGAATGTCATATTTTCTATTTGCAATATGTGTGATTGTACTACTATGTCAGTACTTCTTTGCCCTATCTCTACATATGCTGACATTTTACATTAAAAATCCCAATTGCTGTGTATCAGTCTCCCATGTCCTCTGCTGGCATCCTGAAACATCCTATCAAAATAAATCAGAATTCTCTGCAGAATAAATAATTCATGTATGCATTCTGAAGATTGGCTATTAAACTAGAGAGATGAAGGGAATTGGATTCCTTTTTTGTCTCAATATCCAAATGCACATTATTGTGCAAGCAATGCTTAATATAAAAAGAAAAACACTTAAGCAAAATGTAATCTACAGTGTATGCAAACTGTTTTTAAAGAAGAATCAGTACTCTGCATTCTTCAGCTGCTGTAGCACCTGTAGTCATAAAAGCCATATGCACCAATCTAAACCTAATTTGTTGCATGCTTAATACTTATTAGAGCTTTTATATAGGAATTTCCTGTAGTTTATGTGGTTACACTCTAAATCTTATTGTATAGTCCCTAAAGCAGTTTTTAGATAGGTTTATAAAAATTTGATGACAAAAAGAGATAGAATTTTGTATTGGTACTTAAGGCTTTCCACAACAGCAAAACCAAACATATTTAAACTTCTAAAACCCCAGGAATTGTAAAGTGAAAATGTATCAATTAATAGAAAGTGTTAATCCTAAAAATGCCATGTAGCAGTATAAAATGATATATCCAATATGTGAAATGAATGAATGTATGGATTTTAATATTTCCCTAGGAATAAGGAACAAAGTGGTAGCATTTTTAAGAAATAACAATGAAAAGACAAAGAATTGAAAACCAATTTTGACACCATAAGCTATATGCCTGTAATATCTTACATTTTCAATGAACTTAGAACTGTTCCAAGTTCCTCATTCAGTAAAAGAAGTAGAAAGCAAGTGTGACATACTCTATGTTGATAAATTTCATTCCAAACACAATCACAATACCAGACTGTCATGTTACAAGCCAACATCCACCGACATAAATGATGCCATTGCATGACATCATTCTAATGTATCTAATACAAAATTACTATACATTTATTCTAAGATCTGAAGGGCTACTAGGTTGTTATCACCTATTTAGAGCAAAAGATTCACTCAAGCCTTGGGAAAATCTAGCCAGTTAGTGAACAATAATTGTGTACAAGGGATGTTGTATCCTACCAGGAGAGATAACATCAGAGGTAATGTAAAATACTTGAGCCCATGGGACCAAATGGGATGTATTATTACACAAGAGGTTTCACTCAAGAAATGCTTGAGTCTAAATTCATAAATTGTTTTCCTAGATGCTTGACTATTGAAATATCAGTCTTTAGCTTAAAGATATACCTCATTAACAAATTATGTAAAATAGCACCAGCCAAATAATCACAACTAGTCTCCTAATAAGTTAAATATGTGATATTGTCAAAGAACAACACCTGAAATTTCAAGTCTTGAAATATTCTAGCTACTTTTTAAATAACTCAGAGTCAAAAACTTAAGTAAACAAATTAGTTTAAGAATAAAAACCAAGCCATGAAATAAAAAAGAGATAAATCAGCAAAGTACAGTGGAGATACAAACGGTTAGTTAACAAAATGCTCGGTCATCAAGAAGTTGCTTCAGACAACAAGCTATTCTGAAAAGCAGTACTGGTAAATTATATATGTTGATCAATCAACAAGGTATACAATCAATTCATAAAGCTGTAAGAAACACAAACTGCTTAAATAAAAAGTTCTACTACAGAAAAAAAAAAAACCTCCCTTAGCTAAACAGATGTTTACCTGGGAGAAGTTTTCTTTAAAATGGCATTTGATATCTCTTTCTAAAGATTCAAAATTCCACTAGCAAGAAAACCAGTAAAAACAGGCTTGATTATTAAAACATATAGAAATATAAGTAAATTGGAGCATGTACTACAACCTAACATTATGAAGCATAATTTTCTGATGGTCTCTCTTAGGCTGTCCTGAATGAAATTGCTGGCTGGACTTTCAAACTCAAAGTTAGTGAAAAGGTAGATACTGGCTAAATAAGCCTTTTTAAAGCCACTCAGCATTCTCAGGTCTCACTGATAAGCTGTAATCAAAGTGATCTGAAAAGCCTGTGCATTTTATTCCTGACCTTCAGAAAAGGAAAAGTTTAAAAAAGAAAAAAAAAGAAGAGGCAGCACAACTCAGTAACTCAAAGAATCTGCCCTTTCTACAAGGTTAACTTGCAAGAGAGCAGAATAGATGCTCATTAAATGCAGAAGAACTGTAATTTGACAGAAAAATACAAAAAAAGTGTTCTAAAATGGTCTTACATTTCATTTCTGCATGCTTGAACTGACTAGCAAGTCAATATTTGCACAGTTGTGAACCACACAAAGTATCTGCTTGCCCAGACTCAAAAATAAGGAACATGAGAGGAACAGTGGGTAATTTGGGCCATAACAGTAAACAGAAAAATAACCTACCTTGTTCTATTGATCATGCCCTTATTGGGCAAGACTTTTCTCCACAGAATTGGTTATTTCTCAATATAAAGAAATAAGCATTGCTATTCTTCTCTAGTTGTTTTCTACTTTCAAATTCATGAATAGTTCATCAGTTTTAAGTACAATTAGTATAACCTACTGTGATATTTTTACTTTGAGTGTGGAAATTCTAAGCTTTTCCTATGTGCTTACTAGAAGACAAATTCCTATTGTATGTTTTAGATGATACACAAGAGTTATTCATTACTGTGTACTGTTATATCATTTAAAGTTTTCTCAATACATAAAAGTTGTATAAATTATTTACCAAGAATACTGCTCTTAAAGCACTCTAAAACAAAGACATGCAGGTATTCATTAAAGTACAGGTGTCAAAAGACATGAATGTAACTGAAGCATTGTTTCCTGTGATGGAATACTACTGACAAAAATTAGACATGATTTGAAATCTGAAAACCACTTTAATCCAGTCCTTATCTTTTTTTCTGAACATAGTATTTTTAGGTCATTAAGCCTTCATTATCTTCAAAAAATAGGTATCCATTTCAACATGCTTCTACTGCAAATTTTGTGGAAGCCTAGATCTGCAGTGAAAGAGAATAGTCACCTTCTGGAGATAAGCTGTGTCTACCTGAAATAGCTGAAACATCTGAAAAGCCTGCTTACAATTCAGTGAAGAGAGTCAGACTCACCATTCTAACTACAAAATGGCATATATTTATAACTGTAATCTATGAAGAAAATCATGATTCAATAAAGAAGGAAATTTACATTTTTTTAAACATAATTTTAAAGTTGCTAAATCAACTTAGCTAACTAGAATCAGAATTATGCAAATATTTGTTTCTTTATTTTAGAATTTTACTCCTTTAAAATAAAATTAGAAACTATGTAATTTCATGACAAAAATATGTGTTGGGAGAGATAATTCCTATTCCAGTACTGTCATCTCTCTCCCTTCTCATGTACAAACACATACACAGAATCTTTATGTCTTCTTGGGTAACAATCTACAGGTGTCTGTAGAGTAGAATTTGACACTTCTTGGTTGCTGCATGACATCCTATGGAATCTAATAGCAAGCATTCTCTGTCTCACTGTTTTCCCAGTTCCTGTCCAGACAGTATGCCAAAAAACACAAAAGCCAGAGATCTTGTGCTATGTATCTGTCACTCGTGGGATGTGTTATGACAGCCACAAGAAACATGTTGAACAGCTAGATTCACCTGCCCATTCTTAGACCTTAAATTACTAAGCTGTTAAGAGCTATTGTATAAATTCTGATTTAGAATTCATAAGTCGTCTTACTTCAAAAGAAATAAACATCTACAAAACATATATTTTTTATTAAGTTGAACCAGAATTCAATTACAAGACAGCTATAGCAGAGAGTCCCCTAGTCATTTAAACTGTTGCCTGATTGTGTGGGGAGAAAACTGTGTTATGAATATTATCTTTTGGCACCTTTCACTTCCTGATCCTGCATTCAAAGTACAAGCAAGAAAAACTGACATGAAAAAAGAGGGTTTTGAAAGCCACACCTATCAGTTGTACCTTCTTACCAATCTGGGGTAATATTATCAGTTCAGTATTCTCAGTGAATCTTTGTAAAGATCAAGAAAATAAAAAAGGGAATTAGTAGCCATCTGAAGACGTGTTTCAAAAATAATACAATTCCATTATAACATTCAGGGCTTTTCTTAAAGCTGTGACAAATATCTCCCTACAATACCTTTGCCTAAAAAAAAAAAACCCCAAAAATCTATTACTGTCATAATTGCAAATGGAAGAAAAGCAAAAAAAAAAGCAAAATTGATTTAAACAGTTTTATACTGCCAGTTTCAACTGAAAGAAAAAAGATATTTACATTAATTTCATTGTCAGCTTCTGAAGGACTGAATAACTCAAACAAAATCATATTAACATAAAAAGATATAAATCAAGGAGAAATTACTAAAACTATACCCAAATGTTGAGATATTTTAATAATAAACTCCCATGTCTTTACTTATGATATGAAATCTTTTAGAATACTATAAGGAAATATAACATTCAATACTTCATATTTTATTACACTTCACACACTCCTGAAATAAGATTAATAAATTCATCATAGCCAAATGAACATTCAAGGTCTGAGTGTTATAAAATTTAATTCAGAAAAATGTTTGGCACTTGTATGTGAAATATTATGTATAGCAAACATCTTGAGCAGACAAATAATGTGTTATTTTTCCCACTTAATTACATTTATCTTCAGTCCCATGTGGATCTGGAATTACTTACGGTTACAGAAAAAAAAGCATCTTTATACCATAGCTGGGAAACAGAGGGAGTGCATTAGCATGACTGTGTGGGAGGATCTTGTGAATGTGAGAAATAGTTTCCTGCATAGTGGAATGAGCATTCAGAATAAAATACCAACCCTGGTGAGTACTGAATTCTGAAGTTGTAACCTTAGCTCTTGTCCTGGTTTGGGTTAGAACAAAAGTAATGCTTTTCAGTGATTTTATTTTTTAGTTAAGGCTCCTCTGAGAAACTGCACTTTCTAAAACTAACAATAGGGTTTTGCAGACACTGCCTGCTTCTACTAGTGATAAGATCTAATGTTTAGATTTACTACCAGGGATTGGTATGCAAAGCAAGGTCACTGCTGAATCTGGTGTCTCATGTTTGTGGGTACAGGGTAAAGGCTGCACCTTCAGGCAGGAGCAGACAGGACAAGTGACCCTAAACTGACCAACTAAGTATTCCATCCCATATATGTCAAATTGGATATATAAACTGGGGGTCAGTTCCCCCTCTTGGGGTTCTTTCTTTACTTTTGCACTTCAGTGGTTGGCATCGGAGGAGAAGTCTGTCTGTTCTGCCTTCGTTCCCGATCCATACGTTCCAGCATCCAGTACCAGGATCCAGCCCCTGAGCCTGGCTCCCAGCTGCTGCTGAGGCCTTCTGCTGCAGTATCAGTGGCGACATAGTTACAATCAAGGGGGGTTTGGGTTTTGTACACAATTGTATACATTTGTATCTATTTTGTTTATTATTATTAAAGTAGTTTTAGTTTTCTTTTCCGATCCACAAGTCTGTGTCTCTTATCCCCTTTCCCTTCCCAGGGGGAAGGGGAAAGAGTAGGGTAACAGGGAGCATCTGTCATTGGGTTGGTGGACATCCCAGCCTTGACAGCTCTACATTCTCGTGTGTAGGTATTATAGTGAATGACCAGATATGAAGGTAACAAGTGAAAAAAATTCCTATTCATGCAACAGTTCGATTTTCCTGAATCAGTTCTTCTGCACAGTAGGTATAAGGTGAAGAGATATAAAGGAAGCAGTAAAGATGCTATATAGAGTGAAACATCTCTATAAGATTAAAACTAGAGAGCTGGTGTCAGCACCTATCTAGCTACCATGCAATTGAGCAAACCTTAGAAAAATGGGTCTGAAGATTACAACAGAAGCACTCACTGCTTTCCAAATAACACACACATGGTATTTGCAGTGTTACGCATATCATTTTGCTTGTTCAGAAGCAAATATGATAAGCTTCTGGAGCAACAGCTACCTCAATACTCCAAAGGCAAAAAGCATTCTTCTTAGTCACGATTTAGCATAATCGGAGAATGAGCACAAAGAATTACAAGTGTATTTATTGTTATTTAGCATTTTTGGCCAAAGTTTCAATAACTTAGTCTCTGAGAGGTGAGCTTCCAATCTCATAACTGAAAATACTTCTTTTTGGAAAGGATCAGTCATTTCTGAGCATTTTGGACAGTGATAAGAAATATGTTTTGGGTTTGATTTGTTTAACATTTTTCAAAGAATCACAGACATGCATGATAGTTTCTGCAGCTCTCAAAAGTGTTCCTCTTTACAGTGAAGCATCATTCCTTTACAGGTTTTGTAAAAAACTTTGCATTACTTTATGGAATGGATTTTTCTCTCAGAATCACATCAAATATGCTAATGCACAGAAACAGCAACAGATCCTTGCAAAACCTTTAAGGAACCAGATGTTAAAATTGCCAAAGTGAAATACTAGGTGTATAGTATTTGAGCTTTCACAGGAAAAATGACACATCATAGTAAACACTATGTTCCTATGTATGGTTGAATGTAAATAGTGCATCTTAAATAATTTAATTTCAGAATATTTTATATTTTTACAGCATAGCAGGACTTGTGGTTTAAAAAGCTGTTGTAGGGGAAGACAAGAAGATATGGAAAGGGACGAAGTCTCGTTATGAATAAGCAACTTTGTATAGTGCTGTAAAATCCTGTGAATTTTTTAACAATGGCTCTAGCAGGTGGCATATGGCTAATACCAAGTCTGTCACTATCTCCAGGGTGCCAGACATTCCTCAGATTTTCTGTGAGAGGAATTTTTTTGGTAGGTTTGGATTGTAAAGGCACGTGAGCATCTGCTGCCTGCTCAGTCTCATTATCATCAACAAGAGTTAACTCCTGCAGCTCTCAGCCTAGCAGCCAGAGCCAGGAGCTCAATTTTGCTTTCACAGTGAGCAGTGCAAAACTGCTTCATTTGAAGGTAAAGAAAGATTGTGTTGCAAAGCAAATGCAGCTTTTAGAAGCTATGTTAAAAATGTTAAAAACAGTAATTTAATATTATTACCTGAGAAATGTTGTTATTATTTTTAATTCTTAAGTAGGGGTTAAAAAAATTTGTATTTTCTTTTCCTTCTCACTTTTTAAAAGAAAACTTAAGACCTAAACCAAAGTATTCAATCCAAATTTATCTGGAGTAGGAGACATCTAAAGTATTTACCCGTTACATTGAGTTTAACATTGCAACAAAAATGAGCACTACTTAAATTACAATGAACTGAAGGTGTTGGAACAGACCAGAGATGTCCTGTATCTCTGGTTGTGTGTGATTAGGAGGAAGTTCTTCACTAAGAGGGTGGTTAGACAGTGGAACAGGTTGCCCAGAGAGGTTGTGGAGGCCTTGTTCCTGGGAGCTTTTAAGACAAGGCTGGATGGAGCCCTGAGCAACCTGATCTAGTGAATGGTGTCCCTGCCAGGTGGGGGGGTTGGAACTAGATGATCTTTAAGGTCCCTTCCAACTCTGACGATTCTATGATAAATCCATCCTTAAACCATATCCCTAAGCACCAAGTCTACATGTTTTTTGAACACTTGTATGAACTGTGATTCCACCACATCCCTGTGCAGCTTGTTCCAATTCTTAATGACTCCTCCAGTGAGGAAACTTTTCTTAGTATCCAAGCTGAACCTCCCCAGCACAACTTGAAGCCATTTCCTCTTGTCCTATCACTTATTACTTGGGAGAAGAGACTGACCCCCATCTCACTAGAATCTCCCTTTAGGTGGTTGTAGAGAGAGATAAGGTCTCCCCTGAGCCTCCTCTACTCCAGACTAAAAATCCCCAGTTCCCTCAGCTGCTTCTCATAAGGCTTGTACTTCAGACCCCTCACCAGCTTTGTTGCCCTTCTTTGGATACTCATGACACCTCAAAATGGTGGGAAGAGGTGGGTGCATCACTTATAGTAGCTGTGGAAAAAGAGAAACAACAACTGTCCATTGAAACTCTACAGAAACTACACTTTCATGCTTGAGAGTACATGGCCCGTCGCTTTATATTCTGTAAAGGGGCTTTCTCATTCTTGCAATAAACAGCATGATTCAACATTCACAATAAGGTAAAGAAAAAAAGGTGTCAACAAGGCTGAACTGAAAGATTATTCAGAAATTTCTGATATTTTCAGGTTATTTCTTTGCTACTCTTTACCCTAGTCTAGCTTTCATTTTGGTGGACATGGCAGTGCTAATTTAATGATTGAACTTGATCTTAAAGGTCTTTTCTGACCTAAATGATTCTATGATTCTGTCATGGCACTGCAAATAGAGTCACACAGGCAATTCCTCCCAGCAATTACTCCCACTTAATAGCACAGTTCTCCATGTAAAAGAAGGGTTACAGTCCCAAGAGTTCTAAATAATCTTTATTTCATAAGCAAAACTTCACTGCCATAAACATCTTCCTGGAAAATGTCTATTTCAAACTGGTATTTTCTAGCAGAAAAAAATGAGGCTGTTCCAATAACAATCTTACAGCACTGCTCTCAAAAGGCAAGACAAACAACACCATTAAAAATCTTGAGGGTGAGAGTTATTTCATTAATGCTTTTGTGCCCTTTAGCAACCTGCATCTGAACAAAGGGAATAGGGAAAGAATGAAGATCTGAGAAGTCAGAACAGACTTCTGGAATTAAAAAAAAAAACAAAACCAAAACCCCAAACAACTGAAGACTTACTAACTTACTTTCTAGTAAAGATAATCTTCAGCAAGAGGTTAGTCTAGGACATAATATGATACTAATCTGTACGTGCTGAGAAACTTACTTGATTATATCTGTTAAATCCACATCCTGACTCTTCTTTTCTCCTTTTCAGGAAAAAATGCTATTAGTGTTTCTGTCACATTCTTCATCTTATGCAAAAGTGACGAAAAACCATTTCTACAGGATTCTTCATAAGGAAGAGTGACCATACTTCATGCTCTTATGCAAGGTAGGTAACAATGGTGGTATCTTCAATTCCATTATACACTAGAAGTGGATGTCTTGTAGTAACCGAATAAGTTATTTTTAATTAAATGTTACTACTTACTATTCTAAAAACAGTCCCAGGCAAGATTATAAATGCCATTTATATTTTAGCTCTGAATCTGAGTGGGGTTTTATAAAGGACTTGCAAACTGATTCAGGATTTCAGATCTCAAACCTGCTGATGCCTATAGTCAAGTAACCTAATTCTTAGTTTATCACATGAAAAAATTCTATTCTTGATTGACATAGAAAGATATGGTTATTTAAAGGGAATATAAGCTTCCTGATTAGACTAAAACTGGTTTGCTCTTTCACTTCAGTAACTAGAAACTTTCTGTACAAATGAGTGGCAACGCAGGGATATATTCTTGATGCACTCCGGTAAGGGTTTCTCTCATTTCAGAACAAAGTGCTCATGCAATATTTACAGAAAATGGAGCAATAAAAACAGGTAATGTTTCTATAGCAACAAAACTTTTTCATTTCCTGTTCCTATTCATACTTATTGTTTTTCTCCGAGCCAGTTCTGCATTTTTGCAACCAAAAAAAAAGGACAACAAAAATTACATCTTGTATTTGTATGGTTAACTCTTCAGATGTGCCTATCAGGCTGCAACCTGCTTCAAAGGCACGTAATTAATGATCACAGAATACCTGTCAGGGCAGAAATTGTGTTATAACAGTTTTGCACTTTTATCACAATCTTTATACTGCTGGAAATCTGAATACAGATTAAATTCTAATAAATACATGGGAAAAAGCCCTATGGAAAACAAATTTTGCAGTCAGAAGTATTAGAAAAATGAGAAAAAGTCATTTTTATACCTCAATATTACTTTTCCCCTTATTCATATAGCTAATAACCTTTCAGATCTGCTACATTTTGAATTTCTATTCATTTATTTTCCTCTTTTCTGACTTAGATAAAAATTTGCTTATATCTATTCATAATAAATGGTTGCTATATTCGAGTTTGTTCCTGGGAAGTACTCTTTATAGATATCCACACAGCCATCTGTTTATATTACTTCAGGTTCCTCTGTGGTATAAATCCTACAATAAATAAGTGAAGTTTCTACAGCCCATGCTACAGAAGTCTTCACTCATGCCTGATCTTTTGGCAAGATGAATAGCAATTTATTTTTACATTCCATTACTTAGTGATGTACATTTTGTGATACCCAAGCAAAGCTATCCAGCTATTGACATCAGCTCTGGCAGTATAATGAAGGCTATAATTGAAGAACACTTAAAATAATGTTAAGAGTTACAAGGGAAATCTACAAGGAAGTATTGATTCAGTTTTTATGTCTAGCATCAAAGGAAAATTAGGGGGTTTTTGTTTGTGTCATTTATTTTTTTAAATTAAATCCTGGGAAAAACAACTCTAAAATGTGGGATTTGTTGTCCAAGTCCAAAAAATTCCTCTTATCAGGGTAATTTGAAAGTAGGTCAAACATGAAGCATAACCTTCTTACTTAATTATCTTAAATAGTATTGCAATAGCTAACATTCACATCCTGTAGCAGAGTGAAAACAGGGAGATGGTTAAAGTTCAACTCGTGCTCCTTCAACTGCTTGGCCCCAAACTGGAATTTACACTTACACAGCAGGAAACATGTATCAACAATAAAAAAAGGTTGTAGTTAAGAGAATAAGAGCTCCATGCAGAGAAGAAAAACATGGGTAATATTTTATCAATAAACAGTGTATTTATTTGTATGTCCAAAAAATGGTAGGCTTTCTTTAAAGAAGCAGATTTCTGAGATTCAGGTTAAGAGCCATGCAGCACTGGTAACAGATATGAAGAGCTCTGGAAATAATGTCAGTGCTTTTTAGCTGCCTCAAAATGTAACAAAGTCCCCAAATGTGAAAAGATTTATGAAGTATCTCTATTAATCTTAAGAGTTCTTTTTCTTTTAGAGACTCTCCACATTAAATAGTATGAAAAGCCAATAGGAGCTGCTGCAGACCTGTATGCCTTGTAAAGTCTTTCCAAATATCTGTAATCAGCAAAACCCTCCTCTCATGCTATGCATACATTGCATATTTCAGAAACTCCTGCCTTTAAAACATTGAACAAAATTTAATAAGACAAGGTCTGTCTTCAAACTGTTTTATATACTCCCCTGAAGTAATTTTGCCATAAACTTATTCTACTTCCTATCATAAAAGGAAAAACCTTTTATTGATAAATTTACCCTTTACTACATAAAGGAATTTCCCTCTTTTTTCCTTATTGCTTCCATCCCCCATTTCGAACCTTTCACAACCAAACTCCTTTAGTTCAAATATGTATTCATCTAAAATGTTATAATTCTTAAAAAATAAGGTGACTCCAAAAGAAGAATAAGTCAAGTCAGAGGATCTGACACAGCTTCTATCATAATGAGCACTCAGTATTATATTTTTAGTGCTTTTTAGGGAGGAAATGGCAGACCTATTTTAAAGTCTGAGGAAAGATCTTTCCAGTGAATGTATGTAATTTGAAGTAACATAGTTGCTTTGCAAAGAAAATCTACTTCTAAAGGTTCTACCACCATCTGGAGAACTAAGGAGACCATGTCATTGCCCTCTTTATTTGGGCTTCCAGCAGCTATGCCTCTTCTGGGCTTCCATAGTCACTGTTATATGTGGCTCTCTCTTGTGTTTGGTTTTGGGTTTTTTGTTTTCTTAATAATTACTAACTAGCACTTCAAGGAAAAAAAGTATCTGTGCAGCACTAAACAGTACAAGAAGTTCCTGACTAGATAGAAGGAGACTTTGTCCATCACTCAGTTTAGATTTTCTTTGCTGTATTTGCGGGTCGAAAGTTACTTTAGCAAAATAAAAGGCTCTATTACTAGGGATAAATATTCACTGTGTAATTTACATATTAAACCAAATGATTAGTAACAAAAAATTAAGTGTTGTTGAAAGATGCTTAACATAATCTATTATGTATATGTAAAAATGTTAGCGTCTAAGAAATACTGATCTGCAAAGTAGTTTCATCAATGAAGCATCATGTACTTCTAAATCTTATTCTTAAAAACCACACACAAAAAGAGATACAGGACACCTCTGGTCTTTTCCAGCACTTCCAGTTCATTCTAATTTAAGTACTGTTCGGTTTTGTTCATTTTTCTACAAAGGAACCATTTTAGTAAGTGATTGAGTATGGAGACAATGGTAGGGAAAAAAGAATGGTGCTAACTGAAGACAGAAACACATTGCTGAATCTATTTTCTTGGCATATCCCAGCAGCCTGTGGAAGGCAGGTTTGACCTTACCACCCTTTAACCACATACACTGCTATACAAACAGCTCTGTAATAAATGAGGACCTTGTATTTTGGAGAAAGATATTCAGATTTCTTCAGGATATATTGTCAGCTCTAGAACCGGTGTGAACATCATTCAGGTCTAGCTATTTGTAACCAATCATTTATCAGTTTCTCTTGTTTCTACTGATACTGCTGAGAAATAATGATTCTGAATTATTTTTTAAGACAGATGCTATAACCAGATGACTGTTTAATAGTTTCATAGTGATTAGCACATTTTCCCATGAATTTTGACTAGGCACTATTTGAATCCATTTATAGTTTGGTGACTGCAGTGTTCTTTGCCAAAGACAATTTAATTACATATATTTTGTTTCTACAGGATGTCTCACTAGGAATTAACTTGCTGCATCCCCCTTGACAGTCTGCATGACACCTGCAAAAATTAAATGCCTTATTTTGACCATTTCCATTTTTATTGGGAATTATTATTAGGTGGACATTTTTGCTTCTGCAAAAGTGTAGAATTTAAATACTCTACAACCATACTTAAAGTGGCTTTTCATTACAGCATCTTCGCCCAGGGCTTAAATGAGAAATGCTTTTCCACTTTTGAATTGGCCCATCAGTTGTATACAAGTTTACAATGCATGAAAACATTAAACTATGTGTTATATTCTTTCTTAACACTGACTTAGTCTACTTATTCTTAGCTGAGGTCACTTTTTATATGGTAACAGTACAGCAGAATCTTCCTCTGATTTTCCAGGGTTTTCTGTACTTCTTACAAAATTAGTTGGAAAGCCCCAACAGATATTGAGTTTCCCCAACACCACATACACCTGTATATTTTACTACTTATTAGCCATTAATTATTTTACCATATAAATGAGTGTCTCCACACAATTTTTGCTAATAAAGTAATACAAACTTAAACTGAGAGAACTGGAACTGGGATACAAAGCATACACTTTGTAACTTCATTTTTTCACTTTTGATTATTCTATTTTTACTTTGCATTTAATAAAGTGTTTAGTACCTTTATATTTGGTATAATTGTTTAAACTTCCAGTTCCTGAAGTGGAACCCTTTATTGATTTCGAGTATTTCTTTTTTCTTCTTCATAATACGAGTCTGTAGAAATTTCAAAATAACAGACTCAAAAAAAGATTAAATATTTCTCAGGGAAAGATTGTTCTGCTTTTATGTTATTACTAATTCTTAATGTACCTATTCTCCCAGGAACAATTTTTAACTAATTTTTTTCCTTTTTATTTTTGCTTCAATTTTTGGCAGAGTCTTATGCCTTTTCCCATGGGTTTAATACTCACTTTTAAAATGTACTTGTATATACACTTGTCTTCACCGACTGCACACTTCAGTTTAATTACTTCAGAAAAGCTCTGTGCATGAGGCAGACTCCGAGGTCTCCCTCAGCAGGCAACCAGCAGGTGTCTCCCTGACATCCATACTGTAACTTACCAGCTAGGGCTGTACATACCTACACACTTAACAACGCCTGCACCTCTTTCTGTGTGGAGAAAAGGACACTGACATCCTGAGCTACATTCCCGAAAAGCTAGAAGTATAGGGCAATATAAAGTGCAGCTTTTTGACTTTTTGTTAAATTACAAGTCCTTTCAAAATGCTCTGTGAAGTAACAGAAGTTTTGGGGAAATAAGGTATTTTTCCCCATGTTATTCTTACTCTGAGTATATTCATGGATTTTTGCTAAGCAAGTACTCCTATCATTATGCCCCAGAAGGAGTAGCAGCCAGCAAGGCTGTGATAGCCCCATCTTGTCTGTCACAAACCTAATAACCAGTAACTACAGCTAGATGGAGGAATCCTTCAAATGTTTTCTGTCAGATGTTTTTGCATTCCCATGAATCTTAATTTTTAATTTAATAAATCTATTCTGTTGAACATGTTTGACAGCAGCAATATTCATTAGAATGTCAAACTGGCTACAAAACTCGGTGTGATTTTAATTAGAAGTAGTTTACCATTAACCTCAAGTTTCAAACTATTGTTAAACACCAACTGATGTGCAAATATTATATGCTAAAGAATTTAAAGTTCTGTCAGCTTTAAAGCCTTCATATATCCACTTCTGATGCATATTTTCCCCGTTATTGCTCTCAGAGCCCTGTCCTGAGTTTTGCATAAGTATTAAATACACTTGGATTTGTGAAAACCCAGAAGGTAAGTGTGAAAGCCAAGCACAAAGGAGAATTTTGCTGGCTGCAAAGGCTATAGGAAGAAGTACCCATGCAGAAAGTATTGTTAGGGAAAGACTGACAATAATAACAGCAACACACAGCCAGCAAGAACAGGAGGAAGCAAATAACTGTAGCAGGTGCGGAAACTGTAAACTGAGAGGGGATGTGATTATAGTGGGAGGAAATATGGGACAAAAATATGGGAAGGAAGTGCTGAAGAGTGAGGGGAGCTTAAGAGCTCACAAGTGGGCTGGTGAGAAGGAAGCATGAGATGGGAAAACTTGTGTGGGAAGATACTAGAATGAGAAAGAGGGTGCAACAGTGGAGAGATAGCATAGGAAATACTGGAGAGTGTTTAAGCCCTGAGATAAAGGGAAAGGGTTGGGATTTGGGACACAAATGGTATGGAACTAAGAGATAGATTTGCAGCTTCACTACTACAGTTCATCCTTTTTTGTATTAGGCTGTAATTAATTATTTTAGTCTTTATTATATAGAGTCTTTACATAAAGGAGTTCAGAGTCTGCAATGGGATAGCTAGAGTCTGATATTCAAAGTTCTTAGACACTGAACCCGAAGAGCTTTATTTGAAATGTTGATTATGATATACAACCTCCATTGCTAACCTCAGAGATATCAGCATGATCTTGCTACAACAGTTTATTAAAAAAAAAAAAGAAAGCTTCTGACATATTTACTTCATTTCAAACTAATGATAATGGAAAATTCTCTCAGTATTTTGTCACCCCTTTCAGAAGCGTAAAGAATGCATTCTAACCTCACTCAGAGCATCAGGGAGAGCAAAAAGTGACAGTAAGTATTGCAAGTTTGTTGAAGAAGCAAAATTATTGTTAAATTCAGATTTGAGAACTACTTCACTTCAAAAAGAAAAATATACAAACCAAATTATATTTCTATTTTGATAATTTCAATATTTTTTCTTTCAGAGTGGTCCTTTCAACTTTTACCTGCACTGTAGAAAACCCAACTTTTTCTGAAACTGTTATTAAGCACTTCAGGTTGAATAAATCATTTTAAGTCAGAAAACTTCCCTCTATCTTTCAAAAAGGCTGCATATTTCAGCTTTCTTAGCTACAAGACCAAAAACGTTATTTGCAAATATACAGACTGAACTGATAACTGGTAGCAAAGCCATGTGCTTCATAAGTAGCTCAACACACTTCCACTCCTGAAATACACTCACCACTCAGCCTTCTGAGTCCTTATGTCCACATACAAAAAACAAACTTTGTAAATTCTGAAATGATTTATGATCCTCATGTTTGCTCTAAAACAACATGGAAATTTGGGTTCAGAGATGACTATCTCTAACAAGTTACATGCCAGGACTCAGCAGAAGCCATTGGCTAGGAACAAGGTCCATCAGCACTCTCTGACACAACAAGACATGAAGCAAGGTCCAGGCACACAGGAAAGGAAATGAAGCCACAAACAAGCTGCTACTCACCCAAGAGACTGACACACAGGAGAAAGACTACCTGCAGTATGGATCCAGGAACCACACAGAAGGAAGAACTACAGACCAGTCCTCCTAGGCTGAACTTAAATGGGGGTCCTAGGCCAACAGCAATAGCAGGTGTGTGCAGGCAGCCCAGCTGAAGCTGGTCCTATTAGCCTAGTAAGTCCTATTAGCAACAGATGAGCTGTGATTAATTAAGTACATGCTTTTTTTCTAGTTCACATGTGTAATATAATGTGTGCTAACTTAAATAATAGTAAAAGAGGCTAATGTTCCTTACTTGAAATTTATGATATGCTAGGAGTATGTATGAGTCATATATCTAAAATCACATATAGAGATTTTTTTATTTAATTGGATTTGGGACTGAATCCACAGCTAGGCTATCAAGTGCAAGGTACTAAAAGGCCATGACTGTGCTCTAAGAGCAAATGGAGCATTTGAAGATTCCATAAAGGTATATTAGAGGAATGCAATGTTTTAAAATTTTAAAAAGCCATCTTAGCTTTTATATGCGCACATAAGACTGGATTAGTAAAACATTGTTTAAATAAACCACAAGACAAAAAGTTTTGAAACACCCAGCAACTGAATCTGTCAAAGGCTAAGTATCATTAAAAATTTGCCATTTACTTTTGAAAAACAGATTAATTTTCTTCAGACATTTATGTCCCTCTCTATCTTTGCATAAGTGCAAAATGAATTTCAAAGGATTGCTAATAAGCAAATATTTCACAATTGCATAGGTTAAGAACCTTCTGGAAACTTGTCAAAGGACCCTCACAAACTTCATGTTACTGCAGTTTTAAGACCCAGATTAAACTCATAAGTAATACTCATATATTACTTCTATACAGTTGTCAGTGTTCAAGGACCAAAGAGGCAGTGAAGGTACTTGCCTTTCTATTTTATTTCATGGGAGGGTTTTTGGTGGTTGGTTTTTTTTTCATCTTGTCTTTTCTGTCTGCTTTTTTGTCCAGTCCAAATCTCTTGACTGGGTTAAATACATGATCCAAATAACAGCTTATTTATCATGCTGTTTGGTGATGGATGCTTGGTGATTACCTCCTATTCTTTTCCGACTGTAAAACTGAATTAGATTCTATACCGTGCAAATGTACACAATACACATTGTAATGGCAGCTGGTGGAGTGCTGCTGTAGCCAATTCTGAGTCTTTTTCGAGTCAAACTTCTGTTTCTTCTCTTCTGTGTGTAGCTTTCTGCCAAACCCCTCCCAACCAGCATCCTAAAGAAAATGTAAAAACTACCAGGCAATGGCACCAGCTGGTCCTATTTTCTGTCTACAGATATTCATGGTCTCTGATTAGAGTCATGGTCTCCTAAAAGCCACACTTACACAGGAATTGAAAAACAAACTAACAAACAAACCCAAACCAAACCCAAAAACTAAATAAAAAAATTAAAACCCAAACAAAACAATGATGACCACAACAAACCCCCAAAAACCATTCTATCTTTCCCCCTCCCCAAAAAGTTAAACAGTCTAGAAAATGGGCTCAGGCAGTTCTTGTTCTGAAGATGATTCTTCTTAAAATAATGAAATGTCAGCTTTTTCAAAGCATGAATACATATGTGCACACAGTTCAAGTACAAAGCAGCATGACTTTGGTATCTTTTCCATTTATGTATTTTCCTGAAAAGTATGAGCTACTACCTCTTTGTAACTAAAAGAAGTTTAAACTTAGAAATACTATTATTTTTTAACACCACAGATGTTCTCAATTGACTGTTCAGTAAGAAATCACAAAGACTAGCAGTTCCATGAAATTTGTGCATGAAACATAAAGGAATACAAAAAAATGGAACTTCAAGCTATGTTTCTTTTTTTGTTTGCTTATTTAGCTTTCTCTCTTTTTGTTTGCTTTGTTTTTCTTTTTAACCCAAGAGTTCTCTAAACAAAAGCATGCAGACTTTTTGGTTTTGACCTCTTCTTTTCCATTCATATTAAGAGACAGTCATTTGAGCCAATTTATGAAGGTTTTGGTTTTTTGATTTCCCACTATAATCTAATTTTATGTAAGCCTACTTTTGGTCAGTATATGACAATTCATATCTTGATGTGGCTACATAAGTGATGGGCCAATGGCATTTTGCAGACTGCCGCAAGCCAATTAACCATGATTGATTAATTGACCATTCAATAGTGTAACTGTTAAATATATTCTCTCTTGTCAGCTGCCAGTTTCTTACAGTTATTAAGACAGCAGCTGAACTACTTCCCTTCCCCTTTCCCTTTGGTTAAGGTGAACTCTCTCGTTATTTAAACTGCAAAAATGGTATGTATTTCTGAAGTTCTGTGCTAAGTGTCACGTGCCAGCTTCACTGCAGGTGTAAGAGTGATAAGATTCTTAGTGCTTTGGGAACACTTTTAATGCCTATGGGTTTTAAGTTCATTTGTGTTTCCCTGTCTAGTAGCTTATTATCTCCCTATGGACTTTCTCATACACTGTAATACAGAAATTGTTGTCTCAATCCTATTCTGACTAACCTCTCTTAGGGGCTTTCTTTATTTTCATAGAGTTATATTTACATTCCGGAATTGGAACGTGTGATTTTTTTTTAAATATACATTGATTTTAACAAAACCTTTTTAAAAATGCTTTCAGATTTTAGAAAAGCTTTAGCTTAAAAGAAATTCCCTAAGACTGGCAATATCATTCTTTTCTAGAGATCATTTTGCCTACCTTAAGGAGTGTGGGTTTGAGCCTGTAACTTTTATACTGCTGGCTGGCTGAGGCCATCTCTTGCCCTACAGTCCTGGATCTATCATGCTCCTCAAAGGTTTGTGTTTGTTGAGGTTTTTTTTTGGGGGAGGGGGTTGTTTGTAGTTTCTTTTGTTGTTTTGTGGGGTTTTTATCTCCTTTCATCCCTGTGATACAAGAGCTTCTGACACAGTCACCTTCACCAGCTTTGTAGTAATTCCCCCTAACTACTGGGAATTTTACAGTACTGCTCCCTTCTACTTTGATTCTGTGTTACAGAAAATCTTGTGCTAAATGAATATGTTAAACTGAAGAAACCAGCTTATATGCCTTAATTCCTTATGTTCCCACGTAGCTCCATTTTCGGACACAGTATGCTTTTATGTCAGTAGCTCTGTGATTGTAACCTTTATAAGGAACAGAGGTATACAGTCTATTGCATTAAGCATCCTATTATATCAATATTCAGTAACATGCTTCTATCAATGCTTCACAAAAAGAGAAACTCAGTAAAAACTGGTCCAAGATACAGAGATACATTTGAATTCAAACCTAATTATTATACAGATTTTCTTGTGTTATCACAAAAGACCTATTTACAGAGTCATGCTGAACTGTCCTTATCATTTAGCACTAATAACTTCCAATTAGTGTAGCAATGGTTTTAATTTCCTGCCCTCTATCACACAATGATTCTTTCCCCAGTGGTTTCTTTTCATCAGATTCGTTGTTTGGTAACTTCAGTCAGTACCAAATATCCTAATATTATATATCATTGTCTCTGTGTAGGCCCCACAGTGTTCAGTCTTCCTGTCTTTTTGTGAAACACATGGCAACTACAACAAAGACAAATAATATACTGAAAAAAATTTACTGATCTCATTTGTCTGGAACACTTCTCTTTCCAATTTCTTTATGATCTTTACAAATATTTGCAAAAGTAAAGTATAAAATCCAATTAAGGGGTTGGGAAGGGTATAAAAAGAACAATTTTGTCAATTTAAAGCCCCACATCCAACAATGTACTGTAAGCTGTCTGCACCATGTTTAAAATTGAAAGCAAGGGAGCAAAACACTCAGAACATAGAGATAACACAGAACAAAACAGACTATAAATGGGAGACAGCTGGAGACAGCAGTTTTGAAACTATAATCTTCCTTGAGTATATCTAAAACAGAGCTATCATTTCTCTTTGACATTAGCAAAGCGTAATTCTGATTCACTGAAAATTCAGACTGTTCTGATCTTCTGTATGTGGGATTTAGTCCTTAGTGACACTGTAACTATCAAGTGTATTAAAAATCGAATAGACAGTTACTCTGCACACATTATCAGAGGGTACTGAGGATCAACAAAAGCATCTATGACCTATAAACAGTGAAATGAAGGAGGACTGTTATCTGCATTATAACAGGAATAAATAGGAGATGTCATAGAAGTAGTGCATCCTTGTCAGACATAGAAAAAAAATTCTTCCCAACTTGGCTTCAGCTTGTGTTTTCCTCAGAAAACCTTCCTAAGCTCTATTCTGATCATCTCTGCATGAATATAAACTGTGCTGATGTGAGCAGAGTCCTCCTAAATCTGCAGCTAAAAGTTACTACTACTACTATGTTAGATACTATTTACTATTACTACTATTTATTATTACATTAGATATTATGTTAGAACTTTAAGGAATAGCTATTCTGTTTGGAAGAGATTTTGGAACTAAAAACAGTGATGAGCAAATGAAAACAATTAAGGCTAAGGCAATAGGAAAAAAACCCAGGTTTTTTTTGCTCTTTAAAAGCAGAAACAATATAGGTTGTCTCTAAATAATTCACATGTTGTGCTGGGCCAGCTTCTCAGAAGGCAACATTACCATTTTCATTTACAAGTTTCCCCAAATGTTTCATTAAAATTCAGAGGCTGTGCTGCAAAACAAACTAAAGTACTTTCAGGTATGGATGTTTGGGTTAGGTTTGGGGTTTTTTTCCCATTTTAAACAGGTTACCTTTCCTTATCTTCTCCAGCAGCTGGCACTTATAAATGAAACAAATTTTTTAAAACTGCTGAATTCCAAAATTCTAATGACTAAGTAAAGGCTGGTGAGATGTGACACTGTTACATTCTATCCTCCCATGGCCTTTCCTCTAACTGTTCTGCCTCTTCCTCTGGCTCAGTCTGTGACACTTCATTGCAGGGCCTGATTTTTCTGGTGATGAAGAGATAATGGACCCTCTGAGAAATAAGACACCACATAATAATGGTTTGCTTTACAGA
This sequence comes from Galbula dea, assembly GCA_013399015.1. Lineage (NCBI taxonomy): Eukaryota > Metazoa > Chordata > Aves > Piciformes > Galbulidae > Galbula > Galbula dea. Next base: position 4,032,392 of record VWZX01002149.1, read on the forward strand.
AGTAGTCCATTTTAATTTCATGGTTGCTGCATTATCTCACATGATTTCTCACAAGACATTACAGGAAAATCACAATAATGCCTCAACCAGTATGTACATAAAGCAAAGTTAACTATAAAAGTGTTGTTCTTTCAAGTACTTATGCTCTCTAAGCTGTACAAAGCATTAATTTATACTGATTGGATCTCCATTTTGCTCCCTTTTTCAGGCACAAAAGCATATTTATCCTACATACATGTGTGTTCAAAGCTAAAGCTGGGGGGTTTGTTTCAGCATAAGGAAGGGACCTGAGACCAAGTACACAATATTCAGCAGCTAATAATGACAAAAACACTTTGAAAGAATAACATTGGAAAAAGGATATTTATGCCTCAAAGAAAAAAAGAAAGATTTTTTTTTTTGTAATTTTCAGTATGCTGGTTTAGTTTTGGGGGGTTTTTNTTTAGTTGTTTCAGGACCTCTGTGATTATAAATGGTTGATGTAGATTACTATCCTTAAAAAAATTCTTATTTTATTATCCTTATGCATATGTAATAAGGATAATGGCATGTACACAAAAAGACATCTGCCTTAAAAATATACAAATACCTACTGCTGGTTTAGGTTTATAAAACTACATAATGGTTTTTTTAACATCATTTTTGACATTTCTAGTATCTGTATTTTATATTTCCAACAGAGCTCTAAACTGAGAGGCTCTTTTGATAGTGAATGTGACCTCTTGCTTTGTTTGAAACATTTGTCTGTGTTTTCCAGTGGTAGAAGAACTTTTAATGTGCTGGTATATGAGCTCACTTTAGTTATTGAACAGTATGAGTTATTGAGCAATATTCTATGGTATTAAAGTCTCAGGGAAAAAAATAAACACAACAAAACATCATCACAAAACTTAACTTAATAGCTGTCTGGAAATAAATAATCAAAAATATCTGTTATCCAAAGCTCAATCTGAATGTGCAAGCATTTGACCTAGTGCCATGTCTGTGGCAACAGCCAGTAGGAGCTGCTTATCTAATGCTCCCCCAACATACCATTCCCCTTTCCAGGGATATGAAGGCTGTGAGCTACCTAAATTTGAGCTGTAGTCATATATTTGCTAACAGTTCTTAAAAGAATTTCAAAATAATTTCTAAATACTCCAAAAGTTTCTGAAAATTGAAGCCATGAGCACTGACATGACTAAGCTGTGTATTCACTCTCCTAATCTCACAATATTACTGGCAATATTTTTAGTGATATAAGTTATGTAGAAAATATGGCAAACAAGTAAACATGTGGCATAATCACAAGGAGAGACATTCTGTGAAGAGAAGCAAAAGATATGCCAATAATTTCACAAATACTGTGGCTAGTCACTACCATGAAGGCAAAGACTTTTATATCTGGGGTATCCAAATGAATGGTGTAAGGACATTATTCCTATTGTAGCTTCCTTGTGCAATCCACTGATTCAGTCTAGGTGATTCTCCCTAGCGACTGGCACAGTGGAGAGAAGGGGAAAAAACCCCATAAAGGCTATCTCTGTCAGCAACAAAAGTGTTGTGACTTGAGTGGTAGAGTCTCAGAGCCCATTTTAAGGGTTTATTTATTGGCTTAGAGTGGAAAGTTCACTGGGTTTTGTTTGACTCTTCTGTTTCTTGTAATAAAAACTTTTATTTTTTTTCAGAACATTTATTTCTTCTATTGTCCCATGTCTTGTCTTCCTCTTATTTTCAATACCTTACACTGTTGGGTATTTACAGATCATAAAAGACAAGACAGTTATTTTTTTTTAATATTTCTCCTACTGCTTTGTGATCTAATACATCCCAGAGGTTTAGCTGCTACAAGAACTGTTCACATCCTTCATGAATTTAAATTTTCCAGGTCTGTTAAATGTCAGAATTCTCCAAAGATTAAAAAGACAAGACTTCTAATGCAGACTTCAGTTATGACCACAAATCCCTCTGTCACTGAAGGAGAAAAAGGGGATAAACTTGAAGCTAATTCAGAAACCTGTCTTGAATGGTCAGTCTGTCTCTAGTTAGTCTTTTGATGTGACAGTCATATCAGAAGTGAAGTTCAAATCACATTTCTGCTTTGCTGATACTGGCAGATCATCTGTCAGTTGGCGAGACAAGCCACCTCCACAGACACAACCCAAGCTTCAACTCTAGGCCTATAAGAGGAACAGATCAAGAAATTTTTAGCTTCTAATTCAGCCCAAGGAGAAGAAGATATTGAAATTGCAAAACACACTATCAGCTGCATTGTAATATGCATTTGAGCATATAAGCTTCTTCAGAACTAGCTTTTCATAACACATTCTTAACATTTTACACTTTTTGGCATTTTCAGGGACTTTACAGTAGTACACAACATGGAACCCCTGAAACTTCAGCTAAAATGGTGGGGGTTTGAGTGTCTTGGGCCATTTAATTAAGTGTCACTGAATGCTTACCCTCCTCACCAGGTACACAGCAGTATTCCCTGTTAACAGCCACTAAAAACAATGTAGTGGGTAAAGAAAAGCAACTAAAGTCTAGTGAAAAATACCCCAAGATTCCCCTGGATCTCCATTTCCAAAGTACTTTTTACGTTGACTTAGTATGTGAAGATTAAAAACAAGTAAACAAGAAAAACAACCTAGCAAAAGGAAGGAAAAGAAAGTGAGAGATGCTCACTGACCAAGTCAATCTGAAGAGAGGTACAAGAGCCATTAGAAAATAATTAAAAAATAATTTAAAAATAAATAAAAGCAGTTATCTCTACCCAGAGCATTGCTGGTGTGGTCATTCAGGCTTTCCACCCATGCAATTCTTATCTAAAGCAAGGTCTGTTTGAAAGCTGATACTCTTCAGTTTTAGCTGATTTGAATAAGCCTAACTAATTCTGTATAACCTGTACATTTTATCTCTTCTGTGCTTGTCTCTACTTAGAGCTCTAGTTTTATCAGAAAGCATCTTGAATTTGCACATCAGTCCTTCAGTTCACTAAAATGGGCATAAACAAATTATAATAATCTATTAAAATATAAAAGCACGTGGGAGGAGTTAGAATAGTAACTCTTTTGTAGGCAGGGGCATTAAATGTTAACCAGCAGTCTAGTCAGTCCTATTGTTTCACTTTTTGTGATAGTCTTTCTGTAAATTTATAAAACCAACAAAGTTAGTAAGATCAAGCTAGTTAAAAATGCCTAGATAACAGCAAATTTATGTCAGTTGATATGTCACTAGAACAGTAACGTTTCCATACTTTTTGTCTTGTATCCAACTCTTGAAAATAACTTCCAAGTGAGGGTTTAGGTATTGCAATACCAATAGGCATCTGATCTCCTGGCATCTGAAGTCCGGTATGGAGGCCTCAACTCTCAGTTAAGCATCTACATGAAGTACAGAACAGAGAGATGCAGAGTGCAATTAGATTGGCTCTTCTGCTGTTTGAGGTTGGAATCTGCACCTCACCATTCAGTGTTCAACAGCTCCACTACAGTTATGCCAAGGTAGGAGTAACTGCTTTTGTACTAAGGTCTGTTAAGTGATTACATTGTTGTTTTTTTTTTCCCTCCAGTATTTTTGGTCTTGGGTTCCATTTTAAACTTGATGATTTTGCAGAATTAGGAAAAGAACTGTTCTAAAGCCAAGTTTTCCCTAATCACCCCCTTAAGGTTTTTTGTGTTAAGAGTATACCAAAGAGTGTGTTTATACATACATCAAGCAGTATTGTAGGTCTTTCCACTGCAGGTTAGTGCCTATGGTCTCCTGTTCAAAAAACAGGAGCTGTTTCTTTAAAAAAATGTATTACAGCCAAAAGCTAGTGGCATTCTTCCTGCTCCTGCACTTAAATCCACTTTTGCTTTATTCATTTGCTAAAGCATTCCAGTGGGGTCCACAGTCCCATATACAATGTTCTCTTCACCATAGCAGAACTCAAACCCACACCTCCAAGGACAGCAATAATTGCTGCAAGGGAGCACTCACTAGTACTCCTGTTAAGGCTGTCATACTTTGCATAAGAGAAATAATTAACTGGAGCATGAATGTCTAGGAAATTCTTCTGTAAGCAAGTCTTACATTCCTCTTCCTCCTCAGTGCAGGTTTCATGTTTCTTCCAGTGATAAATGTAAAAAACATCCAGGCAGGAGGATCAGTTATTCAAAAATCCCTATCCTCTCCCCCTTCCTCTTGTCTGGAATGCTTTAACCAGATAATCATCGTTGAACTGTTTTGTTGTCTTGTTGGTCCAAAGTGTTAATTGTACATGGCTTATGGAAAATTTTGAACTGGTCATCAATTTGCTTAATCTAAGATTAATTTGTGAGAAATTTTCCTCTGGGTAGGAAGCAAGATTTTTAACTTTTCCAAAAAACCCTAGACTTTTGATTCTGCCAAAGTGTGATCTTTAGTTAGGCACAATATTTAGCGCGTCATCCTGAGGTGCTGAGTTGTGCAAGCAATGGAACTTGAGGACCTTTGATGTCCAAAAATGAAGGACCTAGAGTGAGAGGGTTTCAGAATTAGCAGCTGGAAAGCATTTTGAGAATTAGTGTTTGGGATTAACAAGACAAGTAGCACCTAAGTATAATACAAAAGATCATTTCCACACTAGCAAGTGTGAGGTAGGATTTTGTATGATCCTTTCTTTCTCCAAAGCAGCTGGTGGGACTTATTTTCATACTCTCTCCTTTTCATTGTTGTTTTTAGCATGATACTAAACTGAAGATTAAGCTGAAGACTTGAGCTTCATGTTGTGTTTTGAAAACAGTGAAATCTCTAACCATGCTTGTAGTCATTCATTTAGAAAGGAGTTCTGTAGTTTGGATGAAGATGCTCACGGAATTATCTCCTACTCTCATGAGTTTCACCCTTGAAGCTAGCAGCTTTGTTGCTTCTGAAGAAAGCTGACACAAAGTTTTGACAGAATCAAAACCAGTTGTTTAAGGCTGAGAGGCCATACCCAGTCTTCCCACACAGAATATTATAAACATATGTTCAACTTTGATCATGCTGCCTTCTATTTCATTCCTGCTCCTTAAGGCATATGGAACATCCAGTGAGACCTTGAGCAGAAGTGACCCACAGACAAAATTAGTTCTAACCTTTGTTTATTGATGATACACAAAGGCTTGTAAATGCTAGTAGTAGTAGATTACTGGGATGACTAACATTTGCCATAGATTTTCTTCTTTCAGTCACAAATGGACTCTTTTTATCTGAGTTTCTTTCAGATTGGTAAGAAAATTTGATGACTACTTACCATGCATAATTGCCAACGTATGGATTATTCCCTACTAGTTACAGGATGTCCTCTGTCCTATGAATGACAAAAGTATTATTTAATAAGAATGGATAAGGCAGCTCTTGTCTTAACTTTTAAAAGTTTGCAGTAAAATCCATGCATAACTGAAAATGTTCACTAGCACTTTGCAGCTGATAGAATATTTGTGAGTGGCTTTTCACCCGTGGAAAAGTCTGTCTGTCTAAGCTAGAAGAAAAGTGCTGTCAGGTTTGGATAGATATTTGAACAGAAGAGAAAAGAAAACCAGTAAATACTGCAGTACCCCACCCACCACTCACCCTGCTTCCCCAGCCCCACTCCCATAAACAGGGCTGAGTGACTTATACATTTAGGAAAGGAAGAATGTAAAGAATCCAATTTTGCAAATGGAGACTAGAAGAACTAACACTTTCAGTGCAAAGAAAAGTAGAGAGAGCAATTAAGGTAACGATTTGCAAGAGTGGAGTTTTATGTTTAAATTCTTCAGGAGCGTAACATGGAAGTTAAAGAGCAGATATGTACAACTGCCAATTAGCATATAACAGATATTAGTGTGTTTACTTAGGTCTGTGGGGAGACATTTGCAAATGGAAAGGACTGAAGAGGGTATTATGGTTACACACACACACACACAAAATATCCCTTAAGAAACAGCACATGGCAAACATCCAGAACAACAAAACTCGGTACAGCAGTAAAATACTCTGTCAAAAAAGGTCTTAAAACAGTTAAACCAAAGCAATGTTATGAACATTAGTGAACTAACAGTACAATCTGTGTACCTAATTCTTGATTAAGCAAGATTTTGGATCACTTACCCCCTCTTAAGTTTGTGGAAACCAAAGGGTCAAATTTACTTCCATGAAGTTAGTCACATGCTGGATACCTTCTCTCAGACAGGATCTTGAGAGCAAACCTCAAAAAATATAAACAAATCTTACTCTATACAATGGAAATTTTAAAAGCTGCCTCTTAAAGTGGATGTTATAGAAATGTTAGAAGGGAATAAGGAAGCAAATTCATTAAAGGGGTTATGTCAAACTAAGTAGCGCTTTATGCTTGTAACTTTGTACAATCGATGGTTAGAAAAGCAGAATTTGTTTAAATCCAGATTGAATTGTGCTTACTTATATCAGAAAGAACATAAACCTAGCATGCCAAGTAACAGTATATAGTTTGGCTAATACACACCACATGCTGCCTTGTGTTTCTTTTAAAGATTCTATTTAGTGTTTCATAAAGCAAAGGCTCACAGAAAAATAACCAAAGAACCGACGTACCAAGCTGCTTTCTCTCAAATTCAATTTTGGTTTGTTTTTAAAGCAATTATATAGAGTGCTCTAATTGCTACTTACTTTAGAAAAGGTTTAGCTCCACAAAAATGCAGACTACACCAAAGATAGTTTGAGGGATTTTAGAAAAATACGCAGTGATGCCAAACTGTTGCACTTAGGTAGCATTTGAGGTTTTATATTTTTTTACCTCTAGCAGAGAAAGGGGGGAAAAGAGAAGTCTGCAACCTTGGCAGTTGTTTCACTTTAGATGATGCATTCCATTTCATATAGATTTGTTACAGTAGTTAAGCAAAACAATGGTGCTTCTATTTTCCAGCCATGTTATTTTTTAACATGTACCAAAACTGTCATGCAGGCAGCCTGTTTCCCTGCTCTGCAAGAAGGTTTTATATTCCAAAAGGCTTCCAACCCCTACTCCCTAATGGTGAAAATAAATCAATTTCATCTGCTGGAAGTTTCATTTCTTCTTCCTGCCCCCTCCCCCATTTTTTTTTCTCCTCATTTCCCTCTCCTTCCTTTGTGGGCCCCTTTCCACAATGCCATATGGCAGCTGAAGGAAGGGTAGAGCAATGGTCTGCATTTTCAGCTCCTAACAAAAGATGCAATAGTGTCAAAGAGGCTCATGAATGTATGAGACACACATGTATACAGAAGTGCCTCCAGTCCTGTCAGGAAGGACTAAAGAGAAGCCTGATAAACTTGACATCGCTTTAGTGTGAAGAAAGGCAGCAGTGCTTCTCTCGGCAGTTCATCTCGCTCCCATCCATCTCCCCCCAACCCACTCTCCCCTCCCACCCCTTTGGTTCCATGCCAAGATCCCATTAGCTCTATTAATGACATGTGGTTTGAAGTAAAAGCGTGTGGCAGAACAAGAAAGGCACAAGATCAGCCACCCTATCTATTCGGGTTTGATACATGTATCACGAGATGGAAGTATTTCAGCAGGGGCTGTGTCAGCTTGGCTACGTGAACAGCAAAGAGAAAAAATGCAGCAAGAGGCTGCAATCAGTTTCTCAGCTGTCCCAATTCATCTCCCTACAGTCTTAACATATGAATAGATGAAACTTAATTTTAAGATGCTGACAAAGTTTTCAGCATTCACAGTCAAAATGCAGCTTGGGCTTTGTCTGCCCTTCGCCCTCCCCAAGACTTAAGCCATCTAAGTACATTCCGTATCACATTGTGTGGCACAATGAACACACTCTACTATTTCAACCACTTAGAACTCCCTTAGTTAAAGAAAGAAAGGCACAACTACATTCTACTGTCAGGCTCCAGAGCTCTGAAAGCTTAGAGACCTGGCATATCAATATGCAGAAGGTGTTTTCTTCTGCAGTATGTTTCAGGGCTGCCTACAGTAAGGTTTTCTGTATTTCTTAGTTATTTAGACCTAGCCTGCCTGTAACTTGGTTTGCCTGTATGGTGTTCCTGAAAGCAGTTATTTTAAAAAGACAAAAAAAAAGTAATCTCTTTTCAAACTGAAATAAATCCTAGCTTTGGCAAGTAAGCAAGGTGGTGCTTGCTGTATTGATAAGACACACCCTATTTTATTACAATGAAGATTGGCAGTATAACATTGTTTGTTCCTTTTGCCTCAGGTTGCTTTGGTTTAGTCCACTGAAAATCAACAAACAGTTAAATTTCACCAAGAAGTCAGCAATATTTGCCACAGTTTTGATGCTATTCGAAACAATTAAAAGAAGTTGATGAAAAACTTTAAAAAGCACCTGATTAAGTTCCAGAGGTATAAATCCTGTCTTTCAACATCTGCACGTGCTTCTCTGATCAGCCCCAAATGACTCAGAAAATAACTATTGACCTGTAGCCATCTCTAGGGCAAAAGTGTAAAGTTGAGAGTTTCAATTGGATTTAGCTGCACTTAAAGCCTAGCTGGATTTGCTGGTCATGGAAACCCCCCTTTAAACCTGTAAACGTAACAAAAATAAGTCAGCTATTCAATACTTCCTTTTCACTTTGAGAACATCTGTTTACATAGCTGACGTGCACTCATCAGGGTGTGGATATTTTAATCAGCAACACAGCAGTTGGGGCTACTTGGGGATCCAGAAATCTGTTGTCTTCCTCCTCCCTGCGCCCCCCAAACAATCTAAGCACAATTTGAAACACAAGATAAAGCAAAACAATTGGCATCATGCAGATTGTCTTCAGCCCACAGCACATCCCAGTTACCCCCCAGCTGTATCAGAATCTAAGGCCTTGTCATTTTTTGCAGATATATCTTGGTCATTTCTGTGTCTGGTGTGCAGACTGTGGCAGCACATCCATTTTGGCACAGGATCTTGAGGCAATACTCTTGATTGTATGCATTTACATCTTTGTGGGCACATCAGTCAGTGACTTACTGGCTGCTGACTAAAAATTTCTATACTCAACATGGTGAACTCACCTGTGGTTTGGAATTTAGCCCATACCTACCTCCATTGCCTGCTTTGTTCTATATAAAGGCAACAAACTAGCAAATCTGGGGAAATGTCTATGTCTATTTTTCAGGAGCACAGAAGATAACTTGTATTTTTCTCTCCTTTTGCCAGACAGCAAACTTGAGGCCCATTACCTGGGAATACAGAAAAAAAATTGCTGTTTTAGAGATTATATGCAGAAAAAATACTTTATATACTTTTTCTCCATGAGCACTAGTTACAAATGGAAATATTTTGATGGAGAGGTAAACAATTTCTTGACATCCTGTCACCACAAAAGCAACACCTCTTTTGGATTAGACATATTAACACCCAAAATGCCAATGCTACTAGCATTAATCCAAAGGACATTTCATTTTTCTCATAGAAATTACTTTTTTCCTGCACTGATCAAAACAAAAATCATGCCAGTCTTTGCAACATGGAGTAATGTTCCTCTTGATAACACACAGCTTTGTCTCCTTTGATCAGACAGACAAAAGATATTAAGGTCAAGAGGAAGCTGGTCCACCGTTTCTCTGATAATCCGGATGGTAATGAACCCAAGGAGTTCATCCAAGTGATACCCAAGCAAGGCCTTTTATTTTTTTTTTAAATTCTTCAGCTGCCTCAAGTCTTCAGATTTGATCTCAGATAGTAAAATATTTTTTGCCAAGCTGTAGCAGAGAAGCATGAAATATCTAACTTTTTCCTCATTACATGGATTAGCTGAGCTAGTCTGAGGCTTGAACATGAAGTGACTTAACACAGAGTCTGGTCTCATAGCTACTTGATGGGAACTATCAGCAAAAGAATAAATGGGGTAAATCGCAGGCAGTTTAAGATCTGGATTAGAAGAACTTACTTTCAATATATTTTCCCTCCCCTTAGTCATAATTTCAACTACCATGCTTGAAATTGCAAGCATGACACCTCAGGTCTTTCTCGCTGTAGCAATTTTTTTCCTAGCTAGTAACAGATTCATTTCTGCTAAAATTCTATTACTCCCAGCTATTTCTCTCAAGGTTTGTAGCAATTCTTCTGAAAACAGATCAGCAGCTTTGGTATAATCTTACTCCCTATAACTGGAACAAGGTCTGCTTCTAGTAAATCCTGCAACTAGATGTGACAAGAATAGAAAACTTCTTTTCATTTCCTCCCTACCACCCAGACAGGTAGTAAATGAAAGACATTTTGAAGTTTTCTCATTCCAGATGCAGTGTTAATTGCCAGCCCTTAGTGAAAGAATGCATCTAATGTTAGAAACATTTTTCCCCTACAGCTTTGACATTAGGCAGAGACAGCACAGGAGGGGTCATTTCTCATTTGTGAGGTTGACAAATAAAGAAAGTTTGTGTGGAATAAACATGTAGATTCTAACAGATTAATTGAAAGGGCATTTTCATTATCTTTGATGTTTACGAAAGAGACCTTGTGTTTAGATAAATTAAAACCAGGGTATGTACTATAAATTACATGGATAGATTCGAAATGTTATACATAGAGAATTGAAAACAATGTACATGGGTTCCACATTTCACCTAAAAGATCCTAGTGATACTTTTTTAATAGATATTTAAGTAGATTCAGTCTTGCTCAATACACGTGTTTATACATCAGACTAAAACTAAAGAACACAGACTAATGCAAAATCATCTACTTGAACTTGGCTGTGGAATTTTTTTTTCAATGGCTAAAAAATTTTGGACTGCAAACAAGCATTTAATGTGAACATCTGACATTCAAATGTTTAATATTTCAGCTTGCTTTGTTAAATGTGACTGTTCATATAGGTTACGTGGAAATTCGTTTTCATTTGATTAGAAGAATAGGAATTGGAATAAAAGGAAGAAGTAATTTGGGCTCTAAACCTGTGTTGTCAGGCAGCAGCTCTACAGCAGTAATACATCTTAAGAAACATGAAACATCTCAGAGTTCTGAGCTATAAGGACTCGCTATTAGGTACAAATTATTAAGCTGTATAATGTTCAGAATTTAATTTTCTCTGATCACATTCACACAAAGCAACTACCTATGGATGTATCATCTCATTTATAATGGGTATTTTCAGATCCTTGCCCAGATCAATATTTTCTTCCTGCTCATGGCTCTAATGAAGAGCTGTTGGAAACAAGATTGTATTTCATGTTACCTTGTAGTGGGAACATTTTAGCTGATGAGCCTAAATTCACCACTTCTGAGCAAATACGTGCCAGCAAACCAGTCTCTGAACATTCCAACGTCCAGAAAATTGATACAACGGTGGAAAGAAACAGCAGCAAGTCAGCACCAAAATAATTTTGAAAGGTGTATGAAAACTTTTTATATACCAACATAGATTGTACTCAGTTCAGTTTATAGTTTACAAATCTGAAAACTTTAAAAGTTCAATCTATACAGACCAAGGTAAGGTCACTTGCCAGGAACTCTAGAAATACACAAGAAGCCCTAAGAGTGACTATTTTGAGTGGAAATCGTTAGTTGTTAGAATACTTCATGTAGGTGTAACTGCAGGCCAAAGGGAGTGCTTCTAGTTTAAGGAGGAAGGTTACCTGTCCCTAAATAAAAGGAGCAACTGAAGGATTCTGTCAAAAGATGTCCACCAGATCCATCAGACCAGAACCAAAGACTTCTGAAAAAAATATACAAATCAAGCCATAGGTCAATACTTTTTTGAGGACATTAAGGACCTTATGAAACCCTGTAAAAAGAATCTCATGATAGTAAAGTTAGCAGTTCCTGGGGCTGAATCTAAGGCAGAAGAAACAGACAAATCCATAATGTCTGAATGGAAGGGCAGGTGTGCTGTGCTCTCAGCCAAGATTCCACGTTTCCTCTCCCTCTAAACCTAGCCCAGGTATCAACCTGGGACACACAGCATGTGTGCCTAGAATCAGAAGGTGTGATGTGATCTCAGCTCCTGCCCTTGAGACAGAATACAGCTGTCAACCCAAGAGAAATCTGTTACTCCAGACTGATATGGCCAATGAATCTCCAAGTATCCTACCTCGGAATAATACTGCCATAAAAGATACTTGCACTTAATTGTAGAATTAAGGGAATCCAGAGAGGTTTCAGAGGAGAGAGGAGCAGAGGACAGTAATAAAATTATTTTGGGGGGCCACATCCTAAACCAACTTCTAAATTATCTATTTTCAGAGAGTTTTGCAGTCAATTTTGAATACTTAACTCCTGAAGGTGAAATCAGAGAATGTTTCTTGGGCCATTATTGTAAATTAACATACTTCCTGGATATCTAATTAAAAAAATAAAACCAAACAAACAACAAAACACCCATCCATACACACCACCCCTACCAAAAAGTATCTTAAAATGCCACAGAAACCCTAAGAATCTTCCTCATAGTCCTTTTCTCAAGTCAAGCTTAAAGTGATCTCTGCCCTACTACCCCAATTATTCACAAGTAGCACTTATTTAGCTAGAAACAAAGCACAGGAAGTTTGTACAGTGTCAGATCTTTCACATATTTTCTATGGAAGCATCTCAGAAATACAGAACCAATAACTCCCAGACAATGTAGCACAGGGAAAACTATTAGAAGTAACACCTTTAAAAACTCAACCTGATGAACTGGAAAAACAAACCAAAGCAGCCTGTTAAGTCTTCAACCTTGTTAGACTTGAGGCAGATGATAAATTATATATAGATACAGATACGTACACAAAGTTGCACTGTCTTAGCAAATTGTCGGCTATATTGAGGATAAGGAAATTAGGAGAGTTTATAAAGGAACTACCATTTAGTATTTAGCTGCTCTGACAAAGCTACATTTTGGGACAAGTACACACATCTTAGAGAAAAAGAGGCAATGTTCTTACTTGAAAATTTAGTAGAATGCATTTATAGGGGAAAGTTCTGTGCAGCCTTGTTTGCCCAATTTTCCTGAGATATGAGGCTGTCTGCTGCAGCAGTGTTAGTGCTGACACAGGTATCACTAATCATCCAGAAATAAACATGTGACATTTTCAAATTTGGTGCACTAATCATCCCCCTGGAATCCAAGATGTTGCTAGCACAGTGACAGGACTTAATTTACTTTCTCTTCTCAGAGAACAAGAGAGTTTTATCTGAATAAATGTGGAGGAAAGTTCCTTCCTGTTAGCTGGGCTGTAGCTAGTGGAATAGGTTTGTTGCACCAGATTTGAAAACAGGTGTGATATAACGTATGAGAAAATGTCAAGGATATATTCTGGTAAGCCTTTATGATCTTCCCAACAAGGCCTGGGGACTCCTGTTATTTTTTCCAGAAGACATTAGACCTCCCAGGGTGAAATAAAACACTTCATTTTAACATGTCTTATACAGAGTTGTGGAGGTTTAAAGTTGAGAGAAGGTGCAAGGGAAAGGCCTTCGCAGCAGAAGGCAGAAATGGGACCAGTCTCAATGAAAAAGCAAATTAGAGAAGATGGAGGCATTGGAATGGAGGCATAGTTAATGTTACCTTATTACCAATTATTTAGGTTTCATTTATTATATTTAACCAGGTAAGGAGACTCTCACTACATGAGCTTCAGGAAACCCCTCCTTCCAAAAATGGATGGTAATTCAAAGCTAATGCAGAGACAAGTGCAAATCAGAACTCCAACATTTCTAAGCTCTGTTGGTTTGGATAAAGTACCACATTCTAATTGTTACTTCTCATTATTCCCAAATGAGTTTGTTATGAAAATTAATTAGGAAGACACTAGAAAATTCCATTCAGGAAATGTAAATTCAAATCTGGGATTACTTTAAGCCTCTAGATCTTACAGACCTTCTTGGTTTGAAATAAAATGTCCTTTGGTAGAAGGCCAAACTGTGAGGAGAGATAATGTGTTTAAACCCACAAATAGGTCTGATTATTGACCAGGAAGAGAATAAAATGACAAGTTCTGTCACAGTTTACCCATGTGAAATCCAAAAAAACCTTTAACTTTTTGAAGTCATCTGGGAACTAAAAGTCTATCATTTCCCCAGCTAAATATTGGCAGTCACACCTGAGGAATCTGATTATGGTTCTGGAATTATTTCTAAATCTTGTGCTGCATGGTATCATCTTAAATTTGTCATAAAATTTGTCTTTGTATTTTCAAATGTATTGCAACATTAAGCTTTCTCAAAGGTGTTTTGTTTTTAATTGCATGAACACCTGAAGCTAGCAACTTACAAATTATTACATTGAAGTTCTGAAACCCACTAATGAAGCAGGAAAGAATTCACACTCTAGCCTATGACTTTTGATTCAGTTTCAAGAAATATATCCCTGTGTGCACCCACATATAATCAATAACTTTAAAATCAACAGTAATTGTTCTACATAGAAAAACTTCCTGAATTACAAATATTTTGAAATTATGGGAAATAACTACAGATTGTTACAAGTCTTTAAAGTTTAAGTCACTTTTTTCCATTAACATACTTGCAGCCTGATTTGAATTCTTTCCAAGGAAATTGGCCATGTAGGATTGAGTTACAACAATAACAACTGAAATGAAACTGCTTATCTGGGTAATCATGATTAGATCCCCTTGTATTCATGCCTATATGATATGCAGTTTCATGGGGATTCTCTTACAGGCAGCTGTAAGTAAGCAAAACTGAAAAGAGGATGTTTTATGTAAGACAACTCTGCATTTGGCAAATCCACAGGAGAGAAAACTTTCTGTGTCTTAGTCAAATATTTAGATTTTCTGAACTCATTCTGGATCAGTACAACCTCCTTTGAAGTCAATAGCAAATTGCCCAATCAGAATTGCATGAAGTTAACTTTTCAAATGCAATGAAACCCATATGTCCAAAATAATTTTTTGTTCAATTGTTAAAGCAAATATTTGCCTTAAAAATGTGTTTTGCTGGAAAATGTTTCCTCTCAAACAAGTATTTCCAGTTCCTCACCTCTTGGTGATTTATCTAATTATTTTTCTTTTTTTCTAGAAATATTTCTGATGTGACAGTTCTAAATGGGTTTTTCTTCTACCCCAAAAGAAGTAGTCTCACCAACAAGATATGTTAGGCTGCAATTTTTGTCTCTTTCCTAAGGTCAGTTACTCTGAGAGTATCATTTTACCTCCTTTTTATGTCTTGAACTTCTCAGTGTTTACACAGAAAGACAGGGTCAACAGAGCATCAGTTGCATTACCAGTTTCAGTGCCCTGATAAATCTCATTTGTATGGATACTGCTATAAGTCAGATATTTTCTAGCCTAATCTTTGGTGATAAAGTTATTACTGTGGCAACTCTGGAAAGGAAATAATTTACATTCTTATCCAGTGAGGTGAACAGACAAAGAAAGCTAAAAAGCAGACCTCATGAGGTTCCATTGTCATGAAAAGCAAAGTCAGTCTCTGGCATGTCAATGTGTTACACATCTCCTGATATCATATTCACACAATAATTGTTACAGTCTTTATAGGCTACAGTTGAAGATTTCCTTCAAGTAGAGTTTTAGCTCAGGTTAAAGAAAAGTCCATTGTCAATTCTTAACTTTTGCAACTGTGTGTAGTGATTTCTGTAGCTTAAGAGTCTGCAGTACAGCCCATAGTATCTTTTTAACCCTGCCATACTTCTGCTGCCAGAGAAAGTCTAGGTGCCTTTATCAGACAAGCAGTGAAGTTTTCTCTGAGCATTTTCTGCTATTTCTTCTAACAAAGATAATACTTATTTTAACAAGCCTTGCCTACTGCTAAGCTTGCTGTAAAGACCCACAATTTGCTTGAAAATACAGGCTTAAAATCACTGAAAAAACCCCCCTCATATATGGCATGAGATAGGACCAAATACTCTGATAAGCAACAGAAGTTCCAGTCATTTCCAGGTAAGTGATCAATATTTCTTTTCTACCAGGTGATACAAAAAGTTTAAAGGAAGTTGATATTAACTGCATTTGTTTTGGTAAGACTGGATAGAAATTAAAAATTTTCCCAGGTCTTTTATTAGAATACTTGCTCATCTTTACTGGTGGGTAAGTGTTGTTTATTATTATTTTTAATGGTTGCATATTTAGAGAGAGTGTATTTAAATATTTTCTTTTTCTCTAATGAAACAGATACTTTGTTGCTGATGAGTTCTTTTCCTTGTTACAACCTGTTCTCAGTTATTTTTGGATAGCAATGTGCTTTATTAGTCAGTTTGCTGTTGAATTTTCTGTGCTTTCAGCTCATACTTTGTACCTCATCCAACTTTCACACTGTTCAGCATCTTGCCCCATCTCTCTAAAATAAAGGGAAGCTAAATTCCAGCTCATTTCAACTCCAGTGAATGTCAACACAAGAATTACACATCATGTAACTATAAGAGTGTCACATTATCCAACTATTCTATTTCTTCACCCTTTGATTCAGACAAACTTTCGTAGTCTTACAGGTTAAGTCCTTAGTCAAGTGAATAGGGTCAAGCCTGTATAGTCCAGTCAACATCCTGTTCAGCCACCACATGGCTCCATCTTTCCCAGCTCTGTTTTTCAGCTTCACAATACTAGAGCAGCACAAACCCACTCATGTCCCAGGCTTACTTCTTCAGAAGACATTGAGTAAGTACAGATGCTCATCCTTATCCCATTTTCAACTCCTTTAAGGCCTTTTGTAATTTGCAGCTATTACATCAGAGACCCACTGGGACCCTGGTAGACAAAGTACAACTTCTTCATTAAAACACAGGGTAGATGGAATATGAATTGGCTGCTTCTTTTCATATTATTGTGACATTTTAAAAAAAAATCTTATTTTAAAATTATTTTTTCCCCTCCTTCCCCCAAACTGCATCACTCAATTCTTACTCATCCTTACAAGTCACCTGGAATTCATGACCTTGCACAATAAATCAAGTAATCAAGCTTGGTAATCATAACCTCTTGGTGATTTATCAGGAGCCAGGTGTTGACAGGAAAGAAG
This sequence comes from Galbula dea, assembly GCA_013399015.1. Lineage (NCBI taxonomy): Eukaryota > Metazoa > Chordata > Aves > Piciformes > Galbulidae > Galbula > Galbula dea. Next base: position 4,049,254 of record VWZX01002149.1, read on the forward strand.
TGACTATCTTAATTTGCAATATATTGGGGACCATTTATTTGCAGGTTTATGTTCCATGCTTCAGTACGTGCACCTTTCTCATCACCTTTCTCATTTGTGCAAATGTTAACACTTCCTTATCCCAGTGTGACAGCTGTGCATCTTTCTACACTGCTTGCATGAGTAAGCTCCTATTTATACTCATACAGGTCTGCAGCTCATCTAGAAGCCTCTGAAAATATATCCTTTGAAGTAAATGAATGTGTAAGGGTGAGTAGAATGTGGGTATGTCTTTCAGATGCTAATTTTTTTATTCCAATTTCTGAAAGTCAGGATAAAAAGATGGTTGAATATCTGTATTCCTAGCTGTACTGAGTGATAACTCACTTTAGTAAAGAACTGTTAAAGTGATAGATTTCCAACTTTTTAGGATTTTTAAAGAAAAAAATCTGTATGCTGTGTGTTGCCAAGGTATTTTGCTTTCTCATCTACATACATTAAAATTAAATAAAGCAGCCAATGATCACGGCAGGACTGCACGAACACAGCTTCAAAGACAAGATTAAACAGAAGCAAGAGGCTAAACAAAACACTAGCATTCCTGTCAAATTATTAAATAACTAATTCATTAAACCACAGAGCCAAATTAGAAAAGCTGCCCATTTGTGCATGTAGGCACACTGTAGTTGGGATAATTGGGACCAGCTGTTGTAGTGTTCTGCTTTTGGAAGGGATCCAGCACTACTTGAAGGCAATGCCACAACATGGAGGCAGGCTGCAGAGCAATGATAGCGTTTCTGCTTCCAGCTTTCAAGCCCTTTTTCCTCAAGCAGTTTATCTGACAGCTACTATGACTTAAGCTCCATCCAGCTCATCTAGCAATCATAAACCAGCTGGAATGATTGCACCCAGAATTAGCTAGTAAAAAACACATCATTGAAACCTCTCCCAGTAATTCATTAGGGAGAGTTTTACCATCCCAAAACATACACCCACTTTCATATGCTATTACATCAGGACTGAAAAAACCTTTACCTAGATTAAAAAAAGCAAAGTAGGATGAAAAGTAAGCTTTTTAATAACACATTTTCAAATTTCTAGTCCAAAATGTTTTCCATAAGGAAGAATTATTGCAAAATCTTGCTTTTAAACTTGGCAATTTAGATATTACTGCAAAACATGGTAGGAGAGCTTGCACAAATGGGAGCTACATAGGGTACTGCAAGAGCCTCTGAAAAGGACTGCACATTAAGTAATTTTTTATTCTGTGACACATACTTGAGTCAAAACAAAAAAAAAGATTTAAGGAAAATATTACAAATCCTACAGTAATAGGTATACCTTTGTGAATTAAATTCTCATTTCAGACTTTAATAAAAAAATCTAAGCAGTAACAGTGAAACCCTTATGCTGCTTATATGCTGTATGTCTATTTACAAAATATACACTTTTCTATACTTTATAGCAACATTCTTGCCTGGGTGGGGCGAAGGGGGGGGTGTGGATCTATCTTGATAGAATTACACACAGTAAATCTGTGGCATTTTAACTGGGAATCAAAGGTATGAGGAGCTTCAGGTATCATTGTCCTACAATTCTTTGTTACTATGCTGCAGACAGTGTGCACAGTAAGTACCTGGCTTGACTTTCTCACCTTCCTCAAGTAACAGATTTTGATGCTGAAGTTGCTGGCAATTTTGTACTTTTTAAAGGACTAAAACTGAAAACTTCCAAAAGGAAAGTCTATTTCTTTTGGGGATGGGGGAATAAAGAAATACATTGAGCCTTAAAACTAAGATAACTCTCAAATAAAAAATAAAAAAAAAACAAAAAACAAACACACACCCCCAAACAGGATAAAGCATTTCAAATTTTTCCCCTTTATTGAAAAGTGTTAGGGGGGTGTTTGTACTTAATTTGAAACTTTATTACATCCTTGTCTGGTCTTTTGATTGCTTTTCAACTCTGATGGAAAAATTGTAAAAGGCAGTCAAAGGAGATGGACATACTGACTCTAGACTATAACACATAATGGTATGATCTGCAAAGACTGATGGTATGGCCCACAAACTGGAATCATGGCACATTAACACAGAGCTGTACAACCCCTGAGCTCTTTACTCCTATTTAAAGTCTTGAATTATTAATTCAGGGTTTGAGAAACATACATAGCTTTGAGATATCAGGCTAATATCTTCTTGGCACAGTGTTGTGTCCTTTGGAAGAACCAGCTCAGGTGGGTGTTAGCTTGAGGATCTCTGCTGAAAGGGTAATGTATGAGTGTGTGCATGCACATATGTAGGGAAAACTTATTGCCACAGAAACATTGTCATACATTCTATGTCTATACATATATACAATGTCTATACATTGTCTTGCATAAATATTTCACAGCCTATCTATGGAGGAATCAAATAATCTTCATTACAGATTAAGTCTGTTATTCTTTTTGTCATCTAAGGTAAATTTTTGAGTGCAACTAAATTTTTTTCCTCAGTTAAGGATTCCAAATCCAGCCATAACTTAAAACTTAAGGCTTCTATCCTCTGAACAGGTTAAAAACACAGAAAAAATAAACAGCATTAATATAACTGAATATTGGGTAGAGTCTATTGTCAGGGTTGAGTCATGTGTGAGGGTTGTCTAAATTAAAAGCCCTAGGCATAAACACACTTTAAATAAAATGAATGCAAATGATTAAAATTATATTTTCATTCATATAACTAAACCCCTAGTCACTGCCCAAGATATTTTCCTCACCAAAAGAATTCTCAGAATTATAATCTGAAACACATACCAAGGATCAACACAAAATACAGTACTACTGCAGCAGGTAACTCAGTAGTTCAGAGCAGACATTAACATTACAATCTATCTTTCAATTTCCTCAGTTCCTTTGATCTTATAAAACAAGAAGGAAAATAATAAGACTGAATACCTGTAACTTAAATATTTCCTTCAGAACAAGACATCCTTTTTGTACATGTAAATACAACTGAAGAGCCATCAGACTTAAAAAATAGAGTTAAAAGGTTTTAAGCCATATAAATTACAAGATAAATACTAGCTAAGAAGATATATTTAGCCCATGTTAGCAAGTAGAATTACATGTAACAAATAACAGAAATGTTGTGTCAATATCATCTGTCTATTTTCATAGCAGCACCACAACACTCCAGGAGCAAGCCAAGAAATAAATTGCAACTCAGTAATCACCAAATGAGTCCCTGACACCTTCTCTCCAGGAATAATAAAAGTACCAGCCCTTTATTAAGCTCTGAATACATTGCTTCTGGAATTTCTCAGCTACAGCAGTTGTTGTGCTTTTCCAGAAAGCAGCTCCTCCTGCCCACCTTTCCTTGCCTGTTGTCAGCCACAGCCCAGGTGGTCACCACAACAGAGGGCATTTGGGTTTTGCCACTGCTGCAAGCACAGCAGGAGGGCGTTACCTCTTCTGTCACTGGGTGCTTAAAATGAGCTTTCTGAACACTACATTTCTTCATGTAACATTAAGTACGACACATCTTCAAAAGACTGTCATATAACCTCTCAGAAACTTGAGCAATAATGTGAGGACCATTCAAATCCCTGTATTTAGTTTTGTAGTACTAATCATTTTATGGCCCATTTTCCATTTCTTTTTCAACCATGACAAATTTACATTTTCTCCTTGCATTTTACTTGTTTCAGTTTTAAGTTAGATATCTATCAAGAACCGATTGTTGTGTAAGGATAAAGAGCTTCAAGCCTCAAATGCAGAGCCCATGCAAGACTATTCTGGAAACAAATTTACAGGGTGGGGTACAAGTAAAAATCAGTTATTTATTTTGACAATTTCTGCTAGCAAAGAAAAATAATTATTTGAATATAAAGTTTCCAGTGAAACAGTAAATAGAAAAAGATTTTAAAATCTGTGAAATGAAATTAAGTATTTTTCCTACTGCAAAATCATTAAGAAGTACAGCTTTGAGAGGTTCAAGAGATGATTGTACAGTTTTTCTGCTGTGTATTGTCCAGAAACATCATCTTGTTTTCATTCTTGTCAGGTAAGTCAAAACTTTATATTCTAGAGACACCTTTCTGAAAATACTCTGAACTTTTGAGGAATCTCCAGCCCAGGCCCTAGCTGCTGAACTTTGCTGTAAAACAAAATTATGGACTCTCCAGGTAGACTATTAACCGCAAAGTGTTCCTTGAAACTATTCAATGTACTGCCTTTCTAAAAGCTGGCTTTTAAAAATCAAACTATAGAGGTGGCAGGGTTTATTCAGTTTCAAGCAATACTATACCACTCCTGCAGAGTTTAGATAAATTATGGATGGACATGTACACTGAGCCTGAAGATGGCTTTGTCTTGTCAGATTCATTTGCCTTATGGAAAGCAGATGAATGCAAACAGATCCTACACCCATTTCTTCTGTACCATTGATAGTTGAATGCATGACACTTTTATCTGCAAAAATGTCAAACATACATAAAAGGATTACAAAACAGGAGAATCTCTTACATGTGAACTAAAGCCCTGACTTCTCAAATGAGAGCATCTGCTTGAAATTTGCCTCCACTTTTTCAAGTAGAGAAATCCTTAAGAAAGTTCTTACCTTCAGATTCAGGTTTTGATTAAAGATCTCAAACTGTGGTTTATTTTAGACCCAGGCACTACTTATTAGAAACTGAAGACAACCAATTTGGCTAAACAGAAGAAATTCAACCTGCCTATATTTAACAACAGGAAACAGCTTTCTTTTTTTTTTCCTAGCGTGCATACTATCTTATTGTGCTGAAAGCTCTTCATGGAAAAGAAATGTTTTTAAAGTTTCTTGAATTGGAAATCTGATTTATGATCTGGCCAAAATGGCTTGCATGTAAGTTTGAGTTGATGTTGATGCAATTAGTAATCCTCTTGTAAGGTTTCAGAAACTAAGTGACTGCTGTGTGGCAGAAAAAGAACTCACATTTAATGATCATCTTCTGTAGTGATCATTTGAATTCTTAATCTTGTATAAGAAGCCATTTTAAATGTTAACCATTTTAAAGCATGGATTTATTCTGTATTACTAAATTAAAAATCACAAGTTCTTCACAGCTTAATATATAAAAGATTAAGGATTAAATCACTGACTCTATATATCAGGTTATAGAAGCCTACCTGAAACTAAATTCCTAGACACAGAAAACATGCTCCAAAGCATGTAGTGTAAACATTCAGCAGGGTAGGCAGGTGTTTACAGAAAAAAAAACAGAGAACAGTATGCAGAATTTAACAGATAACCTCCAGAACTTGGAGTGAGCAATTGAAAGCTTGAGCAAGGCCACTGAGTAAGGGAAGGAGGCTCCCTGTAAGGTCTTCTAAGTTGGGATAAGGCAGGAAGTTCTTTCACCCTGGAAATGAGACTGTCAAATTGGGCATGTGACATAACGCAGTGCAGCCAGTGGTACTTTACTACCTCTGTAAGGGGAAAAGTAGACTCAAAACCCCCTGTGTTTTTCTGTATTTCTGGAAGAGAATTTCAGAATGACCTCTCTTTACAAGAATTTCTGGGTGTTTGTCAAGATTTAGGAGCTGCCAAGGTAAGACTATTTCCAAATGCAAATTTCAAAACAGTGCATAAACTTTTAATGCTCTCTGCTGCTCCTGCCCCCTCCCCTCACCTTAGCTGGGGTAGAGGCTTGGGGATTTTTTTGGTTGGTTGATTTGGGGCTTTTGGGTGTTTTCTTGTCGTTTTTGGTTGGTTGGTTGTGGGGGTTTTTTAAAGTTCATGCATTAGTTTTATCATCTGGGCACACATCTTTGTCTAATGTCTATTCAAGTGTGTGGTGAGATGTCCTGCAATGCAAGAAGTTATTTTCCTTGATTTTGAGAGGGACTTCTCTTTGCACAAGAGTAGACTAGGAGCTCCTGTACCTTCAGATGAAGAGCTGCAGGTTGGACCATCAGCCCTTTTTCAATTCAGTGATTCTTTTTTCAGGATAAAAAGTAGAGTGAGAATGATTTATCCCTCTACTCTGAGCCACAGGAGGAAAAATGAAGGAAAGAAAGTGCAGAGGAAATAGATGTCCATGTGCACAGATACTGACTATGTTTCCCAGCAGGTCATCTGGCATAGAGTTAAGACCAGGTGAGCGTTCTACACACCAAACAGGCCTGGCTCCACAAATATCTAATGTAATTTCACATTCTATCCCAGTGACTAGAGCTTAACATGATGTGGATTTTCTACAGCAGCCTTTTGCAATCTCAGATGCAAGAAATTGCCAGCCCTTGCATCCAGAGGAAGGTGTACACAAGGAGGTCTCAAACAGTCCCCAAACTCCATGGTCTCTCACCACTTTCTGCTGGTGCCACACTCCAACACATGTATCCTGGGAGCACCACCCACTTGTTCCACTTACCACCTTGCCCAGATTGATGTTCTTTAGCTATCACTTTGGCACACAGATCCTCACCTGCTCCAGTTGCTGGCAACAGACAGCTGTGCCTCATGATCCCACCCCTATTTTTCTTCCCCTTGCATCCCATGATGAGTTCCATACTCCTTTCTGCACCCTCCCCAACACAAAAGGTGTTGTCCCAGAGGGCCTTTCCTTTGAATCATCATGATGAGCATTGCCCCCAAACCATAGGGTTGACCACCCCCCTGGGTTAGCATTTGGAGGAAGCAGATCAGGGCATTCTTCCATCTGCCAGGGTTGTGGGAGTTTCCCTACTCACCTTTGCTCCTCTATGCTCCTTTGCCTGTGTGATTGGGAGCTTTTCGTCACGTATTGTTGTGAAGAAGGGAAGGGTTTGTGAAAGAAATCCAACTACCAGAATATGATTAGGGTTTTCAGATAGGTTCATTAGTGGACTGAGCAACCATAAAGTCACTCCACATTGAAGTCAAATAATGTTTCTGTTAAGCTATCTAAGACACAGATTCAGCTCAACCTGAATCTGAGTATACCAAAATAAAGTGAATTTCTGTGACACTGCATACTCCCTGAACCATGAAAGTAATCTCATTGCAAAGTATTTGTAATCATTTTTGGACACTGTTAAATTTTGTAGAAAGCAAATTAGTTACAGTTGTAGAAAAAAAATTTGAAATGTCAACAATACAAGCTTTTTGTTGATTGCAAAAGACATTTTCCATCTGGTCTCAAGCATGAAAATATCCTGAAGTGACCTGCATATGGCAGAGCTCAGCTGAACTGAATGATAATGTAATCCTGCAAAACTCTCCAAACAGGGAAAAACCCTTTTCCTTTAGGGCTGGATACTTCTTTCACTGAAGTCAATAAGAGAACTTCCATCAACTCATTTGGCAGGACAGATCTCAAAAGTGATCCGGTATAATCACTTTTTATATGCAATCACAGATCACACATACACATATTATAGGTTATATGCATTTGGGGCAAATAATTGTCACAGACAGAGAAACCTAGAATGATATTCTATCCTATTTATAGCTTTACTGATTTATAGCTTTAAGGTCAGAATAGAGCAAATAGAATATAGTGCACTAAAACAGTTTATATGAACTATGGTTAATGAAAAGAATTATTTTCCAGTTGCAGTAAGGAGGAGGGAGTTAGAGTGCGCTTGCAATTCCCCCCCATTACAGTTTAAATTACGTGAAATCACAATACATTGCCTCCTACAACATACACACAGTAAAAAACAAATTACAATAAGTCTTTAAAAACATGCTCATAAACACACTTGTGGCTCTTCAAATGGATCTTGCAATGGATACCAAAAGTGGATATGAAAATCTTGCTATCAGCCATTGCACAAATAGACTGTAACAGGGACTAAATAAGCCATAATAATATAATAAGTGATGTATTTAGATATTAAAATGAGAAAATTAATATTAATTACTATAAATAGCAAGGCTATAAATCTCAGTAACAATGATGCAGCAAGCTACAGTCTTTGTTTTTTTTATCTTAGGTAATACTTTGAATAAGATTTCACATTTCTCAGCTCCAGCTTGCTAATTTCCTTGGCCATCTTTAATTTCTCCAATTTGCCAAGTTATTTTCTAAGAAGTGCTTTGTAGATCTACATAGAGGACACAACAGATGGTTGAGGAGAACACACTGGTTCTGAACAGAAAGAGACAGTAGATTCCTTCCCATCATCAGCAATGCTGGATTATTTTCACAGTATAATAAAACAGTTGTGCTTTTGATGTTCATTTGAATGCAGTGGTTTCTTCCAAATTTTTCTCTTCTAAACTCAAATTACTGGGTTTTATCCTTTTGAATTTAGTTCTTTTCCACAGGTTTATTGGAAACTCTGTATTCAGAGGCTTAAGCTCCTGTAGTTTCATAGACTAACTCCACACTGCCGAAGGCTGAATCATGCCAAAAAGACATTAACTTATCTGCATTTCTTGTTTACATTTACTTAACTAAATAAACAAGAGCCATCCAAACCTTCTGACCACTCAGATGAGAAAGGTTGTTTTAATATCCATGACTAAGGGAAAATGATGTGACTATCAAAATATTTATCAGCTGTTACAATATTATTTTAGAAAATTGCTGATTGTCAAGCCAAAAACCACCCCTCCAAGCCTAGCCTTTGGAAAGATGTGGGACATGTGAACAGTGTCTTGGGGAAAAGAGAAGGCAGCACCTTACTCAACCAAGCCACATACCCCTGAGGACTCTCATATTGTTTTGGAAGGGCCAGAAGAAATACAGCACTGCTCTTTGCAGGACTGTTCTTTGGAATCCAACATACTTCTGTGTGCATAGACTGACACACAGCAAAACAAAATGAACTCCTCTCATCTCCTCCTGCGTTTGCTTTTGAGAAGTATCCAAGTGTTTTCCACTGCCAACACTCATGTCAGGTCCCAGTGTTAAGTTCTGGGTAATTCTTCCCTGGCTGAGTGAAGGGAGAATTTTTCCACCCTTCAGAGCTGGTCACATTAAGTTCTAAATTCATAACTGGAACATAATTCACACAGCAATTTACATGCACTGAGAGATTATGTGGCCTCACTCTGGAATGCTGCACCACAAAGGAAGTTTCTATAGTTATTTAAAGCAAGAAAGCCTTTCCCCAGCTATTAAAGAAATTTAATCTTCTTATCCCTATATGGAAGCAGTCTTTGTTTATATTACAAAAAAAAAAAATAAAATATTCCTTGCACTGTCCCTCACTATTAAGTTTGCTGTGGTGTTTTGATTTTCTTTCTCCTTTGGCAAGGAAATTGTGAAGGAATGTGGAAAAACTTTTATTAGGTGTTTATTGTCAATTACCAGAAAATGAAAACTAGCAAAGTTAATGGAAAAAAGTTATTCTTAGATTTTGAGTTAGATTTTCCTTTTCCCATGGGAAACCTTGTAAGAGAAAGACAAAGAGAAAGCAATCTGCAAGGTTTCTCAGATGGTTCAGTGAGGCTGAGAGAGGCACAGATATTTTCCACTCCCCTCTCTCACTGAACAATAGGGGAATCTGACCCCTGTGTCTAGTAAGCTGTGCCAATGTCACAGAGAATCAGGTGTATTCTTCAGGAGAAGAATATGTTTTAGCTTACAGGGCTTCTTCCTCCACTAGCTGCTCATGAAGACCAAAGCATAGGCAAGGCTATTATGTTAGGCTGGCTACCAGTGTCACAGGCAGCAAACAAGAGAGACTGCTGGCTCCTGCCAAGTTCCTCCTTTGGTAACTGGATGCATTTATCGAGTTAGGTGCAATACTGCAGCCGATACAAAAATATCCTTTCATCAGAAAGGTTCACCTTCAGTCTTTTGGTGTTTTAATACTAAACAGTTATAATCCAAGGATTCTGTGTAAGAAATTAATGCATTTTGGAGTTTTCTGCAGGGTAGAATAAAGAGAAACCAAGATCAAGCTAAATTGACACTGACACTTTTATACACACAGAAGGTTAAATATGTTATTAATGGTTAAGTGTGCAGAGGGGGAAATAGCAATGTTGAATTATTATTACATTACATGGATATTTTCTTTTACATATCAAGGTTTGAACACAGCTGAATTCCTCATGTGAAGGTATCTAGAAGGAAAGTTTCACTTCCCAAGTATTTTACTATAAGCAATAAAAATGTTAGCTTCACAGCCAGATGGTAATTTTTTTTAGAAGTGATAAGAGGTCTGTATGTATTCCTTATCATATCCATATCCAACAGTATTGCCCTGGGGTGAAGGGTCACAATCCATCATTAAAAAAAAACATCACCCCAAACTTCTAAAGTTTACAAGTCATTAAGAAATGATCTTTCATCATGGGTTTCCTCAATTGTAATAACCAAAGTTGTATTTCTTTTTAACACTTTATTCTTTTCTGCAGTTTAGAAAACTTGCGTCTCTTATATGCTTCATGGCCTGATCAATCAGGAATCAAATCAACTAACATCAGCATAAATAAACCATCTTTATTCTAAACTTTTTTGGAATCCATTTGATTTCAGTTTGATAAAGAAACAAACTATTAATGTCACTCATCCAAGTTTTCATTCTCTGCCGTTTGAGAATGATATCCCTTTGCCTATTTCCCTCGGCCATTACTAATTACTTAATCTTTCTTCCAATCCAAATGCTCAAAGTACCATTTAATGAGAGCTGGAAGATAATGAGAAAGAAAATCAGATATGGAGGGTAAAGAGTGAGGCGAATAAGCGATTGTAGGTGGGTGCTGAACTTTGAGTTCAGTAAATTGAAAGATTATACTATCAGACTTGTGAGGAAGTTGGGGAATCGCAGCCCTAGTGGGCAGTGCAGAGAAGCTGGGAATAGTGGGAATCAGAGCCACGGTGGGAGGCCAATATGTGGGTTGACATGATCAAAGGCACTTGGCTCCAACTGTAGGTGGCCCAACAGGATGCAGCTGGGGCTGGAAACACTGCTGGAGGAAGGCTTCTCACACTAAGTACTATTCTGTGATACTTCGATGACCTAAGGACTTGTCTCATGGTCCCTGGTGTGTTTTCAGTGCTTGCTAGGGAAAGGAAGTGTGGTGAACACTCTCCACCAGCCTTGGCTGTGCATTACATCTGGTCATCAGTGCCTTTATCTCCATTTCTATTTGCATGGTTCTCTCCTAGACAGCTAATTTAAGCTTTGTCTTTTTTTTTTTTGTTAGATACTTAGACAAGCAAAGTTCATTTGTGACTAAATCTCTTAAGGGGATGCTCTTTCAGTCACCTCAAAAAAATCTAGTTGAAAGAATCTCAGTTCTCCCACATTGTTTTTTGACTGAAGTTTTCTATAGTCACTAAGAGCAGTGATTTGGATGCATTTGACACCTGCAGATGTTGGCACTAGGAGAAGCAGAGAACAGCACACCCAACCGGGTTCAGTAATTTGGGACACCTACTGTTACTCTTACTTAAATTACATCCTCAATATACCATTTCCAAAACCTGTTCTTACTCTCAAGAAACTCCAAAAGTTTCCTCACTTTCATGAAAACAGACATTTTTTTATAGGTAGGAAGTGGCAACCAAGGGTGTCCCCCCCCCAGGGAAACAATGAGAAAAAGCACCTACCTCCTTTCAGAAGGCCACAGCACAGGGCAGCTCCTCTAGGAAAGCCTGAAGATAGCAGATCCCACAAACCTTCCAACAAGTATTGAGCAAAGGCAAAAAAAACCAAAAAAAAAAACCAAAAAAACCCACCTAAGACAGGACTAAGATCCAGAAAAAAACATAGAGCAGCTCAACTGAAAAACAGCTCACTGATGGAGCTGGAGATTAAGTAGGTCTCCAGACCAGTGGCCAGGTGTGTAGGTGGGGGCTCCAGGTGAGGCTGGTCAGGGCCAGTAACACCAATTAGTGCCCCTCAGGCCCTGGCACTTGCAAGTGTAAAAGGAGATTTGATGAGAAGTTTCATGATGCATAGTTATGTCTGGAAAAATCTCATCTAAGCAAACTGGTATTCTCACCCCTAACTTCTAAGAAAAAATGAGCCCTAGGAGGGTTACCTGTCAGTCTTTTAAGAAACAGCAGGTTCAAAATCCAAAGTGGAAGAGTAACAAATCAGAAGACTAGGTGAAGCAAAACTAAAACAAAAAAACCCCTCCCATCAGATCATATCATACATTAAAAATAATGTATTACTTAATTCTTCTAACAAAACCAGTCAGTGCTATAACGTAAATGTAGCTGTCATAAATGTCTAATTGATTACGAACAAGGAACGCGTAAAATAAATCCTGCATCCTGTAGCAATATGTTTTTGGATGCCTGTCCAGTTTTATGCCTTAGATTATTTATTCCTTTCAGTCCTTTATTTTTTTCCCAGTTGGAAGCAAAGTGAAGAAGTAGTATCATGTAAGCAATTAGCACCTTGTGGACCATCAGCAGCTGGTAAACATGGGTGTGCAGACACATCAGAAGTCTCTTATGACTCCCCTATAGTTGTTATACACAGCCTTGTCCTGTGCTTCCTTTTTATGTTAGTTATGGGGACATCAATATAGAAGCTGACATAGCACATTTCCTTGGAGGACATGCTGCTAAGAATACCATGCTACACTTTCATCTCCAGGTAGGCTTGTGACCCTTACACAATCAGTTATGTGAAGTAATAAGGGGGATGTTAGCACTTACCTCCATTTCAGTTCAGTGTGACTCTGCCAGCTATTTACAGCAGAAGGACAAATGTTTCAAGGTCATAAAAGGTATCTATGAAAAATCAAAAATAAATGTATTAAAAGTGAGAAAAATCTTGTCTCATAAATTCAGCATATGCAAATAGAACAAGGAAAAGTAAATTTTGGCCACTTCTGAAGAGGATAGGCCCTCAAGTTTGAGGGCAGTGTGCTTCCCACACTGCTTTTCAGGAGAAGATGGCAAAAGAACAGGATCAAAGATTTGCATAGGCATTGCCCAGCACCTCTACAGAAGGGCTGTATTCTCTCCCCTTAGCCAAGGAGGAAGCCAGCACTTCAAAACAAGTTGTCTCATTTATTGATTTCACTTAGGTCAGAATTTGTCATTATAAAATCAAAATTTCAGTTTATTTTTATACCTGATTTAGTTTTCTCTAATAGTACTATTCTATCCTTCCCCTTCACAAGTAAAAATAATCTGAAAAAATTTGCAGCCCCACTGTCAGAGCTACTGTTTTAACTCTCAGACATCTAATCAGTATTCCTGAAAGTACAGAGACATTTTGCATATACGTGTTATAAAATGAACCAAACTTCCAAGGGAAAGATGTCAGGATTTGACATGTACAAACATGGGAACTTTCAAAGTTGTGTTGGGTTTTGTTTTATTTTGCTTTAAGCTGGCTTCTGTCACCAATTCATCTCACACAGTGTTCTTGGGTAAGCCACCTTTTTTGTTGTGTTTTTTTCTCAAAAAGAAAATCTCTGTACCTATCAATCCATGCACAGTATCTATTTAATCTATGACAACGATTCAACCTTTTTGTACACAGCTTTCAGTTATTCACTGCTTGCTGTCAAGACTAATGCATGCCTATCAGTTTCTATCAATGCACAGTGGATGAATATGACATTGCATTTTTTTCCCAATGTCACCAGGTTCAGCATGTAATAAAAGCTCAGAGTTTAGGCTAAACCAAGATACTCTTGAGCTCAGATTTACGCAAAGCTGCTTGGAGGGAAGATTCAGGGGCTTTCTTCCTAGCACTGACATAGCATGCTGCCTGTACTTTATTTCTTGGATGCAAAGAAAAGTTTTGGCATGTTTATTTGGGGCACATAGGACCTGGATAGAGTGCCTTGGTAGCATGTCTCTTCTCTCTCTCTCTAAACAGCCCATGTTAGAGGGACAAGAGCCATATGCTTGGCATGCTTTGTTCTAGCTCTGCCACAGGAACAAAACTTTGTTTAAAATGATACCTTATTCTTCTGCTATGACATTTCTTAGAGGTTAGCTGAACCCCTACTGTAAACTCATTCTGTTGACTTGTGGTAAGCAATAATCATTTTGGCAGTTTTAGAGATCATAATTAAATTAAAATTGAATTCCTATTTTAGGAAATTTCTCCAGTTGTCTTATTATATTGGGCCAGAATAATTTCAGCATACTCAGACTTCAAAGAAGAACCTATCAATATATCAATTTCCCTTCATTAATTTGTTACAGTATTTTACTACACTGTATGAAAAAATATGGATTGCAGAGATTATAGTTGCTTTGATGATAATTTCTATAATAAAAGGTGTGAAATTCAATAACTGTCATTCCAAACATAAATTATGGCTGTTGTTTGATATGTATCAAGCAAAAGATATGTCTCAGACTAGCCTTATTTATTTATTTGTTGTTTTGCTTTGGTTCTTTCTTTTTTTTTATTCTTGCTCTCCAGAACATCAGTAAAGTCATTACACTAATTGAGGAGAATCATTTGCAGAAATACTGTAGGGAATTCTGATAGAACCCTTAATTTCACACAATTACAATACAGATAGTAAAACTCATTTGGTTGTAGCTCACATGGTATTTAAACTATGGAAAGAATAGACTACAAAGAGTAACCTTTCCTTTCTAACTAAAGTCCACAGGTCTCACTGCTCAGCAACTAATGCAGGTGAGGTAGCATCAAGAAGATAGAATAATAAGACCTTGGCCACCTCCAATTTGAGAACAGAATGCATGACTGATGCAATACAGAAAGGGCCTTCTAAGTTTGAATTTCAAACTTGACATAGAACAGCTGCTTTTGCTCTAACTACAGAGGATGGTGGGTGCAGTTTAAAATAGTTTAAAGGATAATATATAGAGAAAAGCTGTTGGCATTTTTTCCTGTTTCCAGACATCCTTGTTTACTCACTCTTAAGCCTTATAGCTTGTTTGTGCTGGCAGATGTATGCAAAGATGTTTGTAGCAAAGGCAGTTCTGGAGCATCCAGTACTAGAACAGTCACATCAATTGGCTATACTGATAGACTATTCAGTGCCACAGAGATATTAAATGAGCATAAATTCATCCATTGTTGTGAAAGTAATGCTTTAATATTATTCCAGTAGCCAGATCAATTCTGTGATGTATATAAAAGTACTTATTAAATGTATGATGATGTGGCATGGATTCGTTTAAGATTTGACACAATGCACTCAAACCCACTCTTCATGAATATGGACACTGTGAATGCACTGTGCTTTATAATAATGGGGCCTTCTATGCTACAGATTTGAAAGCTTTCTTTGAACTCCTTCAGTTTATATAGTGTGAGACAGATTATTACAAAAGCAGTAATGAGAACAAGAGCAAAAGGGGGAAAATAAGATCTTCTGATAGGATTCAGCAGTAGTTACTTTGTCATATTAGTTTACTATTGCTCAAGACTGTTTTTAAAACCAGCCTTTCCTAATCAAGGTTTTTAAGTTTTTTTTGCATTCCTCTTTTGTGTTTACAGCTTGTTTTCAGTGCAGATCTCCTTCACAATATGAACTTTCCCAGTCAAAGCTCCATAACTCATTTTTGTAATTCTATGCTTATCTTGCATACCTCTCATAAAGGAGATGTTCCCAGGGCACTTAAAGCAGCTATAGGAGTCAAAGTTGCCTTCAGACTAAATCTATACTAACACAAATTTCATAGAAAAACTCATAGTATTTTTCACAGCCTGTGAAACTGTTATGACTGGTACAGTTTCAAAATCAGATTAGCAGATAAGCAGAAATTTTCATTTTCTCATCTCCAATGAAAAAAAAAGAAAAACAACCCACTTCCACAAAAAAGGAAAATAAAATTAAAAACTGCATGCATGTTTCACTATATTTCTAGCCTAGAAAATTTAATGTTGAAAAGGCACATTATATGCACAGTATGTTTCATAGGAAAATTTTCCTTTATATTACTAAACTACATTTTTTTAGTTGAAGTGATTCACCCTTGGGAAAAGGGAAACAATGGTTTTAACTGACAGGAAAAAATAATGTTGGTCTGGTGAACATTTATAATATTGGTTTTACAGATGCAAATTACTTTGGGAATTGCAAAACTGAGTATTTGCAATCTTTTTACGTGTTCTGTACAACAATTACAACTAAGACACAGGCAAGTATTCATATGTAAATGCTACTATATCTATTAGTAGCTGGGTCAAATGTTCATGTGGGTATTAAATGCCCAAAGTTAGAACACTGTTGATCCTCTCTTTTAATTAAAAGACAAGCTATTTTAATTCATTTTCTGTGCTATTTTCCAGTAACAACACGCTTAATTCAGTACAATTTTTTTCTAACATGAAAGCATACATTTTGTAATTAAGTTTTGTCTACCTAATTATCATTTCCATGAAATTTTCTGTGAAATTAGAAGGCATGAAATACTTTCTGCAGTGCCTGAGTGTCTTAGAAGCATACCTCTCATCTTCAGAAGAGACAGAAGGGCTGAGATCGTTCTGACTTTCTGTAGGAAAGAGAATTTTAAGTCACTTGGGCATTTCTGTCAATAGCAGCTGATTCAGTGTATAAAACCTCATGAAATGGCACAATCTCTCTAGTTACAGCCTTGTTTATTGAAGAAGTGACAGTATACTGTTGAGCTTCATATTAGACTCATCCATGTACTAAAACAGATGAAAACAAGCACTGCTCTTTTGACACCAAATGCTAATCAATAACATACATGACAGTTATAAAATTACACTGCATGATGTCTAAGTATATACCTGTACAAGAAAAGGCTAAGAGAAGACATAAGATCAACCCCAGTATGAACATACATAAGCAATACCATGAGGGGAAGGCAGTAACTATGGCAATGCAACTGAGACCACTCCAAACAACCAAGGGATTGAGTCATATCAGAGAAAGGTGGCTGTAATTGCCTCTCTCAGCTGCTTCTGAGCTGATCATGCCCAAATTTATTTGGCTGTTAACATCCTGAAAAACAGTTGTTATAGAAGTGACTTTACCCTTCCATCCTAGCAAGGCAGAAAAAGATGATGAAACTTAATGTTAGACCTGGAGTGTATAAACTAAAGTTAGTTTTCATGGCAGATGCATCCATGCAGAATCAATGTAACTGTGATACTGTCCTCACTGAGGATATGAATTAATGGTGGAAATTCTGGCACATCATTAATGATATCCTCTCTCCTCCCATTCTCAAGATCATACAAATGTGTTTGTCTCTTCCATGTAGGGAGCTCATCAAACCTCAAGAGACCCAAGTTGGAGAAATTCACTGAACAGATTCCAGGCATGGTTTTCTAAAGCCCCATATCAGAGTTCCTGAATAGTTTGAGTATGGTCTTGAATAATTCATTCCCAAACCTTTGTTGTTTCATCAGATAGTAGATTTCCAAAGAAGTCTGTCTGTGTTCCTCAGCTGGCTAACATTATGTCTTGTGCATTCCCATCCTAGAAATATGTTTTTAATTAAGCCACAGAATAAGAGTTTCCTGTGCAGGGGAAGAGATGGGTAAAACGAATAGTTTTGAACATGGAGGTTTTATTTCATTTAGGCCTGTTAGACTCAAGCCTCATTCTGTTTAAAATAATGAATATAGAAAGAGGAAACAAAACCAAACCAAACCAACCACCCCAAACACCCACATGTATTTGTTCTGAAACTTGGTCTGTAGACTTATTTGTGGCAAGGAAGAGAATCCAGCTTCCTGAAGCAAAACAGGAGACCTTCAACCAGTGAAATTTGTTCTCTGCCTGTAGTGGCAAGAAAAAACAGAAATGTTTCTCAAAGGGAACTTGCTTACCTGCTGGAGATGAAAGATTATACTGGAGTGTTGTTAGAAAGCAGATTGTTTCTTCCTCGTTCCATCCTTACAACAGCCCTTAAATGTGGAAACAGAGTGAGTCTGCCGCGTATGAACTCCCATCCTCCAGGACTTCTGAGAACATGTTGACACTAAATCAGGTTTCTAGTGTCTTGGCTTGCCACCTCTAGTCACCTATTAACCTCTCATATGGGTTTACATTCCTTGTCCTTTGAAATGCATTTCTAAAGCAAATCAGCAAATGCCAGTTGTACCAAAAATGGGGGTGGGTGGGGGGGTGGGTAGAATGAAGAAAATGTCCCAGTGCCTCAGGATATTTTTTTGCAAGACGTGTGGATGATCTTTTACTCCTTTTTTCATTTCCTCAATAACAGTGTTAGTTAACTGATGATGTTTAAATCATATCAGATTTGGCTTGGGATTTACCATGGACAGAAAGTTCATTCAAATCTGTGGTTAGTCTGACAGTATTTGGAATAGGAAGTTGAAGGAGAACATAAGTTGTTGCAGTTGTTTTCTCCATCAAAAGGGTAGCTAATGGAATTTGCTCATTGCTCATGTGTTCATGAATAACTTATTCAGAACACTGCGTCACTGGAAAAACATTCTCTAGGCTGACACAGAGATCCACATATCACTGGAGAGCCAGAAGTTGACAACATCACAATGAAAATACTGCCCTTTCTTTTAAAAAAGATAACTGTTTTTAAAGGAGGATTTTTTATTTTGCTAACATAAGTATTTTATGATCCTAATAACACTGGTATGATAAAAAACACATACTCTCCTTTTTTTTTGGATAGGTGATTTTTTTTTTTTTAAATCTCTGTTCCCTGAATTAAGTGCCAAGTTGTGCCTTGTGATCAGAAAGTCAGTTAGTATTTTAGGTATATTTTACATAATGTAACAAGCTGATTCAAAAATTTTGGATAGGATAAATCAAGGCTCTCCTAAATTCATATCACCTGTTTCCCATTCCAGGTAAACTGTAGACTGTCCCTCATGAGCTGCTCATCATAATGTCCTGACATGCAAAAACTTGTGGCAGTGAACTCTGTGCATTGCAACTCAATGATTTAATTGTGTGTTGATGAATATACTAACTGTTGCAAGATATAGCCAGGCATAGAAATAAATTTAATGTTAGGGCTTAGAAATTTGGATGGAAGTTGCAACAAATATTGTCATGAGAAATTCTTACAACAGGGACACTGTTTCTTGCTGGTGAGATGCAACTTTAGCATAATGCTGTAAATAATCTCTCTTATTTGGCCAACAGAAAAACTTAAAAGCTAGACTTTCAAACAGGCAAACTTTTCTTCAGGTAAGATATAGAAATAATGTTAATCAAAGTTAAGTATAAGTAGTGGCCAGTTACTTGAGTTTGACTTCATAATACTAAATGGAGCATCTGGGAAAACCATTAATCTTTCCAGAAAGTCTTACATTTCATACTATATGTTTGTTATAAGGAATGTTTTCTTTTGTGTTTTCCTCTGTTTTTTCTTTTTCTTTTTTTTTCTCTAATTGTCTTTAAGAAAAAACTTCCCAGATAGTTCTTCATCCTCTTTGATAGGGCCACAATACATACCCTTAAACAAGGTCAACCTTTGGTAAGTAAACCCCTGGGATAGGCTATCACTTTCCATGTCTTCAAAAGTCTTATTTTAAATTTGAGGTGCTTTGCAAATATAGAGTAATATGAAAGAATTCAAAAGGACAGAAAAATAATTTTTAGAAGTATTTTGTACTCAGAGGTAGCATTACTTATATTAGGGTTACCATTCTGAGCATGAAAGAGAAGAAAAAGCCTTTGAGCTATATTCAGTAATAGATGTCATCCTGTCCTTTTCCTTCATTGATAGGAACTAAATTATCATCTACCTTTTTCTATTGCTCCACCAAACAGAGTAAATTCTGGGTTTTGACAAAATAACTTCTGAACATATGTAAAGAAGCTAATTGGTGTTCCAATCCTTGCTATTTAATGTCAAAGCTTGTATTTTGCCACTGTAGTAGTACAATCTTTCTGTGGTTTCTGGTCACTATCTTCTTTCTTAAACAACTACCTCTAGTATGACTTCAAGCCAATTGTGTACCCAAAAGTAGTGAGCTAAGCTGTGGTTCTTCCAGAAAGCTGAACTGTACTCCTAGGTATTCCCACAGTCAGTCTTCCTTCCTTAATACTGGTGTGCTGAACACAAGGACCTTTAATATGCAAATGCAGCTACAATAGACAATGCTGTGCACTCAATTTTGACTGTAAGAGCAGACCAACTATCAATTAAACACTACACACAGCTGTCATATTTTTCCATAAGGTCAGCTTTCATTACAGCACATCATCCAAACCTGTGTTTTGCTTCATATTTGCAAGGGTCTAGGTCTTACTTCCCCTTCAATCCAATCTTCACAAGAGGCAGACAATTCACTCCTAAGTAATCAACAATGTAATTAATATAAGCATTCATTAGGCATCCCCCACCTAAAAGATGAATGAGCCTGATGGTGTTTATGAATCTGGACTGGTCTTCAGCATAAAGTAGCCTGACTGCAGACAATGAGATGGAAGAGTGTCAATGCAGTAGCCTGTTTGATAGGTGCCTTATTTACATCACAGCTGGATGTTGAAAGCAGATATAGGTAATAAGGGAGATGAAATGTCAAAATGTAAGTTTAGCCAATTTGAAGTGCTGATTTCTTTGAAGTGTGTTTTCAAACATTTTTTTGACTTGCAGAAATTAACACAAACCACAATTCTGTCCTAGGTAGAAGAAGATCAGCTGTTTGTAGGCAGTGAGAACACACAGTATCAATTTCCCTGATGTATGCAGCTTACTGAGGATATATGCATACAAAAATCAGACTTTGGTGGCAAGATTCCCAAGGCCAAGAACGAAACCATCAAAGAAATAGATGAAACCTATGCTGAATCCACTACCATCTTCTGAACCCACTTGGAAAACAAACACTTCTTTTCTGACAGTGTGTTGTTACAGAAAACATTAAGGACACAATCCTGTTTGAAATAAAATTCATCTAGACACAGTCATCAGTATTTAATTAGAGAGCATGTATTATTGAGCATATGCTGCTGTTCTCTTCAAGCTTAAAAACTAGAGCCATGTAGACCCATGGCATGACAAAAGGTCATGTTGTTCAGAATCATTTTCTAATATTTTTCCTCTTTTTGACTGCAATCTTTCAGCAGTAAAACCAATTGAAGATTCTAAAAAGCAAAAATATTAAAGATGAATCTTGCAGGGAAAACATTTTAAACAAACCAAAGCTAAATGATAAACCCTTATCTAGTCAAGCTAGTTAATTAGCTAGTCTAATTTTCACCAGTTCCTTTGTTTTTAACTACAATGTTTGTCTGATGCTTGAGAGTACTTTTAGATGTTAATACATGTGACCTGTTGTCAGTAAAATGTAGCTTCTACAGGCACAGTTTGAATAAGTTTTCCTCTCTGGTGACAACTGTCCTAGGAAAGGTCTTGTCAAGAGAGGACTTACAGAGCCCAGTCAGGCATTTCCTGAGGTAACTTTGACTTGCACCTAACCTAACCCCTGAGAGAAGAGTAGTCTACTCTGCAATAATTTCTTTATTACAGTGAGTTCTTCTTGTCCTTTTTCATATGAGTCTATATTGTGTATAGTAGTAAATAAAACCATTCTGCAATAAGACTAAAATTAAAATTTTACAGTATAACAAGTACAAGATATAGAAAATGCAGTGAAATTGTATAAAATATAAGAAACAGGCCCCCAGTGAACAAGCACAGATTGCATCTGAACTAAACTACCCTTGGCAAAATCAATTGCAAAAGTATCTGGAAAGAAATATGCACTCTATTAAATTTACATTTTGATGAACATGTTTTATGCATTTATTTTAATATCTTTTAGACTAAGTATCATTTTAAATACCAGAAAGTAGTAAATATTTTATTCAAAATGGTTGTGTCTAACAACCACAGTTTATTATATGTGCTGTAGGTGATTTAATATTCATAAAGCTGTTCTGGTTTGTATAAGAAAAAAATTTTGCTTCATACAGAGAAATCTACTCCAAAAGTAAAACTAAGCATTTTGTCAGAAAAATACCTTATAAGTGATATATTGTCTGTAATAACAGATATGGGTTTCTTTTCTATTTGCTTTTGTATTTATTTTCCTGTCACAGTTAAGCTGTGGATATTTGCCAGATTTTCACCAAGAACCTTCTTCTGTGCTTACCTCAAGCTAAAGAGATTTGGCTGCAAATCTGTTTCAGGGATGCCAAGCTCTTACTGGGAGATTTTTCTCTGTAATTTTGCCTTCATTTTATTTTAAAGGGTTTACTAAGATCTATATCTTTATATAGTTAGCAACAATCATTAATATTTCTTCACAAAGAGCACCAAGAGAGCCCTTTTGAAAGGTGTAACACATGAGTAAAGAAAACATCCTTCGAAGCATTCTGAATAAAGGATCGATAAAGCTTAACAAGGAAGCAATGCAGAACCATCAGCCCTGTACCTATATACCATTACAATATTTCTTTTTACTTGACACATTGAAAGTCAAATGAGTATTTTGCATAATTTTCTAAAAAGGCATTTGGGTCACTAAGAACCTTCGATGTTATGTACTCATCATCATGGCTAGGCTTCGCGAACAAAGATTTGGGAAGGGCTCTACCCACGTTTGTTGCAAGCGCGTTGGTGGCTTGGACTGTTGTACAGTCTATACAACAGAAGCTGATCGTTTCCTTCTATCTTTCAGGTACAGAAGGGAGCAATATTCAAACCCTCGCTGGAGAGACTGGATAGAAAGATAAGGATTATGAGGCTAGACTTTTTGGGAAACAGTAATTAGGGCCAAGCAGAAAGATCAATCTAAATCCAAGGCTGACATTTTAGAAGTTCTTTTGAGTAATCAATAGGTTTTGTCCGGAAGGAGGACACGCATCAAAAAGAAAAACCTGTAGAGAAGAGTAATATGCCAGTGCCTGAGAGGCTATTCATGCCTCTTTAGAAGCTGATAAAGCTTGTTCAGTTATTTTTACCTCTGAAAATTCAGAAGTCAGAGCTAATTTATGCTCTGGATATAGTTATTTTAAATCATATAAGTACTGTCTTTACTGAGACTATGGAGTCAGAATTCCTGCCTGAGCCCTTTCCCATTCTTTCCACCTCCTCACACCATCCACAGCTCTATCTTCCTGCTCCCTTAAGTCTCCCTCCAGACATGCATGAAAAAGAATAGTGGCATATTGTAACATGTGTGTCTACTGTTCAAACCTATAGCTGGTCATAGCTGACTGAAGGTTTTCCCTCTAGCAGCAACTAAGACTACTATCAAGAGTGATAACTCATATCCACTAATCATTTTAATGCAAAATGTCTGCTTCTCTGTAAAAACAACACAAAATTAAATTTTGGTTATCTCTATTGTTTTTTTCAACAAACAGTAGATTTTCTCAGCCTTCTTTTATACCATGCTCTGGTTCTATAACAGCTTAGTGGTTTAATGGATCACTGATGGCATGTGAGTCATATATAGTGAAAAGGTAAGTTTTTCAGAATATCTTAAAGCTATTTTTGTGAGAGTGAGGGAATATATATATGTAGGATGCAAGCTGGACTATTTAAAAAAAATAAAAGAAAAAGAACGAAAACTAACAAAAAAAAAAATTAACAAAACCCAAACTTGTTCACCGTCTCCACATCTACAAGCCAATAAATAATTCTTGTTGGTTTTTTTTTCCTTTGAAAACCAGATTCAGTTGAATCTTGCATCAGGCTAAAGAAATATCTATTTCTGCAGTTACAGTAGTAAAGCTTTGAATCTTTCCCCTGACCCCCAAGGAGACAGCAGGGCTTGCTCCCACCTGCTGTGCTGTTTATGTGCCTAGAGAGATGGTTACTGTGCACAGCCCCATTGGTGCTGTCCCCGAACTGAAGGTTTAAGACTACAGAACAAAACCTGACTATAAAGGAGTAAAGAGTTCCCACATGACACAAAACTTCCACATTGAGTGTTGATGTTTTCAGCAATGGGAAAGCGCAAAGTGGGAGTAAGCAACACTCTCCCTTCCCATCTGGAGAAGCCCTTCCCCAGAGCCTACAGTGGGAGAGGGACTGGCTCCTCAGAAACACGGGGCCCTGTGTTTGGAGGCCTCCCCAATTAGTCCTGTAATTTACTGTCACTTAATAAGACAGACCAAGAAACTTGTGCCAGTAGGGATGGAAAAATCCCGGCCTCCAGCTGGGGTGGGTGTTCTCGGAGTTAGCCCAACTTTTAAGCAGGTACAAAAGGCACCCACAGCTGAAGCTGGGGACACAGAAAGGAGACCTTCAGCCCCCGATGAATTACACACCAGTGCGAGGCCCCAGGAACAGCAGATCAGCTCTCGCTTTGAAGCATAAATCAAAGCTTTAATCAGGCCTGTCAGTAAAGCAGGTGTTTTGACTGCCTTTATGGTTCATTTTTATGCAAAAGGGTTGTGGGGATACAGAAATCACGGGGGATTGAAAATAAATTGCACTGACAGCACTGATCCCACCAGGCGAGGGGGGCAAAATCGTTCTGTCTTTTCATATTATGAAATATACCTAACGGCAGGCTCTTTAAACCCCACCACACAATGCCCTGTCTGTGTGCCCAGGACTTGCTTTTCTCTCGCTTTCCTCCTTTCCTCCCCCACTTCTTTTCTTTCTTTCTTTTTTTTTTTATTTGATATGCCAGGGGCTCTTTTCTATTCTCTAGTGATGAACTGCCCCAGCAGCCACAGCAGATTCAGAATGTTAAAGAGCCACCACTCACCCGAGCTGACAATAGGATCCCATTTTAAAGGGCTTTAAGGACACTGTAGACAGTACCCCCAGCCCCATTTTTGGATAATGTCTTTTTCATCTTGGTTTTCATTATTCAACAACAGCCACGAATAAAACATCATAAAAATATGTCAACGCAGATTTTCTGGCATGGGCTGGGGAAAAGGGATACATCATTAGGAGAGACACTCATGCAACAGTGCCACCAGCTCCGTGCTACTCAGGCTCATCCATCCTGTGTTCAGGTTGCTTTGTGGGCATCCACAGCTACCTAGGTTTATACCTTAATACCAAGAGTTAGCTTTGCTTAATTCTTAAGTCTCAATATTTATAGTGGGCATCATTTTTTAACTTAAGTAAAATGTTTGAGCACACTGAAGTTGAATCACTGTAACATCCTGGAATATTTAAATGGTGATTGAAGAATTCTCTGATCTAGCACACTTTTCCAGAAAGAAAAGAGAGGGACTTTGTGCATATGCTGTAACTCAATACTTTTTACAGTGTATTCTATAACATAATTTGAAATACTACTGCAAGGCATTGCCAGTAAATTTCATTTATCATTTACAAGCCATAAAGCAGGCAAAAAAAAAGAAAAAGGCAAGTGCTTCCCCTCCTGTAGTTTCACATACAGAGTTATTCATGACTAGTGCCACCACTCACAAATGAGTTTTGCACCAGCTTACTGAGGAATTGATTTTTTCTCTTTTTCCATATAAATTTAAAAAATATATTTTAAAAAAGCAATGTCCAGCTGGCATATCCTTAGGATAGATTGCCTGAGGACAACTTTTAAAAACTTTTCATGGAGTACATGTAGATTAAGGAATTCATTATGCTCAATTGTGATCATTCATACTGCTGTTTCTAGATAGAAATCCTTGCATCTTTGTAAAGAGGAAAAAGCATGCATTTTATGACAGTTGCATAGGAAATTATATTACTATCAATTTTTTCAGGATAGGCTGATGCCCTCAGTCTCTATGAATGTTTATACATCTTTGGGTTTTGACTCACTAAACTACTCCTTAAATTCTAAAGGAAATTTAAGTAACATATAAAAGTCAGCATACTTTCGCCAAAGCAAAAAAAATATTTGTGGGCTTCTTGCAAGTAATTTAAACTCTAATTTTCCGAACACATTTTTGTCTTTACTCGTATAATAATTCCATTTAAAGTAATGAGATTATTATACATATAAAATTAATATTTTCTATTCAAGGCCTTGGTATTGCACTAGGTACTGCTAGATGTACTAGCTGTAAGTCTAGGCATAATACAATAAACAGTAATTAATAAATCATACAACAATATTTATTTCCATTCATCTTCCACAGAGTTACAGAGATTTTTCTAGTGAAGGGCACAACTGGGACCTGGTTTATAGGGCAACCTACAAGAGGCTACATTGTCCCGAGTAGAGGGGATATGCACTGTTAGCAAATGCTTTAGCTCTGAACAATACACGCATCACTTGTGGGAGTAGAATCAAACATTCCCAAGTTTGAATTTCAAGTCAATTTTTTCTAGTTACTCTCCCCTCAACAAAACTGATTTCTGCTTTGCTTTAGAACTTTACCTTCCTCATGAGTAATTTTGGAATTGACAGATTCTCACCTACCTCATATCAAAATGTAAAATCTTTCCATCATTTGTTGTCCCCAACAGTTTCAGATATTACCTAGCATGTGGGGATGACGACTGACTCACATATACCAAAATAACAACATATGGGCATGAACTAGAGTGAATTGAAACTGAATATATTGCAGAACTGTAAATCATTGGAAGGAATATTTCAGTACCAATTTTCAAAGTCCCATCTTGAAGATTTCTGTAAATGTACACAAGTGGGTTGCAACCTTCATTATTCCTGGCTAGAGCTGTCTTTCACCGTGACTACCATCAGTCCAAAGACAATCTGCTTCCACCCAACTCTTACCCAGGGGCATGATGTGGCAAGAGTTTATTTTTATCATGCATTTGTACTGTTCCTTTCACAGTGGGATTTCAGTCCACAGTGGGACATCTAGATCGTGTTGAAATACAAAAAATAACAAACAATAGTGCCTTCAAGATAAAAATTTAGGCCCCAGATATTCTCAGAATCACTAAACTCAACAAAGACTAAACAGCTCATTCAACACCAGATAAACCACAAAAAGAAAACAGTGTGAGATGGAGAGTGGAGGAGGAAAAAGGGGGTGGGGTGAAAAAAAAATGTATGTAATGAAGTGTCTGGTTGTTGGTTTGGATTTTTTCTTTTCTTCTCAAGCCTCATAGATCATTTCTTCTGTTCACTGCTTTCTTGTTTCTAAGTGAATTACAAATGCTGCGTCTGATTTGAGCACATTTAAATGGACAGACACTCTACTTTTAAGAGGTTATCCCAATTGATAGATAGTACATAATGTAGTTTTCATACCCATATCTCCTTTCTTTAATGAAAAACATACGTGGATCTGTCTGCTTTTTACTTCATTTAGGAATCAGGAGGATCTATGCCATATTTATAGGCATAGATATGCATAGATATCTTCCCCGCAGCTTCTCAGGCCTCTGGGGTTGCTATTTTCCAACAGGGTCCTTCATAAGATCTCAAGATTGTTAAATACCTAGATATATTGTAAGATTGGCTTTTCCATCCCTGCCTGAAAATAGGTGGAAGATTTGCAACAATAGATGAATACGGACTCTGTGAAGACTAATTATACTTCACATTCCTTTAGTGTCATTTCATAGGATCTGTTTGCATGCTGATGAATATGGAAGGGGTAGTGGTGAGTTTGCAGATGTTGCTTGGTTATGCTTAGACTGTAGTTTGAACAGGGATTAAACAAGCATGAGTGCATAAGACTTGCAGAGAATGTCAATAGCTCATTGACACTCTCAAATGGAACCTCAGCTCCTCCTCCCATCTAGTAGTCTCAGTACCTTCATCAAACAGAAGTTTCGTTTGTTTTTTTTTTTAACCTCCAGGAAGTAGAAGTCTCATTTACCTGATATAGTTCCAACTGTCAGTTTTGATGATATTCTTCCCCTTCTGCTTCTCACTGCTCAAGGGAAAGGTTAATGGTAGCTACTCATCTCCTGTGGTTGAGAAGGTGACCATGACCTTCCTTGGCTTCTGCATCAGGTTGTGGGCAATAAGTTACTTCACACACCAATAACATAAACCTCTTTTTGGATCTCCCCTAGCTTTACACTGGAAAGCTGTATAAAACCTTGAGTAATACACTGGGCTTTCATTCAAAGTATCCAAGATTAAAGGCAAGCCTTCCCTAAAAGACAGTAATAATGAGCTAATCATTTTGACCAGATATTGCAGCTGATATAAATCTGCTCAGCCATTATGACTTCAAAGGACATAGCCATTTTGACACCACAAAGATCAGACCCATGATATCTCAAACTGATGATTCTCAGATCCTGTAAACACTGTATGGTAACAATTGCAAAAACATTTGCTGTCCAGGGTCTCAGAGAAGAGTAGGCTGTCTTTGTTATTAAAGGAAGACTCCAGCACAGTTTGGCTTCCTTCACACCCCACCATGCCACATTTCAAGACACAGGAATAATCCTTTTACAAAAAAAAAACCAAAAAAAACAACAAAAAAGAAGATTTAATTAATCTTTAAAGCTGATAACTTGTTCAGACTTTTCACATGTTAAATTTGCATTTATAAATATTTTTAATGTTTGTTTCTTTGTCCTACTCAAGTGTGCATGGTACATGTTATGCACAGTATCAGTCTGACTGAATGCTTGGGAGAGCATTTAAAAAGTCACACCAGAAAACACCCTCAGCAGAAAGAGAAATTTAAATGTAACTAGGCTTTCAAAAAATTAAACAATGCAAAACCCCAGCCAGGAGCCTTCAGAGCAATCTGCCAACATATTTAGATAAATATGCAATTAAAAAAAAAAAAATCAAACCCAGGTAAACTACTTTAACAAAATTCCACAGCATAAGAAAAAAGTAAATAAAGAAAAGAAAACACTTAGATCCTTTTCTGGAAGCTGTAGTTACGTCTGTAGTTGGTTGACTGAAAAAAGCTTACAAAATGACTCAGTCTTGAATTACTACCCATGTGATCTGGCTTTGGTGGTAGTAGTTATAGGAATTTAACCTCAAAAACAGAATAAAAAAGATTCGGGCATGAACAGCAAACAAATGGAGGAAAAGAGAGCAGCAGATCTCATTTTGTTTAAAATTCTGTTTATTTCAGCTGTCAGCTGTTTCACGTGAGGCAAAGGGACTTTTCCACTTTTACAATGAAACTTTGACATCACTTCTATCATTTTCTGACTACCAGGTCAAAAGACCACAAGTGCCATGAGGTTTATTTTATTTATATCCAAATTGCTGCCCATTATCCTCTTTGGCACATCCCCCTCTGCCTATCAGAGCCGATCTCGGGGTCGCAGCCACACCTCCAGGACGGGAGCAATGCAGCCGCCCCAGCTGGATGACTGAAGGGAAGATTTTAGGGTGTGAGCCCAAAGAGGATAGCTTTTGCAGCAAACCAGGTTAACATTGCAGCTTTTGGTCACTTGCTATGCCAATAAATTCAGCAAATACGCTTCAAGTCACAGCATAAAGGGGTGTCCCATCTCTACCAGCATCCTCCAGATTTTGCCTCCCCTCTTCCACGGCTTCACATGCTGCCAAGCTTCCTCTGGCTAAAAGTGACCGGGTGGGGCTCCCTCCAGAGTCTATTCGTGTCATTTCCGAATATAGCCAGAGGGGACATGAGAGTGTAACACGAGATGTATTTACCACTTCTCTCCTTCTCTGCTAGCACTAGGAAATGGCCTGCGTAACCTAATAAGTCTCTTCTGTCTCTAATTTCCACCCCATTACATTTTACAAGAACTGAATGAGCTGCTTGCACAGACCTCTTTGCCAGTTTCTGGACTAAAAGAAATGGTCCATTCTTTCACTTAGGTCCCTGTTTCTGCCTTTCTTTTTTTCTTTAAAAAAATTTTAAAATTACATTATTGTATCATTCATTTTACTGTCTTTTGCAGTCCTCCAATTCCTCTAAGACCTTGATTCTTATAGAACTTTCTGGAAAGTCTTGAAAACCTAAACCAAACTGAAAGCCTATATTTAAATTTAAACACTCATTTCTGTTACTCATCACTTTAGTTCCGTATAGCCTCCAGCTAAACAAACACACACAGAGAAGATAAAATTACCGTTAAGACAGAATGGTACAAGAGATACCATAGGGATACTTCCTTCTCCCTAATGTTCCCCCAGCCTCCCACCAGTTTCTTCCAACCGTGGTTACTACTGCCATTACTCATTATTCTGCTCCATAATACTTGTAGACATCACTTGTGAAAAGCTGTGCTCTGTTCTCTAACTGACCCTAAACTCCTAAAAGTTTCTTTGATACAACCAGCTGCTGATACTCCAGTCTCTTCTTTTAATCATGTTCCACCGTAAGGAGTCACCAAAACCAAACTCAGGTGTGGAAGCAAGATGAAGATATGCAATTTCCATGTGCAATGTTTTGAAGATCAGATGTTGTGCTCAGTAGCCCTTCTTATAGGCCTCCTTTAAGTACTGAAAGGCTTCTCTGAAGCCTTCTTTTCTCCAGGCTGAACAACCCCAACTCCCTCAGCCTGTCCTCACACCAGATGTGTTCCTTTTTGTAAAGTTAAGAAAACATCCATATCAGCATATTAACTTTATGAAAAGCTTTTTGCACACTTTTGTATTCAGTCATAGTTTGTTTGTCCTCAAGCCAATTCAATTCACCCAGAACGTTAGTCTTTCTGATTTCATTTTTGGTATTTAACATACTCTGCACTGATCTCCTCAAAGTGCAATTAAAACAAAATAAAAACCCAACAATCTTGTATCAAGAAAACATTGAAAAAGACTTGGAGAATAGCCCTCTTCACTGAATAAACTGAAGCCAAGTGTTTTGCTGAATTTTGTCTTGTGTTACAAAATAAATTTGAGTCTCAGCAGCATATATTCTAGGTTAATTGCCCTGTAGATTAAGCAACCATAAATACTGAGTGGCTCAACTGAGCAGCCAGCACTGGGTGGAGTGAGTAGCATGTTAATAAATACTGTAGCTCCAGGAGACACCAGTAAATTGTGCCTAAGCAAGCTTGCTAAATTAAACTTACCTAATGCTGTATTTCTAAATACTTAAATCATCTATTTTTATTAAGGGTTCACCTGAGAGTTTTCCACTGTGATTAAAACCACTCAAGGATCACAGACTAAATTACTAAGGCTGTGGAGAGGAATACTGGAAGGAGCAAGGAGTTCTTCCAGGGAGTCAGGACCAGACAGCCATCCTCAAGTAGGTTGGAATAAGACAGGAAAACTACTTCCTGTAGTGCTGCAACTGGAATCTCTCTCTTATCAATAATCTCTTTTGAAATAAGTATTCTAAACTGAGGTAAAAAAGCAAGGATAATTAAGTTGTCTCCAACAGCCCTCACGAAAAGAATATTCACATGGAGAACACAGAGAGACACTTCAGCATAATCTCCCTTATGTCTGCTTTCAGATATTGTTCCTTCACCAAATGCTCTCTGGAAAGGTACCATTATTGTTACGTTGTTCGTAACTGTACTAAAAATAAAACACTGCTATTGTAACTTATTTAATTTTGGTGGCCTTGTACGGTGAGTCCCAGGCTCAACATTTAACTAAATTACCCAAAAGACACTCTTCCAACCATATGTAAAGTACAGCAAGTAACTCTTCTGTAAATTGTCTGGGAAAATACTGCAGAAGAATTCTCAAGAGAAAAACCGGGCTGAAATATTTTCTCATGCACCTTCCATCCGGCTGACATTCCTCTCTCATTGCAGATTTGCCCTGAGCACAACCAAACGGATGCTACCCTTTTCCACCCATGTTTGTTTGTGCTTGCCTTTTGTTGATATTTATGAGAGCTGTTTCTGATACCCTTACAGCATCATCTTAATTTTGGCAGAGGTTTCTGTGTGTTCAGGTTCCAAGGGGAATGGAGAGAACACAAGCTGTCTCCAAATTGAAGAAATCAATTTTCATTTCTGAAGTCAGACAGGCTTTCATTTATTGCCTATTGACTCCATAGAGAGATAATAATAATGTTGCTGCTTTCAGTGAAAAAGACTATTACTGAGGACAATGCACTCAATCAAGAAAGACGCCAGATCTCCTCTTCTCCAAACCACTCTTCACTCCCCAAGTTACAAACTGGGCTCTCTCCAGAAGCAGTATTTGCTACCTGGCCAGCTCAGTCAGAGATCAAAAAGTAAAGAGGGAATGAATCTTTTTCCACACCGGTCACACAAGCAGGGAGAAAATGAGAGTGTGCACACCAGCCTCCTCCAGAGGCCCACCATGTCAGCCCCCGGAGGAGCTGGCTGCTGCTCTCATTGTGCCAGCCCAAGGAATCACCATATGTTTGGCTGCCACCCATGCAGCCAAGAATCATTCATTCAGGCAGACTGTGCTGCTATGGTTGAGCTCAGTGCAACAGCCCTTCATTAACAGAATCTACCCCAGCCCCCATCAGCCTCAACTGAACTGTACCCAGTAAGGTAACATACACCTGAGAAGATTTACCAGTCACTAATTACCAGTGCAGTTCCTGAGCTGGAGGGTTTATAGAGAAAAGCATGTTTGACATCCAGCTAAGTGTCCCCAAACAGGATCAGTACCTTCTCTGAGGTACTTAACCACTGAAGCACAGTTAGGTCAGAGCACTCTTATTCTCCAAGGACTGTCCAGGTCTTTTCCCTCCCATTCCTTTTTCATTGGAAATCTGGGATGAGAAGCAGCTTAGGAAGTGAAGGAGAACAAGTATGTTTTTATGTGCTCAGTTTTAAAATAAGTTGTTAAAATAATATCATCTTTTAGGAGGCTTCCCTCGAGTTTTGGGAAATACTTTCTATTCTTATTCTTTCACATGCTAATTCAAGTTAATATATGGTTTGCCATTCTACTGCAGTTTCACTTGAGCAGTGAAACACTACCATTGAAAACTTACCCTTAACACAACAGTCTTTCAGAACTACTTTCAGTCATAGCAATGATACCAAAAATAGGTTTTAAGTAGCCAAAATTACTACAACCAATCAAAAATTTGCACTAGTTGTTTGCCATAATATCTGACCTTTGCAAAAGGTTTGAATAAAGCAGTTTCCTTGTGGTACAAAGGAATGAGGTAATTTACTCTAATACATACAGAAATGCAGAACTACATATGCTGACAAATCTTCTCTGTTGCACTGCACTGTTAACTTGAACTGCTACATATTCTTTATGACTGTTTTATTGTAGACTTTTGTAAGTGATGCTGAAGAAATTTGTGTCGAGCAATACAGAGCTGGACTATTGCTGTCCACCCATGCTGGCAGAAAGCCAGTTTTCAGTTGTTTACAAATGTTTTTAATGATAAATCTCTCTGCTAGTTTCCATATAAGGTTATGCACTTAGAGATGTGCAGCATATACTTTGTTACTCTAAGTGCTACAGTGAGACCAGAACCGTTGAAGAGATCTGAATTTTGGTTGCTCATCAACATACACATCTACACTTGTGGTTCTGTTTCACAGACTTTTAAGGCATGATTGTAATAGCTTAACTTGGTTCATTAACGCAATGCAAATGCCATTCAGCTACTGCACCACTGAAACTGTAATGCCTAAATTATGTTATCTTTCTACAAGATTTGAAAAGTTTAAAGACTCTTCATAGAGTCAGGTCAGGCATAAGCTTCCACAACAAAAACATCCGAAAGATCCAAACCTGAGGATGTATAAGGATTTTAACATCACCCACTGATATTTTGAAAAGATGATAAATAGATCACCACAAACGTTTTTCTTGTCTAGATGCAAATCAACATGTTCTTTTTAGTTAGGTGACCTAATTATCATAAGAATTTAAGTAAGCCAGATGGGTCAAAATAAGCCCAGGTGGTCTCAAGCCTGCCAATTTACCAACCTTATGTTTTCATTTTATTGGAATAAAACCTGTCCATCATTCTTTCTCAGCAGTGCACTTAGCTGCTGAGGTTGTTTGTCATCATTTGTATAAAAGCCAACCAGGTTACCTGTCAGTTTACAAGTACTGTGGATAATGGGGATTACTTGAAGCAGCACAGGCCTGATTAACAAGAAAATTGGAAATTTTTTTAACCTATTCCTTTCCTTTTCTTCTCACATAGTACTATATCAACTTGGAAATGGATTTTTTTCCCCACACTCTCACACATAGGAACTACCTCCAGCTTATAGGACCACAGGATTCCTAATAATTAGCTTTATCCAAGGCAGCAGCAATCAGCCCTTCTTATTGCCCCATCCAGGATTAAATAGAGTCTGTCCATGATCCACCCATACATGTAAACTTGGTTACCAGGCTCATACATGCCTCTCTTTCCAATATAACCATGTTTTATAGCAATGCAATTTAAACACGTAACAAATCTGTTTATGTATGTAGAAAGCAACCATTTTATTTCAAGACCAGCTGGAGCCTGTGAAAAGGCAGCACAGAGTCCTCTGTCATCTAGACTTTGCTTATTTTTCTTGTTTTAGCTATTTTTTCTCTACAGAACAGTAACTGGGTAGTCTGAAATCATCTGAGCTCTAAATATAATCACTGATGAAGTCTTATCTTTTTAAAAGATAAAGACACTAAGTTATGCCAAGTTATTATAGCCACAGTACTATATGTGAGAGACTTTCATTTTCCAAACACAGCAGCAAAACCACTTCCTTTTAAGGCATAATTCATGGTTTCTACTTAACATTGCCATGGTGACCCTACGACACTGCCTTACCAGCTGGAAAGAATCTTGTCAAGTGTGTAAATATTGCAATTCAAAAAAGTCATTTTGCAATGAATAATTTAGCACCTAAAAAAAAAAAAAATATCAAAGTTATCACTGTCCATATTTGCTGTGAAAACTCTGTGGACTTTATGTGAAGAGAGCTCTCCTAGACCACATGGCACAGCCTTGGCTTCCCAGCCCTTTAACTCCCCATGGCTAGATTGATTTCTTTTCCCCCCCAAAAAAATCATTCAGTGTTTCAGCCAAATGAAGGGCATTAGTATCCCAACCAATGAGAGAAGGGGAAAAACAATGAAGGAATTGTTTGTATGAAACAAACAGGAGGTAGCCTTCCTCTCACACTCATTTTTATAGCAGTTTAAGGCTAAATGCAGAAAAGTACATATACACCTTTTAATATAGCAGGATCTATAGTACTCACATGCTTTCTGCTCAATGCAGTGGAAGAACTTTGCACTTGACAGGGAATATCAGACCTGAACCAGTCAGTAAGAAAAGAAGATGATGGAAATAAGGATTAAACTTCCAGTCTATAGCGAAAGACCACCCTCCACAGCTGTGTCTGAACCATTTAGGCTGTTTATTGCTGGCAGAGCAGCCCTGAAGTGCCAAATTCAACCAAACAGTTGGCAAATAACACAAGTTCTACAGCCTGCCCTGCATTCTATGCTCTCAGATCAGCTTTCTTAGCAATGCTCAAACTACAACAGTTGTGTGTTCATCACTTGACCAAGAGCATGGGTCTGTAGCAACAGATACCAACCAAAGGCCATGCTGTGTTATACTCAGAACCAACCTCTGCAGCAGCTTGTGTGTCATCATGAGGAATGCATTAGTTTTTAACCAGACTGACTCCATAAGCTGTTCCATACCATTTTAGTTTAAGCAACAGTGGCAGCAAAGAGCACAGGCAGGAATGCTCTTGGGCTGCCTGTGACTAAGGATAGAATGCATCATACTGAACTTGGATTAAAGGTAAAAATTTTTAAAAAATAAAAAATAAAGCTAAGAGTTTGTCTTCTTTTTTTTTTTTTTTTAACCAGAACTCCACCATGATCAATCCTGTCTTCAGGGCAAGAGCTTATGATAATTCTTCCTCTCAAAGTATAAGTATATGAAAGAACAGCGGGTGCTTTTATGATTACCAGAGCTGTGTCAAATTCCAGCTTCGAGTCACTTTCTCTTCCCAGGAAGCTTTAACTTCCTGTCCAAAGTACTAGACTACCATTGAAGCTGTCTTTTTTTATATTTAAAATACATATTTGCAGCCACAGAGAAAAAAAGAAACAACTGAGAAGTGACTGCCTGTAAGGGCAGACAATTGCATTCCAGTACCTGTTGCAGTGTGCAGCCCTCTTTTCCCCCTTCCTGTATTTTCTCTGGAGTCTAGTCTTGCATGCATGTTCAGATAGGTAAACTCCACCAGCTCTGAGGTCCTGAAATGAGTTAGGCAATGGATTACTTGCCCACTATCATTCAGGCACTCAGATATTGACAGACATGGGCGTGATCAGGCACAAATATCTTCCACATGTAGAGAATTTAATGTAGTGTTTATATGGGAACATATACAGTCAGACACTTATATGTCAAGAGTCATTGACAATGCTCTAAGTCATAGACATAAACTCAATCAAGACATCCATTTTTTAAGATTCTACGTTTAGGATCAAGCTGATAAAAATTGTGTTAGATGAGGTTATGATTACTTATGAGATTTTGTAGCTCTAAACTTTAGCGTTCTTAATAATATGCTTCTTCATAAATACACAAACTCTCACTCGCGTCATGCAGCTTTCTTCTGTGACTTTGTGAACTTCTAAAGCTTACTTGGCATTCATCTATGTGTTCATTAGAAGCATAAAAGTCCTTCAAAGAATATCTAGATTGTGTACAAGGAGTGCTGTTGATTCATTATATCGTGCTTTCTTCTCTTGAACTACTATTAAAACAGTCATGCAATGCGATAGGATGCATGATGATACTTTAAATGCTTCATGTAAGCTGTAAAACAGTTTGCATGGCCATTTCTCACTGTATTTCCCACAGTGCTGTTTGGGTAAGTGGTGGGAGAATGTGTGCACTGGTCAAATTTAAGGTTAGGTTATTACCAGTTTCTGCCTGTCTCCCTTGAGTTTTAATTAAACAAGAGAGCATTTAACAATTCTGTTGTGAGTAGTTCTTACAGTACAGTTTAAACTGTTCCTGTGCATCTCTCCAGAGAGGCTTTTTGTTCAGAAGTGGTCTAAATGATGCCAGAACTTTTTTAAAATTTTTTTCTAAGTGCTTAGTCATTTATGGTTCTACATCTCCAAGGATGTTAAGTGCAACAGGGTTGCTAATTAAGAATATGGTTTATTGATTGAATTTACAATATTATCACTTCTTCTTTGTTATTTACATAAACCGTGTTGCAGAGTACGTTGCAGGACAAGTTTGTGTTCAGACAGTCTGACCCTGGGATACACTTTTAGGCACAATTTCACTCCTTTCTAACGGTCTGTATTGCTGAAAGATGACATATGTAAACCATAATCTGCTAGGGATCTCAGTTCATATGCTGTTAACCTAACGTTAACTAAACAAGAGAAAACTCTGCATTTGTTCTTAAAGCAAATTGAACTAACCCTGCATGTGTTGTCTTTCCTGACAAAGTTTAAATATAAGATTTTCTTCACAAATCCTGCCTTCTTTTACAGCTTTCAGGCAAACTATGGCTGCTTAGCTAGTCTAGGTGCTGCAATGTGGAAAGTTTGTTTCGTATATGCAGCTGACAATTGGGGTTTTCAAGTCTTCTAATCTTTGGAAACATCTGACATTGTCTGCAGGTTGTAGAGAAGAGGAGGAAATTAAATTTCCTGGCATTTTCTATGAATTTCAACTTTTCATTAAAAAAAGATAGGAAACAGTAAAAGTTAAATAGTCTGTGGTAGCTTTTGTTTGCTTTCTATTGTTGTTTATAAACCAAGTAACTATAAACACAACCAGGGTGTACAATGCAACAAAAACATTATTGACAGTCACATCCTCAACATCCTCTGTATATGATTATCCTAATGGACACTAAATAATAAAGTGTGATGCAGTGGTTACAGAAATACTTCAAACACAAATAAGTGGTCAAACCACCCACTATTTCTCATCATTATTTCAGTCCATTTTTGATTTTATCAATTTCAGAAGTGACTAAGAAAGAAAATACACATTGAGTCGGGAGAAAAATCATGTTTGAGCACCCATTAATTCAACTTTGTATTTGTTCAAAAGTCTTATTAGTTTCATCTATGGCAGCAATGACAGAACCATCAGCACATAGTAGTAACCAGCATTTGGTAATTAGTATTTGATGACTTTTCATGGCCTTCTTTGTCATTATGATACCACGGAAGAAAACATTTTGGCTTCAAGGATAAAAGTGTGGCAAGCATTTATATAAGTGCTGGCAACCCTGTGTTCTGGACAGGATAATCATGATCATGTCTGATGTTTAAAACACACTATTAATCCTTAACTCTCTATCAATCATAAAAATGTACCAAACCAAGTCTTTAAAATTTATTTTTTTCTTTAATCTGGGTAATACCAATTTTCCCTGTTCTTGACCCAGAAGAGGTTTGGTGGTAAGATTTTTACATATGTGTACACACACAGAGATAGATAGATAGATAGATAGATAGATATAATTTCTTTCATTTTTAAGAGAGCCTGAAAAAGAGGGACTCTAAACAGAGTAGGATTAAGATAGATTTTCCCCTCATTTAGTATAATCTACAGATCTTTTAGAAGGCTTCCTATCTATAATAAACAGCACAAATTCTGATGCATTTCAGATATAATCTAAGTAAACAGTTTTGCTCCTGGAGGCTGGTCTTAAAACCAGTCTCTTTACATGATAAGATTCTTGCAGCAATGCACATACCAAATACTACTACTGTGTGTTGGTACAGAAAATCCCTCTAGGAAAACCTTAAGTATTTTATGATTTTTGGATGCTTTGCATTACCAGAGAAATTGATTGCAACCTGTTGTTGCTAGAAAAATCCTCTGCAGACAATGACTCTAAATCATTGAGACTATCCATGTGACATGGGCCAGTGGGCATAGACCGAGTTAAGGATTTTAAATTTAAAAAAGGTTGGTAATCCCTAGTGGGTGATGTGACTGTGAAAATGGAGCTTATCAAGCTGCCCTGCAACTCCATAGACAGCACAAACCAGTCTGAGCCTGAAGGTCTAATATTGCCTGTTCTAGAAACAAGAAGCAATTTCTATTTACATTTATTTATGAAGGAGGACTCTGCACCACTTGAAGAGGAGCTGCTGGTTTCAGACAACAATGTTTTTTCCAAGTCAGCAGCAAACAAAAATAATTCCCAAGTTCAATATTTGTTGTTAAACTATCATTTTGCAGACGTCAATACAACCTCCACTCCCCTTTACACCTCACGCACCATGCAGGCCCAGGCTGAAATCCAATAACCAGCGATTTCCTAAGCAGTTAGTTTTGTCTTGGGAGTTGCTTTGCTTGAGCTTCCCTCTTCCACTCTGCTGCTGTGCAAAGTCAGCAACAGGAATGTGCAGCCAGACAAATCAGCCCTTGCCACCCCACACAGTTACCAAGAAAGGTCATTAGGTGTAGTAGAATTCAGGAATCCAGTAGAGCTTACAATTACACATGAACAATTAGAGAGGATTTGAGGAATGTACTAACTAAACTCTTCTGAAGCAGTAGAAGTTGTGGGGAAAGTTATTGGGACACTCATGGCTAGGCTTCACGAATGAAGATTTGGGAATTGGGACACTACACACTTTGTAAACACAGGAGCAAGACTGACTTAAAGCAAGCAGAGTCAGAAAGATGAGAGGGAAAGAGAATATGGTGGAAGCGAGGGAACTGGGAGAGCAGGACTGAAACCGGATACTGATGAAGAGGGAAACTGAAAGAAGGGGGATAAGATAATACACATGGTAAGGAGGAAGACATGCTTTTGTGAACTCAGGATTTGGTAGGGCTACTACAGTATCTAGAATGGTTTCAGAGTCAATCTGATCTTACTGATAAAGGGGCAAGACATAGGATGAACATGAGTCATAAGGTTCTGTCAGGTAACAGCGAGAGCAGGGTCTGCTCCAAGTAGCAGAGCAGGAGACAGGACAGGAGCTGAGAGCAATCCCAACACAGGCAGTACCCTCACTGACAAAGTACCAGTCTACAGTACCTGAATGCAGCAAGTTGAGCCAAGTACTGATAACAGGATCTGGTGACAGCCCCCCAACGTGGCAAGGTAACAAAACAGGATGAGAATCTATCCAAGGGCTGTTGTGGGCAGCAGCTTTATATGAGGCTGGAGACACTGCTATAAGGTAAGGCCCAGGTCTATCCAGGAAGCAAAGGTAGAGACCAACGTTCATACAATAGTTGAGTGCTCCAGGGTGGGCTTCAATGAGCTACCAAGGCATTAGGGTAATGAGGGGGAGTGGGAGGGTGGGACCCAGGTGATGCTGGTTGGGGCCATCATGGCCTGTTAGTGGGGAGGAAGGGGAGAAATAGGGAAGAGGTTTTCAGATATTTAATACATGAGGTGTTATAACTTCCTTCTTCCAATAACATACATTAGCTCAGTAAGACTGAGGTCTTGTTGGCATTTAACCCTCCAAAACAGAAATAGAGCCTCCACTGTTAGAGTATCTTCTTATACCAATGCTGATAAGCCAGTTCCCTCAATTGTGTAAATCATATTGGCTAAATGATATTCTGATAATTTCATCTGCCAACATTGATCATTGGTCACAAATCCAAGGACCTGGTATTTCTAACCAGCATAGCTATACTCATGAACTCTACAAGGATTTTTCTGTATTTTCTTGTATTCTACAAGGTACTTTACAAGTGCAATTCTCCAGAATCAATTTACTTAGATGTGTTTTTATGCCCAGGCTCACTTGGATTATTTGAATTTATTGCACACCTCTGGTAAAAAACATACCCTGTAAAAATCATGTATCTGCAGTTCTGAATGAAAGTGCAAAACACCAGTTTTCCTGGCCACCCCTTACTAACTTAACACTCTCCTGAAACAAGAATCAGGAGTCCAGAACCCACCCAGTTGTTTCTCAACTATAAAATCAGTTTATTTGCTATTACAAAATCTCCCTGTGTATGGCAGGCTAACCAAAAATGGTTTTGAAAAAAAGAAACTAAAGCAACACAATGACTTTTATCTCAGAAATATTAGTTACGTCACCACCCCACTAGTGATGGCATCATGGTATAAATTGCTGTTTTCATTGAGCTAGCTTCGGTAGGAGAAGCTCCACTATGGAAGGATGGGATTCACTGAGAGCCAATGGACCTGCAGGACAGTTCTTTTCTAGGAGTACCAGTGTTTCTGTACTGCTTTGCAAATACAAGATAGGCACAGTTAAAACAGAAGCAAAATATACCTATAATCAGTTGCTTTCCTGAGAGAGGAAACATTCCTTTTATTTTGGTGTCATTTACAAGGATAAAGCAGTCAATTGCCTTTTTTTATTTGCATAAATTGAGAATACAGCTTGAGGTCAGAAAAGCTAATTTATTGTTGTCTTTCAAGTATACAGCACCCACTTCAGCTGGCTTTGTAGTGTAACAATGGGCAGGACAAATCTACCTTTTTTCGCAGAGCTAACTTTGGAAGTCCCATGACTGCATTCCATGATTTGTTCATTTGGGAAAACACTGAACTTGTCAAAGGGAGGAAGACCCCAGCCCACACTAATCCACTAATTAAATGGGCAAATGACTCTACAGACCAAAAGCATCAAAATACAACGGGACATTTTAGGTTCCATGTGAGTTAACAACTCTTTATTATAAGAATGAAACATTGCAACAAGGTGTTGGATCATTTATTGAAACTAATGTTTGCATAAATTTTCAGTGGTTTGAATTTATATTTGTAACATTTGAAACTTAAAAGAAATAATAAGGGAAGGCAATATCTCTCCTTTTTTTTTCTTTTAACATGCCTGTG
The DNA here is from genome assembly GCA_013399015.1 of Galbula dea. Taxonomy (NCBI): domain Eukaryota; kingdom Metazoa; phylum Chordata; class Aves; order Piciformes; family Galbulidae; genus Galbula; species Galbula dea. The sequence continues at coordinate 4,090,579 of VWZX01002149.1, forward strand.
TGGCAAGAATGGTGGCAGTTTGACAAGGGTGGCACCATCTATATACATTTAGGAAAACATGCTTGCTGTAGGTGTACAAAAATAAAATTTATTTGTTAAATTACACATAAATATAAGGTACAAATGTATTTTTAAAATACAGATAATCACACTTGCATTGTGTACATATGAAAATACAGTATTTTAATATTCAACATACACAGACACATTTATGATAAATGCAACTAGTTGGCAATGCCAGTTCTCCTCAGTCTGTTTTTTTTTGTTGTTTGTACTTTTCCCTTCTAGTTTTCCATAAATATGGAAAAACAGGCTTCTGAAACAATTAGTTCTGCCGGACATCTTGCAGCAGTTTGTTAATTTCTGCCACCAGCTCACTGGCATCCATGAGTTCATGTTTACCATCACTGAGGTGGTTGAGCACATTGTCAAAATCATCTTCTTCATAATTCTCTGGGATCTCCTCCATGGCTGGCAACCATTTCGATGAAGGCTGCGCACTCGAGTGAGTCCCCAGAGCAGGCCCGTTGTTGGCAGGATTTTGGAAGTGCGTGCTGGCTGCCCAGGCTGCCACCCCCTGTGGATAATTTACAGTCTTGGCTGGCAAATGTCCCTTCCTGCGCTCCAACGAGCTGGAGCGATCCATCTCATTGCATTCTGTGTAGGCATCTAGCGAGGGAGGCAGCAGGCGCTGGAAGACACTGCTCATTTCAGAGAGGAGAGAGGAGGTGCAGGTGTCCCCTGACTCCTCCTCACTCTGGCAGTCTTTACCAAATGTTGAAAAGCTCTTCTTCTTCTCACTGACATCAGCAGGCTGTGGGTCTTCCTCGACGCCCTGCTGCTGCTGCTGCAGCTGCTGCTGGGGTGACTGGAACTCCTCCCCAGGGATGAACATGTTGCTTCTGTAATCGGAGGAGGGGGAGGGCAGTGGTGGCATCCAGCACTGGTCAGAGTGCCCCAGAACCCTGCACTCCTCTGTGCACAGTCGCATCGCTGCAAGAGAGAAAAGATGAGAGTGAGCATCTCCCTCCTGTTGCAGATATCGTTTACATTTACAGGGACTCACACAAAGACTGAAACATCTCTAAGGATTTTCAAATCTGCTGTTTGGGTCCACTTCCTGTATGCAGGAAAGTGGCAGATACAAATGGTTTGGATCTAACTGTATTTCTGTTTCCAACGGGACTCAAAAAATGAGAACAGCAAAGGAAAAACATGTAAGACAGTAATGCAATCTCTTAACTAGGGCTGAAGATAAACAACATGTAAATCCCAGTGGAAAATAAGCACTTAAAGGCCTTTGTTCCCTTTGTACTGTGCTGTTTCACTAAAAACACAGAAAGTAAAATGGCTCCCAGCATTTACTTAAGTTCTAGTGAAGTCTTCCACACAAAACCAGAGAAGCGTATCAGAGTAACGAAGTGGGAATAAATGGACGGGGGAAATAAAGAACAGTAGTGTGCAGAGGGATTTTTGTCTTCATTGACACACTTTCTTTTGATCTGATGAGGTTCATGTTGAATATGAGGTGCTCCACTGACATATTACCTTTTTAACTGAATCAGTTAAATGTTAATCCAGTGTCAGAATACCTAGGGCTTAATTCACAGCCCATGTGTCTTCAGTGTTTATACTGGAGTTACTCTGAAGTGCATTGGCAGATCTGTAGCTCAGGTTACTGGGCCTTTCTGACTCACACATTGGCACAAGAGGGACTCTAATCCATAAGAGGTGAGCATCCAGGCCAGCCAGGAGGGCTGAAGAGCAGAAGACAGAGCTATTCTTTCAGCTGTTTGATTTTAGTGGTGTCTTGCAGGGAGAAGAAATAACATGGGGCAAGTGGCTGCACCTCTGAGAGCTATGCTAGTCTGAACTGGCCCATAAAAGGGCACTGCAAGAGCCCTCTGCAAACACCTGAAGGGGACTGGGGATGGTCCCTGGAAGTGGAGACAGGCAAAGCCCCATATGACAGACCTGCAAAGAGTGCCAGGAGAGAGGCCAAATTCCATTCTCCAAAGTTAATTGACTCTGGAGGACACAAAGCCTCAGCTCAGGGTGGGTGCTGCCCTGGGTGCCTTGCAGACCTGCTGGAAAAGACCTAGGCACTAGAGGGGCCACCACCTAGAATTTGAGTCACATATAAAAGAAAGTTTCTAGAAATGCCAGACTCTTTGCAATATGTATATTCTGACCATAAAAATTTTTTTCTTAATCCCCTATCAATTAATGGTTAGATTATTTCCCACAGAATAGAATTTCTTTTTCCTTCTCTCTTCATATGTTGAAAACATAAGAAATGTTTGCCGTCATCCCCTCTAAGTTTTCCTTGCTTTCTCATCACGTTTCCCATCTGGCTCTGGATTCACTCAGTTTATCAAAAAATCTTTTTGCAACAACATAAGCAGAACTGAAGAGAGTATTTCAGCTTAGAACATATCAGTGATTGATAAAGTCCTATTCTCATACTGTCAGCATTATTTATCTCTGCACTTTACGCAGCCTAACATATTGTTTGCTTTCCTAATGCACTTTTCATTCCTCTGAGTATAAACTTTCTCTGTCTTACATGTGGTAGTATGAATTTCCTCAAGAATAAAGGTTCAAGCTGCAGGATGGATATTGTACAAGCTATTGCAAATGACCTGCTGGTCCACTGAGCTTCAAACAAACAAAGCAACCTAGAAAATATCGGTGGCTGAAGTTTTGATACAAGTGACTGAAAAGCCTTGAAGTGCTTTGTTTCCATGTATGAAAAGCATATGTGTGCAATGTTACAGAAAATGCTCAAGAGTTAGAAAGGAGAAAATATATGTAAGTGATTCATGGAGCCTGGACCAGCTCTCCACTCATCCCAGAAGGTAAGGATTACCTTTCTAACTCAGAAGACTCCTGTAAACTAATGGGAGACTTTTAATGGTCTAGCACTTTATTAGCAGTGACAGTTGTCTTATTCTGTGCTTGGTTACTGATGTTATCAGGATTGGTTTTGGTATAAAATAAATTCTGACATTCCTGAACATGAAATCAAGATACACTGAGGACACTGAATGGTGTCACAGTCTGTCCTTACATCAGCAATAAATAAAAAAGCTCCCTGATGCACAACAACATTTTTTTTGCCCCCAGAACTTAAAGCCTATTGGTGAAGATTTAAAAAGAGAGAAAGAAACACGTCTTTAAAGGACAGATATTGAACTTTCTGATTATGTAGTTTTTTAAGTTTTAAGGGACTGGTTCCTCTCCAAATTTACCTAAAGGGACAAACTGAAAGGACTTCCTCACACCATTTTGCCTATGTCTAGACTGACAATGCAGAACCCTTTCAAAATGGAGAACAGGAAAAGCTCCAGGAAGTTTTCTTTTCTGTTTTATTTGTTCCAATTGTAGCTCAATTTAGGTCTCACCTAAACAGGTTCAGCATACTTATCTGATGGATTAAGACCATGCATAGCATCAGGTGAACATCTGGGTGAGATTAAGTGCCTATCTTGATAGCCCAACCCTGTTCTGTCTGCATTCAGCAGGAATTGTCCTTACTCTGAATGTGATTAGCTGGGCACTTTTGGAAATCCTACTCTTTAGCTTCCTGTTTAAAGACTGAATTGCAAGAACTGAAAACAAGTCATGGGCACTACAGTTAGCCAAGAGGGTAACGGCTCCCTCCTGCCTGCTCCAGCCCCCAGCTGCCTGCCAGGAAAGGGACTGCTCTTCCTTGGCAGCAGCAGGGCTGGATGCCAGTGCAAACACTATTGCACTTAAGTTCCCCTGGCAACTGAGAGCTCCAGCAGATCTCTTCCTGCCTCCTTGCCAACCACAGGAGAGAATGAGACATGCCTCATGTTAGCTGGCAGAAGAATAAGTAGTAGGAGCTGGAGAAGATGAGGATAAAAATATATTAGGACTCCACATTTTGATTAAGGAACAAAATGGAATTTTTCAAGGCCTATGGTTTTGAAACACTGGGTACATAAGACTAAGCTGAGGAGGTAGGTGAATATTTTGGTAGGTGATACAAGATATATATTTCTTTCTTCTCCATCCATATTTCTAGACCACTTTCAAAATCCATTTCTCAAAGTAGAAGTTTGTATCATATGGATCCAACCCATTGTGGAAAATACATCTCCCAAATTACACTTTGGTGTATTTTTAACAAACCACAACTGCCTGGCTTTGCAAAAACATCCACCCAGTCATTAAAAGTCTAAGGACATGGAGCAGATAGTGCTTTTGGGGGAGTGTGAAGCTAGTTCATGATGATGTGAATAACAGAAAAAAAGTAGGCATTGCTCTGGGCAGATTTTCAGTTGTGTCTGAGGTTTCACTTTACTAGGTATGTGGAGGCTTCAGCTCAATATTTCTTATGAAGCAGAGTAGAAAGGAAGGAAACACAGGACTTGAAAGCTGTAGAATTTTTGCTTTCTCAATAGTAGCTTTATCAAAGTGACAGCCAGGCAGCACTGTAAATAAAGTGTTCAGTTTCTATTGTGCTCTTACCTGCAGGAATTCTCCCATCTGTAAGGAAAAGGTCACTGAATCCTTCTCCAAGAAGTCTGTCAATTGGAGACTCTCTCCCCAAATCATAATCACTGTCTCCAGCTTCACTATCACCTCGGCCACTGTCCTTCAAGCTGAATTTATCCATATCTTGTAGGGCATATCTGTGAAGAGAATTGTGGTGATGGTGGAATTGGATGGTATATTCCACTCTTTGATTAAGAATACATGTCTGTATTTTCTGACACATGTACATGCACACGTAGCAGAACAGTCCAGATCCTTACCTATAGCTTCTGGAATATTTGTTTCCTCGAAAACTTGGCCTTGGTTGATATTGGCCCTGGTGAAGCATCGAGAGAAGCTGAGAAACCTGCTGAAGAAAAGGTGAAGAGACTGATTTGATGAATTGAAAGCTCAAATTCCCAGTTGTAAAACCACTAATTCACTTCTCAGGTTTGTTTGTGAGGATTTTTTCTTTTTCCTTTAAAGTTTAATGTAATTAAATTTGTGCACATACATAATGCAGTGCAACAGATTATTTTGTAATATAGTGTCTGCCACAGGAAACTTCTGAAGACTGTACAATGAGGAAATGCATTGCTGCTCATTAGCCTCTCAACTCATAATAATTAATTCATTAACAAGTAAATCAAGTACTTAAACAGAGGTGGAGTTTTGTTTTGTTTTAATAGATTAATATCAAGTCTTCACCATTCCAGGATCCTAATTCAAAATAAAAAGTCTTTGTTCTATATGTAAACCAGGACACAGGTCTCACTTAAGCCACTACACAGCATTTGCAGTAAAAACTGAGATGGGTAGTCTCAAAGTTTGAAATACTACAATCATACATAACAACAGCTGTACTAACTGTGTCAGTGTTTAACCTTTTAGTCCTCTATCCACACTTAACGAAATAGTTTCCTGTACTGTTTCTCTGTGTAAACACTCTGGCACTCTTTCTTACACTGAGCTATACAGAGGAAAAGAGAAGGCAAGAAAGAAAGAACCAGCAGTAAACCAGAGCAGAGGGCTGTCCATGTTAGAATCTGTTGTTTCAATATTACAGGGAAGAACCAAGAAAAAAATTCTATTAATCCTCCTCCCCATGGTAATGGATTCAGTAGATATTGGAGTGAAACTGCAAAGCTGTGGCATCTAAAGAGAAATCCACAACACATTCTCATTAGGAACAGACCTAACTGCATGTTGTTCTCACAGGTTGTGTGCAGAGTACCTGCATGCTCCCAAAAGAATGCCTAAGTGAATGGATGTGCAAAACAAGCTATGGACCTTACCTCAACAGCTGGAGTAGCATGGGTGAGTTCCAGTGAGAAATTTTCAGGCACGTGGTTAGAAGAGATTGTCACCAGGCTGTTCAGCGATTGGTGGCTGTGGTGGCTCTGCCGGCTGCTCATTTGTCCCCTTTCCAGGGTTGGAGATGATGATGGAGAAGCTCTGTGGTGAGATCTGATGGGTAAAGTGCCGTTAACTGTTGGCACTAATGTGATGTCCCCTTTGTGGATCTGTCTTGAGGGTCGTTTTGGGTGGTGCTGGTAGGTTGATTCTGCCACACGACAGTTGTAGGACCTGGTATCCTTTTTCTCTCGATTACATCTTGTAGCAAAGATAACCATAATGACCAACAACACAGCACATATTGATCCTAAGGATATGATAGTTATCATGGAGACATCCAGAGAAGGTTGGCTTACCAAAGTTGCTTCAGTGCTTGAAAATGAATAAATATACTCAAAAACAGTACATTTCAGAAGTGCTTTAGTACTAAGCTGAGGACTGCCTTTATCTTGGACTATCACAAAAAACTCCCATTGTTTCACCGGAACTGATTCAACACTCACATTGATAGAGATATCACAAGTTTTGGGATCCATCACAAAGATGCTGGTTTCCTTGTCAACTGCTATGGAGCAGCTCAGTTCAGAGTTCATACCAGAGTCTCTATCTGTAGCCCTTATCCTCGTAACAAGAAAGCCAATTCCAGCATCTTTAGGGATTGAGATTTCTGCTGTGCTGTTGCGTAGCGCTGGTCCCACAATGACAGGAGCGTTGTCATTTTCATCAATGATGGTCAGTACAACTGTGGTATTGCTAACAAGCTGCTGACTCCCCCCATCCCTAGCTTGAACCATAAAGGCAATTTGATTTACTTCTTCATGGTCAAAGGTTCGCAGGGCATAGATTGCCCCATTGGAGGGATCAATGGTCACATAGGTTGTTATAGAACTTCCCAAAATAGAACTCTCCAAAATAGTGTAGGTCACCTGCCCGTTGTCACCTAGATCTGGATCTGTGGCTGTGACTGATGTGATGTACGCTCCTGGAGAGTTATTTTCCAAGATAACAACTTCATATCTGTTTGTCTGGAAGCGGGGTGGGTTGTCATTCTCATCACTGATTTGAACAGTAAAGTGTTTCACTGTGGAGAGACTTGGTGTTCCCTTGTCCTCCGCTATTACAGTCAAGCTGTATTCAGATCTCTTTTCCCTATCTAGAGTGGCATTAGTCAAGATTAAATAGTTATTTTCATAAGTCTTTTGAAGTTTAAAGTGGCCATGTCCATGGAGCTTACAAACTATCTCTCCATTCACACCAGAGTCCTTGTCCTGCACTCTGACCAAGGCAACAAAAGTGTCCAGGGGTGACCCTTCAGAAATGTAAGCCACCTCTTCTTTCTCTGGTGACATCAAGTTTAAGTTAATTTCAGGTCTGTTGTCATTCACATCTACAACTTTAATTACAATTTTGCAGTGAGCTGGAATAGAATTTGGCCCCAAATCTTGAGCCTGAGCATCAATTTCATAGGATTTGGTTACTTCATAGTCCACTTGCTTCAGGAGGGTCAAATGCCCTTTTTCAGAATCTATCTTAAAAGTCTCTATAATTTTGGCAGACACATGACTACTAAAGGAGTACACGACCTTACCATTAGCGCCCTCATCTGGGTCAGTGGCATTGAGGTCTATAAGCAAAGTCCCAACCGGTGAATTTTCTAAGAGCTGGATTATATAGGTCTGTTGCTCGAAAACAGGGCTGTTGTCATTGGAATCAGAAATGCTTATTTTCAGGAGGGATGATCCAGATCTCTGGGGCACCCCTTTATCAGAAGCAGTGAGCTGGAGTTCGTAACTTGACTTCAGCTCCCGGTCCAGCTCTCTAACCACGATCAGCTCTGCGTACTTAGCACCATCGGTCCTGGTTCTGACCTCAATACTAAAAAAATCATTTGCAGAAAGGGAGTAAGTGTGAAGTGAGTTGTCCCCTACATCTGGATCAAAAGCGCTGTCCAAAGGGATCCGGGTTCCTACAGCTGCACTCTCTGATATTTCAATAGGGATAAGAGCTCTGGAAAACTGGGGAGAGTTGTCATTAATGTCCAGCACTTCAACTTCAACATGGAAAAGCTGCAGATGTTCAGTGGGCAGAGTGATTACATCGAACTCTATGGAGCAGTTTAAGTTTTTCTGGCAGAGTTGTTCCCGGTCAATTTTAGCTCCTATGCTGATTTCTCCATTATCCTCCCGGACTACAAGGAGGGGAGAATGCCCCCTCTGCATGGCTCGGAAACGAACCGAGGAAGGGTTAGGCATTTTTAATAAAACATCAGCTACATCCTCCGATAGTCTTGCAATTACTGATCCAACTCTCTGCTCCTCATAAATCCTGTATTTCAAATTCTTCCCCAGCACAGCCTTATTGAAAGATATTATCATCAGTGCAAAAATGAATATAAAGTGCATTTTACTGCCGACTCGGTGCATTTGTAAGTTTTTGCAATTCATTTCTCCAAGCAAAGTTAAAAGGCAATTATTTCAAATTCCTTCGGTGCCTTAAACCCAGCCGCACATCCGGTCCTTTAAAACTTGAAAACGCTTTTTTTCTAGCCAGCCAAGTATTTATAATATCTTAGAGATCAGAAAAAAACTTTTTTTTTTTTTTTATATACACACCGTGCCAGGACATCCAGATACGATCTGTAGGCAAATCCCCGCGTTCTCATTTGACTTCCCTCTCCTCTTTCAGGATGAAAAGTGCCGGGGCAGCGCTCTCCTCTCCGCCCGGGAGCATCCAGGCACCGATGGGATCCGCAGCCTCTCCTCCCGCCGAGCTCCTTCCTCGCCTTCTGCTCTCCCCGCTCGCCGCCAGACTAAACACTCTCGCTCGCCGACTCCAGCCTAAAATCCTCCCAACTTCACTCCCAACTCCCCAGACAAAAGCTGTTCTCCAGCATGTGCTGAGCCCCGTCCAGCCAATCAGCCTCCGGCCCCGCGGGGACACCGCAGCCGCCCCGAGCCCTGCGGCCGGGCGGGGAGGGGAGGGAAACGGACTGGCGGGGGGTGAAGAGGGGGATGAAGGAGAGGAGAGAAAGGGGAGGGGGGACCGGCAGGCCGGAGGGAGGGGATGAGCTTGGGGGAAGGAGGGGCGGGATGGAAGGGGGAAGAGTTCGGTGCCGCTGCCTCCGCCGAGGGGTGGATGGTTGGGTGGGGGCCACGGCAATGACTAATGGGCAACTTTAAATCAACTTCTTTCCCCACCCCCACCCCCGCGTTTTCAGGGCACTTTCAAGCGGGGTTTTGTGATTTTAATTCCTCCCCTTCCTGCCACGAAAAAGGCGATCTCACTCCTCATTTCCATACTTTCAGGTTCCCTTGTTTAACTAACTGGGATCTTTTTAGTGCGTTTGCCTAGTAAAGGAGCTGGGGACGAGGTCTCTAACCATTGCCTTAAGAGCGTCTTCTTGCTGCTTATTACCTATTACCTGCTTTTCCTCAACATCGGTGCTCCTGCGCGGGGCACAGAGGCATGTCTTTCATTCCTTGAAATCTCAACCTCGTTCTTTCCAAGTCAGTAACATCTTGCACCCTCCTGCCCTTCCCCGAGCTCCTCCTGCAGCATTTCTGACCCTGGCGCTGCTGCATTTGCCTGTGCTTGGTTCTCCTGTTCCTGCGTGTGAGCAGTTGTCTCTGTGCACGTTCCTGGGTTTCTTTATTTGCTGTTCCAGTGGTTCTTCAGAGGATCTTTTTCATCGTAGTTGAAAAAGCACTTCATGCTTCACCATGACAATGTGTTCTAAAGAAAAGGAAGCCACACGACAGATTAAGTGTTCGGAAAGTGACAAATTCCCTCCCTCTCTGCTCTTGCTGAAAACTGTTTTCACGTCTATGTTGCAACACATTTGAACACACACATAACAGAAATAAGCTTATGACTGAGCCAGTCATGTATTTTGTGTACACCAGAAATGCTATGGAGCATTGTGTGAGCTTCAGGCTGCACCCAGGTCACAGGAGCCGATGTGTTCTTCTCATTTCAGTGTATCCATCTATGATGGGATTTGTTTCCTTTTTTTGTTTTATTTGCTTTTTAAGTTTATCATTTTAGCCACAGTCTCACCATGCTTTTCATTCTTCTAACAACTAACTTTGTCCATGTGTTTATTGATGGTGCCCTGAATCATACTGTAATTCTCTTTAATTGGTCTTTTCTCTCTCTTATATTCCCTCCATGTCCAAAAAATGTGAAAAGTAAATCTCTGATTTTCTCAATTTCCTTACTCTCAGCAGAACTCAACCAAAGTCACTAAGAAGGTTCTTGCTGAAAAAAGAAAGCAGAGGAGGCTCAGCGTGAACTCTCCTTCTTTTTAAGCATTCAAAAGCATTTTATAAGCCATTGTCTCTTTTTTTTTTTTTCACAAACCAGTGCCGTGTGGCAAATTGTGCAGAATAGAAATGCCCATAATGAATGTATTTAGTACTGGGTCACGCTGATGAACATTCTGCCCCCATGAATAATACTGTTTTACAAGTTTGCAGCCCTTTCAAATTGCTGATACCCAAACCCTATAGGCAAACTAGAAAAGCTAACACAAGCAACTGGGACTTTAGAAACCCATAGCCATCTGGCCTAAATCTCTAACAATCCAGGGCAATAATTATATCAATTCAGGCTTTAGTGAACCCCTTTGCAAACACCAAAAGAGCAAAGAAAGGAATTAGTGGCCATTCTAAGTTCTGGTGGAGAGAATTCAAAGATAATCTAATTCCATTAGTTCATGGACAGCTTTTTTTGCAGCTTTGATAAATCTTCCTAAAACATTTTTCCTAAACACCAGTGTAAACTCTTTTCTGAAGATAATTGGGGAAATAGGTTCAATTAAATGCTGTTCTAGTGTCAATAAAAAGTATTTTGTTGATAAAAGAAGTCACTGCCCCTTTACATGATGAGTACAGGAGATGAATAATTCATAGTAAAAATAATTTAACTGCTTAAAACCTGTTATATGTACTCTTAAATGATAATATGTTTTTCCAAGTGAATGTTCAGCACATTTAGATATGAGAATGGGCTCTATGCAATTTTTATTGCTTTATTGCTATACTCCAAATAGTAATTCCACTTGATCACATTGGTCTTTCTCAGAGACATACTCTGTATGTTAATAGATAGCAGGATACCCACAGATAGGAATTACAGCACCTATTTCCTTCTTTCCCCTTTTTAAATCTTTTTTTTGCAACTTCACGAGTCGGGTTATAGATAACATTAGTGCTTCAGTCCACACTGTCTTGCAACTAACCATTTGCACTTCTGTATTTTTTTTTACCTGACATGTATTTGAACCCACCCACCCATTTGTTTAGATGCAACAATATTTAAGTGCGTGGTGTTTCTAGAAGTCATACTTCTGTAGGGTGCTTCTGAGCAATTGCAGCACTCCCAAGGCTGATTCCTCCCATATCCAGTCAAAGAGTTTTGTCTGAAAGTCTCTTAAATTCTGGTCCACCTCTGACATGGCAGACTTCCCTCACAAAGGAAGGGGAGAGTCCCACGTGCAGCCAGCAGACACGATTTAGGAAGCATGGTATTGTGAATGCTGGTAGGCACGTGAGTGGAGTGCTGCTGGCCTCCTGGAGAGTAATCTCAGTTATTCCTATCTAATATGAGTTTATTCACCACAACATTCTTCTCAAAAGTAGCATTCAAATTCTACAGCAATGCACCTGAGAAAGAAAAACAGACTGACTCCAAAAAGCACTTCCATTTGCATACAGTACTATTTCAGAAACTGCACAGCAGATTAATTAATTTTTCACATAGCCGAAAGTAAGTTTTTTGTCTGTGGTCAATATACTTCTGTCTTGTTTCTCCAAGGAGTTTTATTGAGCTCTCCAGCATAAATTTTCTTGTAACAGTTACCGATCCCCTGGATGCAGAGGACATATGCAAAACTTAGGTGACAGAGAATTTTACTTGAAGAACTATTTTGAGAAATAGTCCCTCAGCAGAGATAGGGGAGGAAGAAAATAATTTTCTTGACAATGATAGAAGCATGGTGAAGTTAGCACAGTGCCATTTGGTTCATTCCCCTCCCTGCACACTCACACACACAAATGAGATTTTATTCACTCTCAGTATGATTTATTGCCTTATGTTGCATCATGTTACAAAATGTCATATGCACTATGCTCCAGCGCACAAGGCATAGCAAGATAAGATTTGATTTGACACCTGCGTAATGAAAGTGAAAGACAAGGCTTCCTAAGTCAGAAGTGTGTTTTAAAATTTCCATCATGCTGAATGACAAAATTGGGGGGCATCCTCTCTCCCTCTTCCATCCCTTTCTCTTTCTTCCTCCCTCTCTCGCCATTCCTCTTCAACAAGTTTGTTTCTGAAAGTAAAACTATGACAGAGCTCTCCCTGGTTTTTATACTTTACATTTCCATCTGTTGCAGAGCGAATGCAAAATGAGTAGAGAACATCCTCGTAAGCAAACAAATGTTGCCACTTTATATTCACTCTTGGACACACAAATAAGCTGATCAAAGGTCAGTATGATTCAAAGGTCAGGATGATGCTGTTCAGTGGGGTGGGTGAAAGGAGGCTGGCATTTCAATCTGATTTTTTGCACAGACAATTGTATTATAGAAAACACAAATTAATGCTGTATTTGTCCAGTCTACTAACTGTCTCATCAGTCATGCTTACACCAAATACCTTTTTCAGAAATGAGGTTCATCAGAAACTGCATTACTTTTAAGAGATATTAAAGGCAGAATGTGCCATTGGATTATCAAGTATGACCTCTGCACAAGTCATCTTAGTTAAGCCAAAATATATTAAGTAGGGTATATATTTTAATCTGTGAAATACTAAACAGTGTACTCAATCAGGAATCAGTTACCAGATTCATCTGAAAAAGCAGAGAATTCGTGAGCAAAAATGGGGTGAGGGATCCTGGCAGGCAAATTACAAAAGCAAAAATCCACTTGAAACTATCAATCCTGATCTCCACAAAATCTATATACACACATACCTATACCACCTTAAAGCAATCCTGCTGAAGATATCCTGCCTAAGAGTTTCTGTTCCCAGTCAAAGCACAGCCCCTTCTATGCAGTGTCCCTCACAAAAGCAGTCTCAAAGTTCACTCTGTCACCTCAGAGACAGTCAGGAAACATTCAGTAAAAGTAAGGTCTGTATCAGGAAGAAGTATCTTCCTGCCCCAACAAAGACAGTCAAATCCCTGGAACAAAAGGTCAAGTACCTAGAAGTAGGAATAACCAGAGAAAGTTAGCTCAGAGCACTGACCTATAATTTTCCCTTTTTCAACCTGCTCTAAAAGAAAAATCTGATCATTCATTAAAATACATCAAACTATAAAATTCCATACACTTGCTGATGAGTGAGAATTTTTATTTTGATGAGTTCAAAATTAGATTTCATATTATCATCAATCATCACAGCAAAGGGCAGGAGATCAGATTTTCTGCTACATGAGTAAATTTCCATGGCAGTTTTGCAATGCAGCATTTGTGTATAAATAGTGAGTTAAACTTGTACACATTCTATGCATGGATATTCAGTTTCTCTCTGAAGGAATAGAACATCTATCCCTCAAAGTTTTACTAAGTGCAAAAGACAAATATGCTTAAGACTTATGGTTTACTAAACCTCTATTAAAAACAAATGCCTGTAGTGTACCACAGGATGCTTTTGAATTATTTTGGGGATTGGTTAATGTGGTATAGTATAAAATGGAAATTTCATTGTTTGACCACTCTAATGCATTTGCCATTTTGTGTAGTTATTTTCTTGTAAAGTGTGAAGTACAATATCCCTATTTGATACCTGTTTACCCAAAATTCCCTTTAAGAGCAATCTATGCACTTCAGCAAAACGAGATTTTGAATACTACATAAGCTTGGGATAAAAGGCCCCTGTTGGAAATGTGGAACACTTCTTCCACACACCCAACAAGGGTGACTCCATGTGGCTCTGGATCACTTTCTCTCACACAGCCACCTAAAACCAACTGTGGGTCCTGTTGTGTACAATCAATGTAAATGCCCATTTCCTAATGCATCATTTTTCCATTCTGTCCACATCTATCACTACAAATACAAACAGTAAGGAGAGCCAGATGCTTCAGAGGACAGTGGCTATAACCTTTGGTTCATATAGAGTGGAACTTGAGGAACAAAGACTCTGTCAAGTCCTGTGCCCTAATGATGCAGCCACCATTGGGCTGGAGTGGTCGCCGGTACAGCCAGAGACCCTAAAACCTCTTTTTCCCCAAAGGGGAAGCTCCACCAACATCTGTGCTATTTACCTGAGGTATGGTTTTCAGCCCTACATGCTGATGTACTTGCACTGGATTTCTCACATCTGGTTTTATTTCAAAGGTTAACAAATTAATATCCTGCATTTGTAATTTGAAATACTTTACATAAATAAATTTGAAAGACTTTGTGTCTTACACTACTGCTGTTCTGCTATGACAAAAGTCTTGCTCTTGTACCCTGCAACACACTAACTAGCGTGTGATGATATTTTCAAGGCCACTCTTTATACAGAGCAGAAGGAGCAGCTGCACTTGTGATACTTCTTCCCTTCACAGGAGTGAGGTTTCTGCAAAAGGAAGAGTTTGAAGTTAGGTGTAGATATGAATTTAGTCAGGCCTGCAAGCTTTGTCATTTTACTAGCTCAACTCAAGATTTTCATGGGACTGCAACTTTCTCCGTTGCCCCTGAGACTCTAAAAAATGAGCATAATTGCTGTTTCAAGTGTCTTCAGACCAGACAAAGCATGTGCTCAATCTTCCACCGACAGCCTAATCCAAATGATCCAAATCCATTCATGTGTGCCTACTGCCAGCAGCTGTTTGCCACCAATATGCTCTAAGGATGTCAGACATCCTCAGGAAGGGTCCATCACCTTCAGTGGAGCCAGAGCTCAACTAGGTGCAGCCACAGTGGAGCCAGACGCAACGCCAGAGTTTTTAAGACACTTTTGTCTTCTTCTGACCTGTGGGCTGGTGGGAACCAGTCCAATCCACAGAAAGATTTTGAACAGCTCAGGGTCATTTTAAATTGTCTTGAAGGGCATGAGCCTCAGAGGAGTGCAAAGCTGGCAAGAAAGGACATTTGATCAGATTTCTCCAGAAAGAGATGCTCTTGGGCAAAAGTTTCTTGGAAGGATCTGACTCTCCCTGCAGCATTTAGCAAGCTTATGTTACAAAGGGCTTTCATTAATAGACCTTTAATGGCTGCCTTCTCTTCAAAACCTCAGGCACAATTCACCACTCAGCCAGCTTTGTGAATAAGGACCAAATGTGTTGTTTATTTTATTTTACAGTAAATATTTATACAGCATTCCACATGGGTATTAGCATTTTTTTTATGCTTGATTTTTTTTCTGGGAAAAAAGGAGGAAAAAATGCTCCCTTCTTCAATGTCATGGGAAAACATGTGGAAATGTAAACCTGCTGTAGGAAGCAGACACAGTGGGAGCTGTAATGGGAAAAAGGCAGGCATGGTTTATCAGCAGAGTATGTAACACATACTGAACATCCGGCTTCCCGAGTAAGTTGTTAGCAGTGCTCAATACAAATGTTTCTCCTTAAAGAATCAGATGATCAGATGTTCCTGGGGTTTTTTTTGTTTAATAGCTGTGGTACGGTAAAACTGGTGCCATAAAGTCATTGCAAGAGACAGCAAACAACTTTGTTATAATAATAGGCTTTT
The DNA here is from genome assembly GCA_013399015.1 of Galbula dea. Lineage (NCBI taxonomy): Eukaryota > Metazoa > Chordata > Aves > Piciformes > Galbulidae > Galbula > Galbula dea. Next base: position 4,106,124 of record VWZX01002149.1, read on the forward strand.
TCTTCCCTCCTTGTTTAAACAATAGCTCTAGCAGGTGGCATGTGGCTGAGACTGGGTCTATCACCATCTCCAGGGTGCCAAGACGCCCCTCAAAGTTTCTGTGGGAGGAATTTGTTGGTGGGATTTGGATTGTAAAGGCACGTGAGCATCTGCTGCCTGCTCAGTCTCATTACCATTGACACAATTAGCTCCTGCAGCTCTCGGCCAGGCAGCCAGAGCAGGGACTCAATTTTCTTGCCTCTCTGACAATGCTCATTACCATTCATCTGAACCTATGGGTTCCTCTGCCTCTTAGTCCAGGCCAAGGGTCTGTGAAAACAGATCACATAGAGAAACATTCAGCTACTAACAGCCTAAAATCAACTGAGTTGCATACAACACCACTGATAAACTTTCAGTATTCGTAGTAATGGCTCTTTTCCCTTCTGTGTAAGTCACTTTTCTCCTGAAAACAACATTTGATGGGTTTATGCTATCATATGCTTTCTGTAAGTAGCTTATTACCTTTTTTTCCATGATTCAGGAGATATTACACAGCATTACTACTGTCCTTCCATAACCCCAGCCACTTGCAAAGTTCTGACAAGCTTTCCTTTTTTTTTCATTGTGTACAGAAAAAGTTAATTTTCCACCTTTGAGTTAATTTGGAAAACAGTCTTAAGAGTGAGATTTTTGCTGTTTCTGCTTTCACAGAAAGTAGGAGTTTATTGACATCTTCTTCTGGCAGCCAAAGCTTAAACAAAATGTTAACACATATCTGCAGATAAAAACTTCACATTCCTCTAAGTGTCCTCACCCCACATAAAACTGCAATTATTTTACATTTCCTAACAATAGATGCTGCATAATTTCTCCTTGCTAGCCTTATGTCCTTTTGTTGCTACAAAGAACTCTTAGCCCATAAATGGAAAATTAGAGAAGTCACACATTTTTCACATAAATCACTCTGCTAAAAGCAGAGAGGAGGGGAGGGAGAAAGAGGGAGAGAATTTAAACCAATCTATCTCCTGAACATACGTCAAGGATCTCTGTCTTTGAACAAAGAAAACAGAAGGGCTTCAAGGCCTGAATCTGCAATAATCTTGCGGTTTTCAAATGTTGCATAGAAAGTGATTTGTGACCTTGCTGAAGAATGTTAAATGAAAGCAAAAATATGTTTACTACAAGATATCTTTCCTGGGACTCAGCCTTTACTAGATCTTTGTAACACAGGAGGATGGAAAATATCACATAGAGCTGGGGATGAGGCATGGGCATGACATTTGCTTTCAGTTGTTTTTAAAACTCAAGGCAGTGTTATTGTTTCCATAAATCATTACTGTAAGTTTATTTTCCTCAACCCCTTTCCTGTCTTGTTAGACATAAGCTAGGCATCATCAATTGCTTCAGGGGCAAAAAGGAAAGAAATGGTGGCATTTTAGCAACCTTCCCAACGTGACAACGGTCAGGTTTTTAATCCCAGGTTTCAGGCAGCAGGGTGGTTGTGTGAGCCTGGAGCTCTGAGTTGAGGAGGGACAAGGGCCATCTCCCGCCTACATGTCCAGAGCCCAGCTTGTTTGCAGAACTGCTCCAATTCCCCTGGCTTTGTCATGGAAATGTGCACACTGAAAGAAGAGTCTATTATGTCAAATTACAAATTATATTATAGGGTTTTAAGTAATTGTTTGCTGACTGTTGTCATGCACATGTGGTTTGTTGGAAGTTGATGTAATCATTTTGGCAAATTTCCACCAGCAAGAATCAGCCGGGGTGAACTCTTGAATCAGCTGCTGAGGGGTTCACATTGTGCAATTAATGGGTGAAAGACTAACACAGGCACCCTTCAAAGTTAATTTAGGCAGACCCATTTTAGAAGTAGTGCATTATGTCTTAACTGTATGAAATGTATTGTGGACATATTAGCATTCATAAAATTCATTAGAAAGCCGGTTGTTCAAATGAAAGAGTTCTGTTGCTTTCATAATATCAACATTTATACAGCAAGCAAAAAGATGTAAAGTGTACAGAAAACACAGCAAACTATGTGCTCTGTTTTTCTGGAGTCATTTGAAGAAAGTTTTCATGCATCAGAAAGATTTTTGTTTCAATTAGACTTCAATTAAAATAAATATATAAGACAATTTCAAAATAACCTTAACTTAGTGGAATGCATTCTCTCACCAAGCTACATAAATATGGGTACACCCCCATTTTTTTCCCTGATTCTGTGATCCAAAATATCTATGTCAGATCCTGGAACCCTTCAGTATGATATAATGAGACAGCTGGCATTTGTTTTTCATAAATTCAGTAAAAGAGTAAATAGTAATACTAGAGTGACTGGAACTTGTGTCATACACTGACACACTTACTTTCCAAATATAGGTGTGTAGACATTTCACTGAAATAAACTGTAGAGGTTATACATATATACTTACAAATATATTTGTATGTATTTATTTATATATAACATTTTTAGAAAAAGAAGCTTTATATCAAGAATTCTGTAATCAATCTTGATAAGTTGCTCCTGAAGTTTTAAATTATTTATAATTGTTGTTTGTGGGTGTCTTTTCTCAGGGCATCTGTCCTATTAAGTTATTTGCCTTTTGTTTTGTCCTTGCACAGACTTTTATAGCAAAATAGAGCTATTAAGCAAATGCAGAATAAATCAAGCACACACAATATGGCACATGGATATTTCCCATTAAAGAAGTTCAATCTATAGATAAAAAGTAAAGTTGGTAAAAATAAATATCATTCTAAGTGGATTTGGCATATTGCTAGCAGGATTAAGTGTTACACATGTTAAGCTCCGTGGCAATATTTAGTATTATTGTTAGGAACTGTTCTGCTAGCTGTCCTGTATTATTTAAAAATCCCTCACAGTTTGTCACTTGAATTCTAAAATCTATAAAACCAAGTGATAGATGTACAAAGAACATATTAAGAAAACCTCTGTGTTTTGACAAGTTTGATGTTTTTTTGTTGTTAGCTTTGTTTATCATCACTTCAGACAAAAACACCTCCACTAGTTTTAAACCATTTAAGTGATATGTAACTTGTCATATGTGCTCTGAAAGCTAACAGCATGTATCTCCACAGGTATTCCATGATTTGAAATTAAACTAGGGTGCTTTCTTTTTCAGCTGTGGGAAGCTTTTTCCTAAATTATTATTGTTTTTAAAATAAACTTTCCGCAGTGGAATAACTGTGAAGTGAGTTTTGTCGAGCTGAACACCGTGGAGATTATCGATTATGACATTGTATATATACACAAATTGTGAGAGAGTATTTTGTAGGGCAACCAACCTACTAAAAAATCTATTTGCAAAGCACAATAATTTTATTATTTATGGATTTTATTGTGTGTGCTTTGTTCCTAACATTATAAAACCATGAAAGCCTGGTGTATTTTCAAATGCATGCACTGCGTATTTAAAGTAAGAATCATGACTACCCCAAGAGGAAAAAATATAATAAAATAAAAGTCAGTGTTGAACTAAAGAACTATCTAAATTTGCATATGAATCCCATAAAGTCAGCTTGACTTTGCTAACAGACAAGTTCAATTTTTGTCTCATCCTTCCTAGCAAAAATTCCCCCAACAAGTTACTTTTCACTGAAAAGTGAAAAAAATACTACTTCATAGCAGCTTCAGTTCTCGAGCTCCCATCTTTTATGTCTACCTTGCTTTATACCATTTTTAAGGCTCTGTTACTATGTAAAATGGCTGTCACAGCATTTGTACCACTTTATTGCAGTGGGAAGGGACTGACAAACAAATCCAAGCTGCAAACATGCAGCCTTGAAGTTCTCTCTCAGTATGAAGTGTTTTATTTGACCAGGCCTTGTTTCTGAATACTATATGCTACATAAGGAAGGCATAATGGGCATAGTCTAAAACTTCAATCTTTGTATCGTATTTCATGGGAAGTGAAGAGAGAATGAAGAGCTGCAGTGCTGTTTTGTCTACTGTCCTTACAGAGACTCGGGGAATTTGCTGTGTTCTGAATTTGGTGTACCTTTCAGGGCCAGTTGACAGGCAAATATAGTCTTCAGAGTATAAACAAGACAAAAAAAAAAAAAAAAAGACTTGACAAAGGTACTGAGAAAAGATGTCATTTTTCATGACCCTGCACAGAGGAGCAGTGTGGTTCTGCTGATGCAGAGAACCATATGCTGCAGGCCAGGACATTTGGGACTCATTAACTCCCAACGAAGTTACAAAAGTTTGAAGCAGGAAAGAGCAAGATTTGAACAGTAAAACATTTGGGAAGAGCCCATGAGTCAAGAAAAGGAAAGCAAAAAAAGAAAGAAAAATAAAAATAAAAAAAAGGAGAAAGGAAAAAGTTTACCTAGTCTAAATGTGCTATTAACAGCATGAAATTCTTCTTCAAAAGGTTGTAGAAACAACGTTTGGAGGCAAAATTTATTAGAATGTGTGAATTATGTTGTATTTCATGTACAGAAATCTGCCCATGATGTAAGAATTATTAGTCAAATACATAAAGGTTCATCTCATTTGCATGGGGAAACATGTCTATAGATATATGTATATATATGTATACATGTGAATATACATATATTATATACATAGAAATAAAATTTGTCTTTCAAGCAAGAGACATTTCAGGTCCTCATTTCAGGAAGGATGAGTAAAGCCATGAATTTAAGATATTCATAGAAATACAGCTGCTTAAATGTTTTAGTATGGAATGTAGTTTGGATCAGAAAATATCAGAACCAACACACTGACATAAAAAAGAAAAAGGCTAGAAGTTTTTAAAAATATATCTCATTAAGCTACTCCTGAATCACTGTATTCATTTATGAACAGGAGAAAAACAAGGAAAAAGCTTTAATTGACGCAAGTTTAGATCCAGGTGGAAACAAATGCCACAGTGGTGTGGAAATAGCCTCAATGCCAAAGTGCTTCACAGGCTGGTTGCAACCAAACAAGTCAAATCATCAGGAGAAATGAAGGACATTTAATGCTTCAATGGCAGTAGCTAATTCCCTTCTCTTTACTCCAAATAATGGTTAAACCTGGCAATGGACAATTGTTTTATAAAGTTTATACAGAATAGGGAAAAAATCCTGAAAGCACTCCAGTGCCTTCTTGGCCAGCATGACCCTTGTCTTTGGAGTGATCTGCTTGTGAAAATTCCCATTACTTAAATACCAGCTCAGTCTTTGTAACTCAATTATAGTAATTGATTCCTTTTAAAATTAAACAGGAGATTTTTTTCATTCATTTATAAGAGCTTTACATTTGAAAAATCAATTATTTATACACTATTTCATTTCCAGAAAAATACTTTCATTATCGTGATTCAAAACTAACTCCCCCAACACAGCTGAATCTTGTTCACGCTGCCCAGGTACTTACAGCCTCAGAGGCACTTCTACTTCTTGCTAGCTATATTTATGTAAAACATAATAGAGTATGACCCAATTTCTCTATGTACATGGATGTATTTAACCTCCAGGGAAAAGTTGCCTGGAAGAAAAACACCCTGCACATCTCCTTGACAAAAATGTGAATTCAGTAAGATTTCGTTTCTATCACTTGTACAGCCCAAACAAGAACCCACTAGGGTTCTGATGGTGATGAGGGAGTCAAATATCAGCACCATACATATGTAAGTACCTCATTTACGTGGAAGTCACATATATATATATTTTCTGTATTTTTCAAACTCATCTTTCAATGACATCTTATTGATTTGTAAGAAAGGTATCTGACCTGAAAATCCACTTTTTTCCTATGGATGAGATGAATGACAACAATAACTTCCTCAGAGGTAAACAGTGAATGGAGATCTTGTGGATTTGAAGACCTTTATTTGACTTCCTAGGAAAAAAAAGAGAGAGAATTTATGAGAAAACAAAAACTATAATAGGTATAAACAAAAAGTAGGACTTGAAATACATCATTGGAATTGATTACGTTTGAAGTTTACATTGAATTAGAGCCTCTGCAATAAATCAGTAAGCAAGCATGATCTCAACTCTTTATGTCATAAGACAGCATCTCAGTGAAACTTTGCTAGGTGAAATTTCATAGTGAATTATTGTAATTATGGTAAAAAATGTAAACAAATGTCACTAATAATAATAATAATTATTATTATTTCAGTTGTTTCATTATATAAAAACTATTATATTGAGTGACCTGACTTTTTATTTTGCTCATGAAAACTCCTGATAGTTGCTTGAACATAAATGCTATTTTTGTACACTGCATGCTCTTCCTTGCCTAAACCACACTTATTTTCTGGTTTTTCAGTTTTGCAAATTTACTAACAAAAAGATAATCTGTTCTGATTTTTGTAAGTATTTATGTATGTATATACATGCACACACACATACAATGCACTTTGAACTCAGGGTGTTCAGTTTTGGGCCCCTCACTACAGGAAGGACATTGAGGTGCTGGAGAGTGTTCAAAGAAGAACAACAAAGCTGGTGAAGGGTGTATAGAACAAGTCCTAGGAGGAGCAGCTGAGGGAGCTGGGGTCGTTTAGTCTGGAGAGAAGGAGGCTCAAGGGAGACCTCATCACTGTTTACAACTACCTGAAAGGAGGTTGTAGCAAGGTGGGGGTCAGTTTGTCTCTTCTCCTAAGTAGAAAGTATTAAGACAAGAGGTAACATCCTCAAGTTGCAGCAAGGGAGGTTATTTTTTTAAGGAACTCCAATTTTGTTATTGGCAAGCAGAAGGAGCTGTCATCTTTCTTTTCAAACCTTTATACCCAAATCTTATAAACTTCTTCTAACAATCCCCAGCAACAGCATACAGTTTCCAAGCAGTTATGAAAGGATGTGACCTCAATGGCAGATCAGATCCAAGGGTTATTTTCTTAGACATTATGATGTCTATATTTGAATGTGGAAAGGCTAAGTTCATTCATCCAGTCAGGTGGACACTTGTGACAAAATCTATCCTGAACTAACAATCTTATCTATGTCAGAAACATCTTTATAAGGTATATAGTTGTATATATATGTATGTGTACCACTGCAAATGTGCTTTCTGCACACTGAGCTGTGTTCCATAAGGCCCCTCTGCAAGTAGCAGCCATTTTATATTCTAATTTGGATTCGCCTTGTTACAGGTAGATACATATAGAGACATCTTACAGGAAATTTTTCCTTGTTATTTCTTTTCTGTTTAGAAAAAGTAAAAGAAATTCAGAACAGAATAATATACAACACTCATGGGTTTGAAAATTTAGAGAAAGAAATAACCTTTTGCATTCTGGACACAGTAGAAGAGCTGGGGAAAATGTTTCAGTGGCAGCAGTGTCTTTAATATCTGACTGAAGCTGAAAATGATGTAGATATTCTGTATAGGTACAACTGGGTAGGAAAGGAATATTGACCTGGATCAGCAAATTAAATTAAATACACATCTTAGTGTGATTAAATAACATTGCTGAAATATCACTAAATAATTAAAATGGCATATCATTACAAATGAGTCAGCCTGGAAATATAGCATTAGATTTACAAAAGTTAAGGAAACACTATTTGAAAGAGGAGTTTGGGATATTTCTGTATCCCTGAGAAATTATCCATTTTTTCCTAGAAATTTGCAAGTTTGGCTGTAAGTTCAAAGCCCTTACAGCCTGTTAGGGTTGCTTCAGGGTGGAATTTTGGAAAAGATCTTGAATGGCCAAGCTGAAAAGCAGTGAAACCATTTGTGCCACTGAGGTAATGGGCTCAGTTCGATTCAGGAGCCAGGATTACAGCTCACCGGTTGGTGTGCCGTTTTTAACTATGGGGTAAGACCTTCACCCCTTCCCCTTCTGCCTGCAGAATGGTTCTTCAGCTGCAATCACAGGAGGCAAAAGGACAAACAGAAAAGGAAAGGAAGAAAAAGCAACAGTGAGCAGTGCACTTTCCAAGTGCACACAGCTCTCTACAGCCTGTTTGACGTACCTCAGTGGAGTGTGTGTTGTAAGAAAAAAAACATGTCACTGCTCTAAAACTGTCTCTTCTAATTCAGTGCATCCATGTATTGTTATAAATCAGTTTCCTAGTCACTGAAAGATACAGAAACAGGAGAACAACTTTGACTGTTAGCTATCAACTCAGATAATGAAATCTTTCTTTCAGCATTAAGCTGCCAGTGTATGAAAAAAAAGACTAAAAATAAAAATTAATGGCTGCATATTTTGCCCAGAACAGGATTCCTTCTACTCATGTGCCTACATTCACCCCAGTTCTGATGTTTTAAAGGGAATTCATCTGGAATACTGTGTTAGAAATTGCAGCCACTTATGTTTCCATATTCTTAAATCATAATTATAGTGTTGCTGACTGGCAAAGCTGTGGACAGCCAAGGGTCTGAACTGCCACACTTGAGGTTAATTTATTACAATTTTGTTAGAGGTTAACATAGAAGCATATTGATAATGCTATATACATTACACTTGGAAAGTCATAATTCACAGCCAAGTTCTTTTAAATATATGTATATATACACACAATTCTGCAGGTATGTTAGTAGTTTTAGAGTAGATCAATGTTATTATGAACTAAAGACTGAGAATATGAATAAGAGATAGAAAGATAATAATACTTAAATCACGTTGTTGGAATGCTGTACTTATCCCAAGGTCAAACATATAAACCAAGGAAATTTTGAATGAGTTTTGTAATTGTTTATTGACTCTGAGAAGTGCTTCCTCCTTACAAGTACCTCACCATGGTAGGTAGTCTGCTGTAAATTCTTGATCCACCAGCTTGACTTTGTCACAATAAACAAAATGCTGCTATTCATGAGCTCCACATAAAGACAATAGATCTTGTCTTCCTATTAGCATCTCTGCATTTGACAGCAAAGTTGTATTTTACCACATGACTAAATCTTAAGACAGACAGCTTATTTATATAACATTGATTTACCAATTTCCCTCATAAAGAATGAAACCTCTCTCTAAATAATAATCTTTTGACCTCTAACAGGCCAGTGGTTTAGAGAGCCACAAAGACAACATGCCATAGTAAAAAAGCTTTAAGATGCCATTTAAAGCTTTTATGGTAGAACTTTGCTTCTAATAATACTGTTGCTGCTCTAAGTTCAGTCAGTTTTCTGAATGAAGAAATATCTTGTATATGTTTTAAAATGAAGAATTTCTCGTGTTATAAATATATTTTACCCTAACCTGTGAAAAACAGCTCAGAAAAAAATAGCTATAATTTCATAGTGCCTGGTAATAAAACAATGAGCAGTGAGGGCAGAGTGTGAGGGGAGAGAGAGAGAGAGCACAAGAAACTCCTGGATGTCTGATGGAAGATAGAATGACATCTTTGATGTAAAAGCACTCTAACAATGTAAACTAGAAGGATGATGTACATAACCATTCTAGTGTAATGGACACGATTTTCACTTGGACAGATAAGATGTTATTTAGATTCTGTCATGAAATATAAGTCTTCATTTTCTTTATACATTCAAGTAACTAGATTTTCCACTCAGCAAAGCAGCACAGTTAAGTAAGTCAAAGACAGAGCATCAGATGCTCAAAGTTTAAACATCCTCTCTTGTGGGGTGTGTTAATACTTACTCTTCTTAGACAGCCAGCTGTAGGGAATTTATTTCTAGGTATCTTGAATGTGTAAGTCCTTTTTCTCATTATTATTTCTGGATAAAATTTGGCCTGTGCTCCTGTTCATTTGTTTTTTGTGTTGGAATCGGGGGAGGAAGCAGGACCTTATACAGACCAATCTCTCTGTGCTAATAGCCAATGCAAGGACTTGGTATGTGTGTAAGGGAAGTTGGTTAAGATTGGAATAGCATAATGTCAAGAGGGGGTAACTTATTGCATGCAAAAGTTAAGCTATCATTTCTGTATGATTAAAAGCCTCATCCAAAGACCCTTAAAGTCAGGGAAAGTCTTGTCTGGCCTCAGTTTTATATAGATCAGTCTAACAGATAGGCTATCAGAGCATTTGTCATTACATAATCACCATCTAGAAAGGATTTATTTCACTTGCCCTTTTTCCTTTCCAAGGGAAGATCATAGAATCATAGAATGGCTCAGGTTGGAAGGGATCTTAAAGATGTTATTTAGAGTCTGTCAGGAAATGCAAGGTTTCATTTTTTATATATGAAAGTAACTCATTTTTCTACTCATTGCGTCACTTTATGTATAACATTCCTGGACATTTCCAGGACAGGTTTTCTTCTCCAGCTGTCAAAATATTTAATGTTCACAATTGGGCATTTCTGTTGAAAGTGCTACGTTTTGTTTCAGGAGCTTTGGGAAGAAATGATGTGTTGGTCCCACTGAGTTGCCTAATAACAAATCTTTGCAAGCATCTGGGATAAACTGTGGCTATACTCAGGGTGTTCAAAGTCCTAAGTGCTGTAGTTTTCAAAAACTTATTGAGGAGCTCTGGCTACTAGTTTACCTTCCTCTGTTGGACATGTGGATGGAGCAATCACCTTCAAGCTCTAGCTGTGTCTTTTGGGAATAGGATATGAACAGATGAAGAAAGGGCAAAATTCCTTGCTATCTCGAAAGAAACAGTGGGTGCAGTCCTGGAGATGAGCAATGAATGAGCTCAAAAAAAGAGAAGGTGTGGGAAAGAGGAGAGCATTTACCAAACTGTGGGGCATCTCCAGAATATGCATTGTGGAAGAGAACCATTGCAGAGTGAGGGGAGGAAGAGAAGCATGCAGTACTGCCTGGATTGTAGCTGTCTGGATGCTTCAGGTGACCAGTAGAAAGGGGTCACAGGATCAACATTTCAGACCATTGAACACGAGAAGCTGCCAGCACTACAGAAAAGAGAGAGAAATTATTGGAAGTAGCAGAACAGAACCAGCCACCTGGCAGGACAGGAGAAGAAAGGATATGATGAGAAGCTGCAGCTTCTTCCTTTGCTTTCTTTTCCTAATGATTTGAGCTGGAAACTGCAGCACACTTCTTGTGCAGATGCTTTAAAATAAAGCATACTGAAGTCAGCAGACTGTAAACCAGCCTCACAACATGATATAATTTCTGTGTTCCTGCTAGAGCCGGCCAGGATGTTTTCAACTAATCATAGTTTTAGCAAAATATGCTGTTTCACCTAAATTAAGACATTTACTGGAACCTGTTTCCTCTCAACAAATCTTTAAATGAAAGCTTGGCTAAAACCAAGGCCGTTCAGCAAATTTTGGCCACAGAAAGTATACCTGCTTCTGTTCTGCCCCATTTCTCAAAAAATTTTTACTATTCTGGTTTATTTCGCCTGCTTACCAAATGAAAGTAAATCATGATTCTCAAAAACTTTAAAAAATAGGAATTTGTGAAGAAAATCAAAACAAATCTAGTTTCCAGGTCATAAAAACTAACTTTTAAAGTGTATTCTAATATTCTCTCCATCCCAGTGCCAGGAGAGGAGCATCTGAGTAAAACAGCACTGTGTAGACACCAGTCACTATGTGGGTAAATGGGTCATGGAAAGGAGTGGGGAAAACATGGCCACTATCTTCAGGTGAAAGACATGATAAACAGCAGTGCATAAACTTGAGGGAAACTTTAAAAGTAAGATGAATTATACTTGTAGAAGAGGTTCTATAATTTGTTTTCATATTGATTTATCAGTACATAATACTCACTTGGCTATCATTAACCTCATTTCCCTAGACATGCACTCACATTTTCTGCCAAAGCTGAAAAACAATTAACCTCTCCGGAAAGAAAAGGAGAACAAAACTCTGGATCTCACTCCATCTGTTTTGTGGAGCTTGTTGCAATTTTATTTTAATGTATAATTTTACTTTTTATTTTAATAATTTCAATGTTATGCCTGTTATCATTTATTGCTTCGTTGGCTGAATTCCTGATAATATTTAGTCAGAGAGTGTATCATTGATACAATCTGTATAACAATGTTTTTTAAAAACCTTCAAATGCTGCACTCATTATCCAGAAAAGAGGCATGGATCGTAGGAAGAAGCATTGAAGAGGAATTTTTTTAGATAAAATCTGATATTAAGTTGTATAGAAATGTGGTATAAAGGCACAAGACAAGAATTAATAATATCTTACTTTTTAAATGTTTCTTGAAAGAAATGGGAATTAGTTAGGTTCCTTGGCAGAGGTAAATGAAGTCATTTTACTGTGTAGTGATTTCTTACTAAACCAAAGAGAACTGCTGGATATTTCAGAAATGCTTTAGGAAACTGCATTTCTGGCTTTCAAAGGCACGATTCTTGAGAGACACTTAAATGTTCAATACTCTGAATGATCGCTGCAGGAAACTTCAAAAATACACTAACATCAATGAGCTGGACACCTAGACACAATTGAAATGCCAGCCCAGCTGAATATTTAGACAACACCTTTAAAAAGATCTAGGCCTGACAACTTAATCAGTTATGAGAAGATGAATAAGACTCCCAAATCATGGAGATGCTTTTGATAAGTTTACATACTATAGCAGAATCAGATTAATTTTTGAATAATTTGATGAGTGGTGGACAAAAAGCAGATGCTTTCCAGCAGCTCAGTCCCTAACTTGTGTTGGTACATGGGGTTGTTCCTCTCCAGGTGCACTACTCTACACTTGCCCTTGTTGAATTTTTCTCAGCCCAATTCTTTAGACTGTCCAGGTCACTCTGCATGGCAGCACAACCTTCTGGTGTGTCAGGCACTCCTCCCAGTTTAGTGTCATTGACAAATTTGCTGATTGTACACTCAATTCCTTCATTCAGGTCACAGATGAATACACTGAACAGGACGGGACCTAGTACTGACACCTGGGTCAGTACAGATTTCCGACTGGACTCCACATCATTGGTGATAACCCTCTGAGCTCTGTCCTTCAGCCAGTTGGTGGAAAGAATGCTGATACGAATAATGCATAAGTAAAAAACATAAAAATGTATATAAGATAGGGGAAGGCAAAGCTAGCTGTACATGATATTGTATTGAAGTAAAGAAAGTGACATTTTGATTATTTGGATGACAGACATAATCCTGGAATTTACCTCTTTTAACAATATGAATTCAAAACAGAGAAGAAAGTTCATTTCTCCTTAGGAATTTTTTTCTGAAGATACCTTGTATTATTAATAAAAGACTAGATTATATTCCTCTGAGGAGAAAGAAAGATTACTCTATTCCCCAAGCAAATGTTGTGTTAGAGCTGACACTTTTCTGTATTACAGTGAATTTTGAGGCTTTTATTTCAGGAAAATGTAAAAGTAGGATTAAAGGATGATTCTGGAAACAGGAACAAGGGATAAGTGGCATAAGGGAGAACTTACAAGGAACTTCTCTTTTACACAGCTAATTCTCTTTAACAAAACTTCTATATAGGTTGGGGGTTTTCACCTGAATGCCTATGACACAGAATGTATGTGGGATTCTTCCCAGTTCCTCTCATCTACACTCTGAAATTCTGTATGTAGAAAAGCAAACTATCAAGAAAGACATTAATAGGACCATTATGGAACAAAAGTAAGATGCCGGTGACAGACGAATTTGATATTATTGGACAGGCATAATTCTTGTCTTAGTACTTCCAGAGAAAACTAAAGGTCACATCCTGAAGAATGCAAAAACGAAATGTTAAAAGGTTTTATGATAAGACTAAAGCAGAAAGACCATTAAAAGTATCTGAAATTTGCAAGGTTTTATAAATTCAAATAAACTACAAGATCAGATTTAGGAGAAAGGAAGACAAGAACATTTCAATGCTTTCTTAATTCTTGGTAGTCTGAGTAACAGTCAGTGCTCAAACAGGACTAGTAATTTAGAACTGATGTTTACAAAAAAAATATCCTAAATGAGTATTGCAGACCTATGCACTCAGTAACGTTACAGGAGAAATATCAATGAGAAATGAGATACTTACACATATTTTAGAGCTATTTGAAATTGCTGAAGACAGCATCATTTCAGGGAATAAGTTTTTCCTTCACTGGCATGCATTCTGTCCAGGGAGAAGATGAATTGAATTACCCTGTGAGTAAAAGGAAAAGAGAATTTTAAGGAGCCTTTGAATGAGTGCTAATCTACAGTGCAGTTTCTCCTTGAATTGGAAACTCACAAAACGTTGTTTTCCGGGTCAGGTTTGGGATAATTTCTTGGTAGATGAATGAAATATTCAATGGGAATTTGTTTTGAATTCAGCCATAGCAGCATGCTAGGAATGCAGCCAGTGCTTCATCCTTGCCAAAGTCTTTTATTTTACATGTATTATGGAGGCAAGGAAGTTATCTGAATCTTTTCAAGTAAATGTAAGGTAAATGAGTTTTACAAAAGATGATTTTTGCCTCAACTGGTGACAGTCACTGTGATACACTGTCTAGCTTTGAGGTAAAGCTCTGAAATTCTGCAATGAAATTCAGTGTTTGAAGAACTACTAGCCATCAGTGGTCTAGCAGAGCTTCTACTTTGTCTTGGGTAGTTCCTGTTGTTTCAGGACACTTTGTGACTTTTAAGTCAAATAATCTGAAAAAAACCCCCCACACACAATCAAAAAAATGGATTAGAATAGGAATACTTTGTCTTCCAAAGTACCATTAGTGAGGAAGTAACGAAGGACTACCAATAGGACAAGGGGAAATGGCCTCAAGTTGCACCAAGGAAGGTTTAGTTTAGATATAAGGAAAAAATTCAGCACAGAAAGGATTAAAAATCACTGGAGCAGCTTCCCCAGGGAACTGGTGGAGTCATCATCCCTGGAGGTATTTAAAAGATGTTTAGATGTGGTGCTGAGGGATATGGTTTAGTGGTGACCTGGCAATGCTGGATTAATAGTTGGACTTGATGATCTTAAAGCTCTTTTCCAATGAAAACAATTCCATGATTCTGTGTTAGATCAGGATATTCAGAAACTGTTTATGTTTGGAACAACAGATCAGGTAGAAGTTCATGTTATTGAAGGTCTTTGATTTCTCTAGAATACTGACAGAAACTCAGTGGAGATTAAGTCCTTTGAACTAGGACAGTTGCAAACAGAAAACTACCACAAAAGCCTCAGCTCAAATTGTCAGACACTAGAATAAGTTTCATGCCTGTTGCTCTTCAGTATCTCATTCTAAACACTGTATCTTTCCATCTTCACTCATTTAACTCCTATGTGACCAGACCCATGCTGACAGTCTCCATCACTACCTCTCCTCCTGGACTCCCAAGTAAATGAAACAGTGCACAGAATAGTTACTAAATTAGCAGCGCTAACATGCTAAGTTTAGAAGGAACTACTAGATTTTAATCAGAGGACTAATTTTTCTAAGTGATAAACTTTTAAATGACAGTGTAGAAGGTGTATATTTCCAGACAGCCTAAACATCCTGTGGACAACACAGGTGAGAACAATGCTGCCATGAAAAGGTTGTCAACACTGTAACACCATGAGTGAAGAGACAGTGAAATAAATATATTAAATATTGAAACTTTTCTACAACAATAATCACCAGGAAAGCTCATCATCAATTTATGAAAAAGAATGAATTAGAATATCACACTTCCCATCCAAACCTAGGAAGCAGGTGCAGACCCTAAGTCCAGGCTGGTTTATTCTTTGCCATTGTTGCTGGTATTACAAAGATGTAGACTTGGCACACTGCAGTCAAAGTTTCAACAGAACTTAAGAACTGGTATGCATGGAGAGGCTGTTGGGTTCACAAACTGAATATTACCTTACAATAACACTAATCATTGGGCATGATTTCTGTCTGGAAGAAGCAGAAGATCTTTCTTGTATATGACACACTACTATAAGCCAAGTCTTCCCTACTCAAATAAAAGAGTAGTTCCCTTGACCCATGTAGAATTAGGATTCATTTTAATAAAACATTCATTATTTCAGTCATAGAGCAGTTAACCTGGCATGAAAAGACAAGGTGTACCTGGTGTACAGGCAATACCTTTTTGACTTAGTAGTGGCTGGCTCAATCATTCTTCTAATACTCCTGTCTTGTTTTCAACACATGGAGAGAAACCAAGGAAGAGACCTACACAGCCATCTCTGCTAAGAGTGCTGTGAGTGCAACCTGCCCACTTGATAATTCTTTCTTTCACATTAATAACATAAACAGCTATTTATGGTTTACCCAGGCACCTGGATTTTCTTGTCCAGATTTTTGACAATATATTATGAATAATATCATCCTTTTTTTTTATTTAATATTAATTACATTAGGTTTTAAGCACTTGTTTAACAGAATTTGATTGTTTTCTTAGAACACCTTGTCTCTTGAGAGCAGAGATCTTGCTTCTTAAAAGTATTTGCATGTCCTAAGTAGACAACGGACTTTAAAGGAACTGGGATTAGTGAAGTTCCCTCGTGACAGAGAGTTTACAGATATCCCTGAAACAGCATTATTTAGAAGTATTGTGCTTCCAAAGATATTAGATGGGTTGTGTTTCTCCTAGAGCTAGGTGTCATGTTTTTGTCTATAAAATATGGAAATTGCTTCCAGGTCTGGAGCTGAAAATAATACCTGGCTGATATATTCAAGAGAGTGTCTGTACTTGTGTCTCAGCTAGTAATCATGTTTATAAGGCTGTCATTACTGCTTTTGGTTTAAGCCTGTTAATATATATGTATTCTTCAAAAGAGAAGTACAACACAACATTTTCAAGTCTTGCAAAGTAAACTATCATCTGGTGCCTTAGTGTTAAGAGAGCAAAAACAAGCAACGAAAAGACAGGGAGCTGTTTCTCATTAACTATTGTAAGATGTCAGCAAGATTAAGGTGTCAGGGTATAGAAAGATGAAGAAGAAAAGAATTACTTAGAAAATAGGCATAAATGAATATAAAATGTGAAAAGAGGGTTCTAGCTCTTCTGAGGGTAAAAATAGGCCAGTAGACACTACATTGTGCTACAATCAACTCATCCACTCAATCCTGACCTTCATCCTTATAGGTGAGACTAGTGGGAGCAAAATGTTGCCATATAGCTAATGCTGGGAACTTTCAGAACCATTATTTCTGAAAAGAAATGAATATTCAAAGGCCCCTTTGACATAATGAAGGTTAAATCCTATATAGAGTTTTGCAGGCCCATGTAAGTGCTGTCTGACTGGGCTTTAAAAGAGCGTGAGTTCAGTCTGGCTGCAAGCTGCCTGGCAGCTCTACAACCATGGTTAGGGCAGGGCTGAGCACACATGAGAAAATGGAAATGGAACTGGTGAGAAATGCAGCCTTTCATTGTATCTCACAAATGCGGCTACAGAAAGTGGGCAGAACAACGGGTCTTCCAGAGAACAAGTAGCATATAGGCATATATATACAGACAGAGAAGACATTCCTGTACAAATTATTTCACAGATGAAATTTCAGGTATAGCCAGCTAACACCTGCAACTTGCCAGCTCATATCACCTACGTACCTGTCATCTTGCCTGGAAAATGCTTCAGTTACTGAACAGTGTTTGCAGCTGTACCTGCTAGGGAGAGAAAGAATGCTCTGTTTTCTCCAAAGGAAAAGTAATTCCAGGTAGAAAGTATCATTAAAACCTGCTTTTTAGTAGGAAAGAAAAAACAAAAGCCAACAAACAATTTGTTGTCTGACCACAAACAGCAGTAGTATGGTACCACTTCACAAAAATATTACCCTCTTGCAAATGAGACTTAGCAAATTATGGACAGCATTTTTGATCTGTTTTCACTGAGTTTAATTCATCATGGTGACTTACAAGTATAGTGGCGTTCCATACCAAGGCTGCTGCTCCACAACTACGAGCAAGCAGAATGAGAAACCTGCTTCAAAACCTAGGACCACTTCTAACATCTTGTGTTGATTTAAATTATGAACCAATTTAGCTAAGCTGATGTAACCCCCAATATATTATTTTATATCAGATTTATGTAAGTAGAAAAAGATATAACTGTTCCCTCAGCAACAGTTTCAGCCCAGAAATTGTGGAGGCTGAGCATATTAGCTTGTGCCCAGACTTCAGCAAGAATAATTACATAGTTTTAAAACTGAAGCTGCTAGAAAGTGGCTATGCACCCATTGCTACGAGATGAGTCTAAATCACGCTTTTAACACTGATGAGATCCAGTTAGTTTCCACATAATGTTAGAAAAAGAAATATATCAACACCTCAAACCCAGTGAATTTACCTCACGCTTTCATTAAACTGATAAAAACCTCCTTACGTCTCCTTCTACCATTGTACTTGCAGTCAATGTGTAGATCAGGCGTGAATTTGCTTTGCATTTAGTGAGGTGCTCTTTATTGCATGGCTGATAACAATCCTGATGACTGCAAAAGATAGAAAAAGAAAGCTTCATGTTGATAGTTGAGTTTGTAGCACTTTGATACCCACATTTATAAAGGTGTTCTTAGCTCTGCTTTCATCTTTTTATTTACTTAGTTTGGAAATGTCCCTCTGTTCCACTGTATTATAAAAGATTCTCTCTGTTTCCCATCTGCTCTCTTTGAGACATCAATTGTGGAGCATTCATCAGTGGAAACAGAAGGCTTTTTGCTACAGTTTCTCTAAAATTCATCTTGCAAGTCACATGCAAACTGAAATGAGTCAGTTCTCATCAGCCTTAGCATTAAGCTGTTGTGCTCTCCCATGAGCCTTGTCCAACAATTTAAGAGGGGTAAGAATGGGAAACAAATTATGTGACTACTAATTTCAGTTTCCTTGTTGAGATGCCAGTACATCAAAAATAGATCTCCCTGGGCCAGAGCACTTTGTCATGATATCTGGAGTAATACTAGCTTGTGAATTATGTTTGGTCAGTTTAGTGTCTCGTTTTGGTTGTATTAATCTCTTTGACCACTGCCTTAATTGCTGAACTCTGCCATCTCATTTTTCATCTCACAGAAAGAAGCTGTCGGACTTTTTGTCTAGTGCCTGGCATGGTGATTGCTCTGTTGACCCCATAACAGTCAGATGAACCCAGAGGTCCTGCAGGAGGCAGTAGGACCAACCATAGAGGGTACTATCTCATCAAGCTCAACCATCTCATCCATTCCTTAATGACCACACAAATAGCACAGTCACCCCAGATGATGTAAGCTATCTCATTTCACATACCTTAGCAGGTTAACAACACACTGCCTGTCCCAAAAGAGCTCAGATCATTTGGGTTTATTTCTGCCATAAAGGAACAAGGGAACGTGGCTCCCCATGAAAACATGAGTAGTAGTTTTGGGGTAAAATGAGGACTAACTGTCATTAAAGACAGAGAAAAGCCTAACACATTCCTTTCTCTCCAGTCCCACTTTGTCAACCCTTTCCATTATTTGTCTTTTAAAGTTGTCTCTGATTGCTTAGTTTCCCTGATAAAAGTGGATTTTTTTTCCTCAGAAACTAAACAAACAGATAAACTACATTCCCATGAGAAAGCAGTCCAAGTTCATGAATAGGCTTCTATTGCCATGAGTTCCTTAGAGCTTTTGAACAGCACAGAAGTCAATAAACCTTAGATTTTCAAAGAGAAACTTACTACGAACTTAAGTGTAGTTAGGCAACAGTCTTCCAGAGATATGTCACAATTCTGAGGATTGTGTCAGGATTTGATTTCTCCTTATATGGAAGCAATAAAATGTCTTAAAAATAGAAACATATTTATATCTTGTAGAAGTATGACATTCCAGGACACTGCATGATGAATTAGATGCACTCATAGTGCTAGTAAGGGAGTTTTGCAATTAAAGTATTTATGTCTGACTAATCTGCCCATCTTTACAAGAGGGACTGAAGGGGAACAAAAATAGTCCAAAAGACAGCAATGCAAATAGAATACTGTTTCAAAAACTTGGATGTGATCAAGATTTCCAGCAAATCAGAGGATTTGTTAATAATGCAATATAAGCCACTACTAGCTGCTTTTGAATCTGTTAACGAAGGCTGCTACATTGCTGAAAATAGTACAGAATAGACGGGTACAAGCACTATAAACTCAGCTTTCTAGTAAGCAGATTTTAAAACATGGTGTGATTTACCCTAACAGGATCTTCTTCAGTGGACAGTGAAATAGATAGAGAAGTAGGAGAATGGAATAGATAATGAAATAAAAAGCCTAATATTTCCAAGGAAAATCTTATTTACATGGACACATCAGGTAGTTTTTTGAACTCTATGAGCTGACCAAAGTGATGAGCAGAAGTTGGGTTTCCTCATATACTGGGCATGGAAGTTTTCGGGGTTTTTTTGTATCCTAACAACTTTGTAAAATTCAGTCTGTTTCTCCATGTGGCTATACCTGAAACATATTAAAAGGAGGCTGAAATATAGATTAGGTTCTGCTTTTGGGGAAAGAACTATGGTGTGACTTGAGACCAATATTTCATTGCCTTAAGATCAACTACGTTAAGATGGTGAGAAATTCAGAGGAAGAGCTAACACAAGACAGTATGTAGCACATCAGGAGAGTAAGCCTCCAACTGCCCCAAAAGAGCTTTTACCAGGAGTTTAGTTACAAAAAAGTTTATTTCCTCAAGGGAAATTGTCAGCAAATATTCTGTTCAAACACTTTAGAGTTTCTTGTGAAAACGTACACCGTAGATATAGAGACAGAAATGACAAAGGTCAGTTCAAAAACAGAGGGATATCTCAAGCTTTCTAGCTTTGCTTAAGCTCAGTCAAAGACCTTTCTACATAAAAGGTCATAGCAATCACTGTGTTGGGGCCCTGCTGTATAAAAACTGCAGTGTTGATAGCATGCCCATGCCAATAGAAATGTGAATGAAATAGTGAGGAACAACTGCAGTTATAAAAGGGCCCTGTCAGCGATACACTGGTGGAGAAAATATTGCTGTTGAGACTTGCTGTCAGTGCCCATAATCTCTCTGGTCAGTGACAGAATAGAAGTGGAAAAGATTTCAGAAATTGTATTATAGCCTGGTCTTTCTTTTGGGAAATTCCTTCAGAGATGAAGTACAGCAGGAACAAGGCTTCAAGGGGATCAGAAGAGAGGTCCAACTGTTCCAAAAGAGTAACGTACTTTGAAGTACTGATGAGTAAACAAGGGCAAAAAGCTACACTAAGCAGAACAACTAGGGCTGAGCAGAATTGAAGAGAATTAAGACAACACTTGCAAAGTGTATTTGGGATTCACAGCCAAAATTTAAAGAGCAGACTGATTACATATGTTCCAGAATTTGCTTCTAAGAACAGATATCTTACTAGAGCAATCACTCTCTGATTAGTTTAACAACCACAAGAAAGGTATAAGAAATGTAATGCAGCTACACAGATGGCTATCTCACACCATTATCTGCAAGAAATCCAGTGAGAATAGAATACCAAATAATGGAGGGAAGGACTAGCAGAAACTATGAAAGAAGTGCTTATGGAGTTAGGTGCAATTTGTAATACAGGTTACAAAGGGAACACACCACATGGCAATATTTTCTTTAAAATCTTAGATTAAATATTTAAATGATTACTTGAAAAATGGGAACCAGAAAGTGAAAGCTGCTGATGGGGAAAATGCTCCAGCTATAGGATATACTAAGAGTGAAATTGTAGTGATATTGTAGTGAGCTGAGGGTATAGCTCAGCCATGCACAAGGGCTAGACTGCTTTGCCCACTCCTGTTGGGCAGCGTGACTGCTGATACTCAGGGTATCAGGCTGAGCTCTCTAGTTGCCATTGCAGCCTCTCTGGGACAAGGCCCCTTAATTAGCTTGTATTTGTGCAGCACTTAGCACTGAGATTTGTGCTGAAAGCACGTAGTACAAATAATGTATTGTCACGGTAATGACTTCCTACCTGAAGTCCTAAGTCAAACGTCAGACGTAATGAAATTAGATTGGAGAATGTCCAATAACCCTAATCATTATAGCAATGGTAGATTTGAGAGTACATGGTTACTGCTATTTCTGAAGGCAATGATTTTTAGAACTGCCTATTTCTTCTGTTAATCTCACTGGTTGATTAATGTTGGCTCTATCATTCTGACAATATAAACTGAGTAATAATGGCAATCTGATTTTTTAACAATTCCAAAGCCACTGTAAGTCTGATGTGACAACTGTGCTGTCTGCTTAGTTTAGCTGAAGTTATGGCAGATAATTCTAGATGATTTCAAGTGTGTTTATTAATTTGATATAAAATGCATGAAAGAAGTACACAGAGTTACTTCTTTGTTTCCTCCTCTCAAAATTGCAACTGGGCCAGTAACTTAATACAAAGTTAATTTAGTCAAGATACTTGAGAGCCACTTGGCTCTGTTTCTAAATTCCTCCCTTTGTCCTTTACAAAGCTCTTTGAAGTGTTACTCTGCGAGGTGGATGTTGTAATGAGCCTGTTTCTAAGAGGATCAAAGTAGCAGAGCTGCCCAAAGCAGCATCAAAGATACACAACAGAGAGCCCTTTAATGAGCAAGAGGGACATGACTGTCTTTTCCCCAAAATAAAACCCTAAACCAGGATTTAGATTAAATATTTAAAATTGAAAATTATTTTATTTTGACTCAAGCTTCCTGGCAGAAAGCAAAAACTTTAAAGAGGAGATTTCTCCAGCTGACTTTGCTAAAATTTAATGACTGCCATTTGCTCCATAATACACCACCACTTAATGAAGTCTAAATACCTGTGGCCTACGCTAAAGGTGGCAGCAGCAGCCAGCATGGGCACAGGAAGGACAGAAGCTTTGTGCTAGAGCAGATTCCTTTCCCATGGATATGAAAATAGAAAGCAAACATATGGCAGGAAGCTGCGGCAAACGCTGCAGACCGAGAAGACAGCTTGGAGGGGGAATAGGGGGGAAGGGTGGGACAGAAAAAAAGGAGTGGGAGGGAGGACTGGACATGTAAATTATGTGCCAGGAAATGAATTCCTCATAGTGTCTCTTGCCAGAAGCTAAATCCTAGCAAATATAAATCGTCTTTTTTCTCTTTCTTTTGCTCTTTCCACTGTTCCTCTGAGGGTCAGGGAGGAAGGAGCAGGGACAGGAAGAGAGGCCATTCAGTGTTTGCTTACTTATTGTGTGACTGAAGTGCTATATGATCCAGCTTTAACATTGAAAGGCATGTGACCCCATAAAAGTGACGAACAGGATAATATCCTGCTTCTCATTACAGATGGGTTTCCAGCTTACTTTATTTGGCCACAGGGATCCTTCAATATGTTCTAGGGCTGAAATACCAGAAGAAATGTGTTTCTGTTCAGTGGCTGGATGTGCTTATTGCATTGCATTCAGTAATGAAATGGGGGCTCATTTTGTTTCACTTGATAGGTATCTGTGCAAATATTGCCTCTACTTAGGTTTGTGTTTATTTAAGGAATCACCTACTGCATCTGTCAAGACTGCAGAAATGTATGCCACTGACCTGTATATATCTTGGTGATAAAATGAGAAGACTTGTGTTTAAGGTTAAACTTGTTTGTAGGGTTGGGGGGGGTAGATTCCAGAATTTAACACAAACTATCTAGCAGGAAGTTAAAAATCCTTAGTAGCAAACCTTTAGCTGCTTAGCAAAGCACACTTCTAGCTTGTGAGAAATCAATAATACATGGTACAGAGAATAGAATGACTAATGAAACTAGAAAAAACCTAATTGTTATAATACATTAACATTTACTGGACATTAAGCATGAGGAGTTGTCCAGGCTTCCTCTTTCCTTCTCAACCCACAAAGTTTGGGATACCATATATCCCAACATGTGCAATGCCATGGACAAAATCAGTACCAGTTTCCTTAAAGAATTCTGTGGGTAAAAGCTTTGGACACTTCCAGATGTAAGGAACACAGATATATTTTCCTTAAAAAAACCCACAAACTACTAACAAAATTAACTGCAACACTACAGTCATGATGGAATTTTGAACACAGCAAAATTTTCTACCTCCAGTGAGTAAAGTCAGAGGTTGCTTTTCAGCACAAGGTGCTGAGAAGCCAGGAGTTCCCAGTGAAAGAAACTGTCTGGGAATGACAGCTCCCAATTTCCTTCCTTTACAAGGTTGAAAGTACACAGCTCTTCCTAGAGTGCTGTTGTCTCTGGAAATGTGAATGTCTATGAATGCTTGTACCATACTGAGATCAGTAAAAATCTGTAAGTGTTCAGAGCTTCTAAAAATTGACTGACTTTCTGTATATCCATTTCTAATCAGGACTTGATACTTTACAAAACATTGTGACTTGTTTGATGTTTTAATGGCAGATACAACTTCTAAGTCACAGATAGCACATACACCTCCTAATGCCTTCCACTGTAGCAACAGTGTGCATATATATGTAGTACATGTTGTATATGTAATATGTTATATATGACATGTTCTTCATTATCCATAAGTTGTGGGTTCACCACTATTGAATCACTTGAAAAGATTCTGATGCTACAACTCAAACCAGAGAATTCTTATCTTCTTTTTCTTGTTTTTTTTTTACTTCTCCCATTTCTAGCTCCTAGAATTTAAAGCCCTAAATAATATAGAATATATAAAGAATATAGTAATAGAAAAAGAGTCTGCAATTTCAGACAGACATGAGATAACATAAACTTCAGAACAAAATCAAAAAGGACATCAAACAAGGTATCAAACTTTTAAACTTACTTGGATTCTTGAGGGCTAATCTCCACAAAAAACATTGGTCAAGGCTTTGATTCACAGGAATTTGTGTGCAGAAGAAGTGCAGGGCTCACATCATTCTGCTTTCTTCATATGTATGAAATATGCTTGATTTAAAGTGATTGTCCAGAACTGTCCCATCTCAATGCTGGTTCTACAGAGTGCCTTAAATCAAAACCCCCTCAAACAATAAGAAAAAGTATTTTTAAGAACAACTTGTTCCCCAAATGTTAAACAATTTTTGATCGCCATGATTTCTACGGATTTCTCCTGCTTCAACACTAAGTATAACAAAAATTACTCAGTTCTGGTAATGCCCTACCTCAGAAATAACTTTCACATATTTTATTTCTTACATGGGCTGAAAGAATCCCTAAGATTCTTTTAAGCACTTAGCTTGTATTCTAATGATCTATTTTCATGATTAAACCAATTAATCATATTTAAAATAAAATCAATTTGTTTTAATTTAAAAATAGAGATCTACTCAGCCCTTATAAACAATGGTTTCTTAACAGTTCTTATTCAAGCATTCAAGCTGTTAAGCTGGCTATGTTGCTACCAGAAATTTTGGGTACAGAATGAAAAAACTTTCTCTGAAGACCATATGATTAGCTAGTATCAAGTTCTGGCATATTGCTCTCCCAGGAATTTACTGTATTATTTTGGTTTGGCAGTATCTGAGCTATTTGCTGCAGTACTGCTGATTTAGTGCTGCTGAAATGAAGAGGAGAATATGTAGCAATAGGGGCTACAGTAAGTGCTCCATAAAATCTTCTATGCAATACAAAACCATCTTGCAACTATCTTATGGATTGTTTTTAAATGTAAGTTTCCAGTACTATTAGTCATAGCTTTTAAGGGTTTCTCTGATAAACTAGTAGTTGCCCTAGTTCTTTCTGAGTAGCAGTTTCCTGAGAAACCTTCCTCCAAAAATCCTCTTATGCCAGGCAAGACTCAAGAGCAGTTCCAGTTGTCAAACTATATCAAGAACCTACCTGGAGGCTGCAGCACAACCAATGTACAGTGAGTGCTGTCACTTACTTCCCCTGAAAAAAAGCATAACAATAATAACCACAGGCTGCTATAAATATATCAGATTATGTTTTAACATAAAATACACCTATCTTTCTACAGTTACTCCGGATGAAATCTTACTGTCATTACAGTTATTGATAGGACATAATTTTTGTAAAGTGATGAGGCACCTAATTATGATACTTGAATAAATCTGATATAATAATGACTTCATTGTCAAAACCATGTATGAATAACAGGAACTGAAAACCAATGTGTTTCGACACTTCTGTGCTACCCAGGATTGTGAGCCGAGATGTCTGAGTAAAGCAGTTCTTGTCTGATGTCCTGTCAGATGATTTTCTGAAACACTGTATTCAGTGAAAATCAAGATGGATGTCATATTCTCATGCAGTGATAAACATTAGTTCTGATCCCATGGCCTCAGGGACTCTCTGCAGCTACAGTACCTGAAGCAAGCTATCTTTGCTGCTTTAGCATCTTGTTTGAAAAACTGGGCAAAACTATTGTTGTAGGTTTGTAGTAGGGATTCACAAGCAAGCCATACTGCAAATATTGGGGGGGCAGGGGGGGGAGTGGGGTGTGCTATGCTGGTTTTTCACTAATGCATTTTACCTATCTTTTAAGAACTGAGTATTAAGCTCCTTCTCTGCCTTTAAGAACAAGGAGAGTTTACTAGGCTAGCCCAAGCTGAATATTGGAGAGCAAAGACATCTGTCAAAAATAATTGAAATTTTTCACACTTCCAGCCTATACTGAGATTGAGTCTTTATGAAAATCATGTTAAATAATTGGTTTGGACTTGTTAAAAATATTTCACTTCACCTGTGAGTCTCAGTTCTTGACCATATGATACTGCAGTTTACTTAGACTATACAAGGTGCATAGTACTTTGAATCTCTTCAATTAAACTTACAGTCACTTTGGTTTATGATTGTTTTATGCCATATTTGACATTCTTCAGAGGACTAAATTCATAAGTATGGAGGTTATTTTTAAAAATAAATCATAAATATGACTATCTGAATATTACAAATTATGTGACAATCTATTTAAATCTTATGTGTAAATCAAGAACTACTTGGTCAAATTCTGTGATTGTATGTTTTTAAATTGTTTAAATGGTGTGTTTTACTAAACAACTTCCTTTGAATTGTAAAGCATTGATTTAAACATGATAGGAATGCACTCTTTCACATTAAATGTTATTTAGATTTTCAGTTTGCATCTAGAGGTATCAGCAGGTTAAGGATTAGACAAACGTTAAAAGGGAGGAGACTTCTGCCTAGCCCTAAGGTAGTACCACAATTCTGGATGTCAAGGAGCCAAGGAGACTGGACTGCTGGTAGAGCATAGGACCACATGTCCTTCCCTACAGCACACCCAAGGAATAGTCCTGAGATAGATGGGCAAGTGGCCTGGCCCAGCAGAGCCATTCTTCCTTTCTTAAGCATAAACAATACTAACAACAACAACAATAAGAAAAGATAAGAAAAATAAAAACAAACCTAACAAACCCAAAAGTTCTTACCTCTGTTCTTTTGTGTAAACTTGTCTTTCTCTCCTTACAGTAAAAAGAGCTAAAGATGGAGAACAGTGAATAAATATGCTTGTGACTACCACTGCTTTATAATGTGGGGTCAGAATTTAGCCCAAAAGTTGCTTTCCTCTTTCCAAAAAGCAGCAGCATTTATTAAGGTGATTAGTAATTGCAGTGTCTTTTCACTTGACAATATCAGGTATTCTTAGCATGAACAAATAAAAAGAAAAACTGCAACAACAAACAAGTAACAACAGTTCTTTTGTGACCACCACCAACTCACAAAAATATAATTTTCATTTCCTTCATCGTTTGCATATGTATTTCCTTGCAAAAGGCAAAACATGACTATATAGATCATTCAGATTCTGAGAGATAAGTAACTGGGATGACTCAGTGGAAAATTCTCAGAACTAATCTTGATGAAGTTGTTTTATTCATCTCGTTCTACTTTTCTCAAGGGCTGACATGCATAAAGGGAAACATGATCCCTTGCATATGTTCTCCATGAGGACTGTGTGTAGCACAATCATTAAGTTAAACCAAGCTTTGCTTAGTCTTACTCAAAGTCATTGCTGAATACAAGCCAGAGGAATTCAGATTGGCATTTCTCCATCTCCTCTAATCAGTGAATAGAGTGAAAGAACAATCTTGTTTCACCACACCAAGTATTTCAGGGTTCTGGTGGACCTATGTGATCTGTCCCAATAGCTCTGCTGTGTACCATGGGATATTTTAAAAGTGACCTTCCTTTCTTGTGCTGCTGCAGGCTAAGGATGCTCAAAGACAGAGAGAGATGAGTGAAAGGGTACACAGCTGGGACTGTGCTTCACTAGTCACTGCTAGCATGTTGAGATCCTATCAACTTCAACCACCAACACTTCAGCAGTGTCCCCCCCTCCTTTCTTTTTTTTAGTTCATCCCTCACAGGGAACAACATATCAATTAGACTATATACAATATGTGCTATGTTTGTGGGAAAGGGGTTTCATTCTTTTATGGAAGAAATAGAAACCAAAGGGTGGTCACATCAGCTCCCACAGCAACAGCATTAGCTAAGGGCACAGAAATCTGTGGGGAGAGCAGCTCTTTATCAAGTAAGGATTGACAGCAGAAGCCCTTGTCCCTTACAGTCACTCAGCTTTGCTCTTGTGCCCTCTCTGCTGCTTCTGGGTTTTCCAAAGGCTCTGCCTCCTATTCTTCCTTCAACAGCTTTCCTTCTTTGTCAGCTATACCATATGGTCCAAAACCTTGACAGGGAAGATCCACCTCCAGGTTGAAACAAGCTAAACATATGGAATACTGTTTCAGAAATGGGGGGTGAGAATCATCTTTAGATAATTAGTTACCCTGGTTACTGGTTTGTGCTCCTAGAGAAAGTAATTTAACAATGATCAATAACCAGCACATTTTGGGAAACGGAAAATCTATTTAAGAGGGGTTTTATGTAACAAAGTCTGTAGCTTTTTCATTCAGAGCTAGTTTGTCTTTTATAAAAATCATCTTGGGCAAAATCCAAGCCAAGCAGTTGATTTTTCAGAAAATTAGTATTTTGATTTGAGTCAGTTCAACTTCTTTCAGTAGCCACTTGAGCTTCCCACACTGTCTCATGGGAAGAGGACTGGGCTATTCCCCTTTGAGTTAGCTTTCCTTGTCTGATGTATCTCCCAAATGCTTCAATACCTTCCCTCCAGTTAAACCTCAAAAGTGAACTAGAGAAGTAAATATATGAATGGTACCTGACAGGACAAATGGAGTAAGGAGAACCAAGCTTACTAGAAGTGATAAATATTTTATAAGAACAAAAGAATAATTATACTGTGGCATATAAAATATTAATTCAGTATATATTTGTGCTGTTACACTGGTCAGTAGAAGAGGTAAGATAATATAAGAAAATAAGAAATTAGTTATTTCTTCTGACATACTGTCCCAGCTCCCAAAAATGTGCCATTTCTAGGACTTCTTGAGCTACAGATTGCATCCAAAGCACCATGGTATCAACTTTGTTTCTTCAAATGAATATTTCATTTATTTTAATAAAATTTAATATTTTAATAGAATAGATTTAAAATAATGAAATATTTAAAATTAATCTATGCTTTTGGCTTTCAGAACTTTCAGCAGCAATGACAGTTTCAATTTAATTATGCTCAGTGTGAAGAAAGGACTTCCTTAATTAATTCTAAAACTTTTATTTTAAGTTGGTATTAGGTGTCTTCTAGTCCTTTCATTGAGAAATAGTAAATAATGATTCCTCAGTTACCTTGCCAATCATGATTTTTCCAAATCTCATTGCCTCTTCTGTCCATGCGCCCACTCGTCTGGTGGAAGTGGTCTGTATCTTTGATCTCCCCAGTCCTCACGTGTCCCTTGAACTACAATTCCCATAAGTCACTTGAAGCAGCTCAGCAGATGCAAAACGACACCAAATGAATTTAAACCGAAACATTTCAACATTACTAAGTAATATTCTATACATTCTATGTACTTTAATTCAGTCCAACAGAGACATGAGAATCTACACAGACTTAATTTTTCTGTGAGAATTACAATTTCAGTCCGTTTTATCAGACTCTTTCCTAAAGAGTTGAGAATTTTGTCCTTATATGTACTTTTGATCCACCTTGACATCAAGACTAAAGTTTAATTTGCCACAAAATTTAAATAATCTTCATAAGAAACTCTATTTATTAACATCTATACTTACAGTTTTCCTTTCTGATATTGGTTTGTTGTGTTTTTTTTGAAGTTGAATATTTTGCCACCAAATTTGGAAGTCAAACAATGCAGGCAGATATGAGACAAACTTTCTCCTGAAACCACATGAAGTATAAGGCATGAAAAACAACAACATATAAATTTGACTTAGTTTTAGTATTCTATTCTAATAGAATATGTCACCTTGATAAAACAAGGTAAGGACTTGTAAGTCTGAATAAACTCCATTGATTTTAGTGGATTTACATTTCTTGAACAGAGAGAAGAATTTCTCATCTGATGTGTCCCTTTAAATAGTTCTTCTCTAAACATCATGCTGGAGACATATATTTTGGAAATTTCTAACGTTTTCAGACAAACACTTGACAGTTAGGGACACATGGCAGGGCAGAGAGATTTTGTTCTCCAAATGAAAGTAAAATCAGAGGGTGAAATGAAGTTGCTGAGGTCTGGTGCTGAGGCACTGGGGCTATAAGCCTTTCTCAGGTAAGACTACTGAGAGAACAAAAATGCATATGCTTACTTTTGAGTACTGTGCCTGGAGATCAAGCACAGAATGGCTGTCATCCCAACAGCCTGCTCCCCTGCTCTGGAGATGGTTTTATATTCCAAGGCATCCCCCTTCTCTCCACCAGTCGTAGTTACTTGCCCCCTTTGCTCTGAAAATAAATCAATTTCATCTGCCGCAGTTAGATTTCTTTCTTCTCTCTGCCTCGGTCCCTCAGTCCCACTCTCTCTTTGAAAGCCTCTTTCCACTGCACCATATGGCAGCTGAGAGAAGGGCAGAGCCGTGATCTAGTTCATAACAAAAGAGGCTGTGGTGTCAAAAACCCTCATGAATGCATGAGACACATTCATGTATAGAGAAATGCCTCCAAGCTCTGTCAGGGAGAACTAAAGAGAAAGCTGATAGGCCTGACATCGCTTTCGAGTTGAGAAAGACAGCAGCTCTTTCCACAGCTCATCCCTTCCTCCCTCCCCATCTTTGATTTCATGCCAAAATCCTATTAGATCTATTAATGACACGAGACACAAAGTCAGAGTGTGTGGCAGAAAAAGAAATTAAACCAGGCCACCTTATTTACTCCCTATCACTGTTTTTGAGATAGAATCATATTACTAAAAGAAAAAAAAAACAGAAAAAAACACACACCACAAAACCAGGCTTTAATAGTGTGTCTAAGAATAAATAAGCAGGTCCTATCCCCCAGAAAGAGGATTGTGCACACTCCCACTCATTGCCTGTAGTGGTAGATTTGCAGCAGAACTGCAAACTGAATGCCTCAAATACTGTTCAAAGTATGCTGTTAGGTTTATTTTGCTTTCTCAAGCTGCTGTTGATAGAAACAAAAGACTTTGAGGTTGGAAAATGAACTAGACCTATTATCATGTGTGCACAATGAGCTGTGACAGAAGAGCTACAATTTCTGAACATGAGAGAAAAGCAAACTGGCACTTACAAAGTCTGCATTTGTCCACCCTCCTCTCCCTTCTCTTTCGCTTCCTCTTTGCCTGTCTTGGTGATGTTGGGTGTGCTTCAGTCCACAAAAATGTCTACAAAATAAATTCACAACATTTATACACAAAGGTAACAAAATGATAGAATATACACATCTGAAATACATCTATTACAAACTTCTGTCACTGCTAGGGAAGAGGCAAACCCACCACTCAGGTGCAGCAGAAAGCAACAGCATGTGGGTTATGAATAACTTTGTTACTGAACTTAAATGGGGAAACAGTGCTGCTTTATTTCTGTAAAAGGAAGCACTAGTTAATTGTTAAACTAGAAGTGCATGACTATTGCTGTCTCCTTCCCAGAAAGGCCTCAGAAATCACAAATCTGTGTCCCTGGAGTTGTTAAAAGGAACCTGGACATTCAACAATAACAGTCACCTATGAAACAAACATGTAAATATGTGTATAGCAAGCCAGCAGTGACATGGAAGTTTCAATATGAACTTGTATCAGCACTGCTGAATCGTGTCCCTACAGTCAGTTTAAAAGATTTTACTGAATACATGGCATATACAATTGTATAAAATATGTTTAGAGTATCTCCCAAGCCTTCCTTCTTGGAATGCACTAATGTAAAGCTATTGGACAGCATTATATATTTATGTATACATTAACAACACTATTTATAGGTTCATCATAAGTCACAGACAACTGCAAATGAATTCGTTTCAAAAGTAAACTATAATTAATTGAGGAATGTAAAAGTTCCACTGCAAATTTCTTTGAAGATGTCTTTTTAAAATGAATTCTGCCATACATTGGGAAAAACTTGTTGTAAACATTGCTCAGGAATGCCTCTGAAAGGGCTCTGGGGAGGTAAACTAATGTTCATGATATTTGATAGACTTAATAAAACTTCAGTGTAGCCCAGGGTTTCTTAAATAGTAACAGGCAGAGTTTAAGCTCTCATCTGTGAATGTGACTTGTGCCTGGTCCCTGCTGGGCGGGAGGGAAGCAGAGGAACAATGCTGCCATTCAGGGTCCCCCATTCAGCCCAGCCACATCTGTTTACATGGCCTGTGCCCACCTCTGAAAGGGGTGGTCCTCCCAACTTCATTTTATCTCACATGGTCCTGAATGGTGAGTGTCTGAAAGCTTTTCTGCTGGAAATCTGCAGTTTCAAATTTATTTTATGAGAGCAGAGCTGAAAGAGAGACTAACAATAATGTTTCCATGTTTCTTTAGTCTGGTTTGGATTTTATTGTAATCTGAGAACAATTGTAAAATTGTCCTAAACTACCCAGTTTCAAAATAAGTCTAGCACATGTAATATTGACACTGAACTTGAGGAGCTGAATTTTACACTTAGTCTTTCAATTACATATGATTTTAAGGAGTTTTTCCTGTAAAGTAGTTTGATGGCTCGAATATTTTTGAAACAGCACTGACAACACTCAGAGAAGGACTAAGAAGTATATTTTACCAAAAACCACTTTTGCCTTATGTGTAACCAGGTTTAGAGTTCATATCTTTACATTCTGTACTTCATTAAATAGTTAAGGTAGAAATACTGTGACTACAAGAAATGTCAACCTGTCTAGGTACAAGTTCTGCAACTTCCAGATTAAGCACCTCTTTTCACAGCAGATACTTCACAGAAAACAACACATTTAAGGAATTTTTTAATGGCTGAAGATCAACAGACCAACTCCACATTTTTAATTTGAATCAAAACTTTAACTGATAGCAAAATTATGCCTGTACTTCAGAGAGGAAGCCCGTGATAACCAGTGAAAACAAGAGATGCTCAAAGACCCCCACACCTATGGCTGACAACTGTCAGTGTACCAGTACCTGATCCATTTTTATGTAGCAATATATAAACATAAAGCAAACCTTGTGAATTCAATGTCAGCATGAATTTGTCTCCACTGATTAACACTATTCAATGAACTTATAGAAATTTTGCCTGAATAAGAAATACAGACTCCTATGTCTGCCAAAACCATCACAGGAATTGTACCCTAAAAATGCTAAGTCTGCAAGTGTGCTGAAACTCATGTTGTAGCTGACATAATAGTATCACAATATATTGTACATATAACACAAAAAATCCTGCAAGTTCCCAGGGAACAAAGAGAAGTTGTTAAAGAAAAATCAAGGTAGTCTGGTACTTATGAAGTATTAAATGAAAGAAAATGAGATAGAGATAGAATGTGAAAAACCCAAAAAAGGGACTCAGGAGGAGATTACTGAGATACGAGCTCTTATTCTCAGGGGAATTAGTGTGAACTTGTGTAGTGTTTGGTGATTTGCTGTGCAGATCTTGTCAAACAGGCAGTTCAGTCTTTACCTCCCCATTTCCAGTTGCAAAACTGTATTCAAGATTAGCTTACACTGTTATTTTCCTGATATTATTCTTCTAGATCCAATAGTTATGATTATAGTATGACCCTATAAGTAAGAAGAGATCTGAGAAAAAATTGCTTATTCAGTACTGAACTTGCTCAGTCATGTCTGTGACATTGTTCTGAACTTCTCCTCCATGAAGATATTTAATCTAATGATTTCTTTATGCACAAAGCAACAAGTTATTGAAAAGTCCTGGCAAAACCAGGAACTGTTGTTCAAGGTGAGAACTCTCTTCTTTTCTGCTTTTGTTAAATATAAATAAATATAAATGGGGTGGCCTAAATATAAAAAGGCAAAGGACAGAGAAATCTGCTTTCTTGTTCTTCATGTTCCTATATAGTACAAAAAGGAAGAAGCTCCTTTACTCTAGAGAATGCACACTGTGGTTAAGGAGGGACTGTCAAAGGGCCCTAAGGCTGTAGAGATTCACCTTCAAAGTAATGTTTGTCTGCTCCATAATCTGCAGCGATACCACCTGCATCATTGGAAGTGAGGAAAGAGGACAATGAAGAGCACCAAGCTGTAAACTAAACCATATTAGTTTATGATTTAATACTGCCAATATAGGTCTACCTCCCAAACTTTGTCCTTCACATGTGCCATTGTACCTAAAGATCACACCACAGCTAGTACTGTTATCTATAGCCACATCTTTCTTGAGTAACAGCACGTACTAGGTCAGACTAAAACATACAGAGAGAAATCACAGGCAATATAAATCTAATCTGAATATAGGAGTTCCCAAGGATCTTGATAGCCTTACCACAATGACCTTGCCCCTGTTCAAGTCCAGAAACACTTTGCCAGTGACATCAGTGGGACCAATATATTACCTTGAAAGTTCAAGGTTTACAAAACTTTGATATAACTTATAAGAAAATAAATATTTTAGCATCTGAAGTATAAATCTGTATTGCAGCTGCCTGTAAAAATAAGCATCAGAAGGCAAGTAACTGAGCAAAAGTAGAAAACCAGTGTTTTATCAAAGCTGTAGCGTTAAGACAAGATCATTAAACTCAACTAGCTTTTTTTCTGCTTCTGCATTTTTCTTGCATAGAGGCTAAAATATTATTTCTATTGAAGAGAGAGTAATTTAAATCTATGGTTAAAAGTTAGCAAAGTATGACCAGCTGAAAATTCAAGCTAGACATATACTTTTTAAAGTAAAGAAGTGCTGCAAAAGAATAAAAGGCCCAGTACTATGGTTACATTTATACACAAGCTTCACTGGCTTTTTGCCTTACCTTTCACCTCTGACCTTTTGTGGGTTTAATTTTGTTTTACTATAAACAGCACTGTTAATTAAGTTGTAGACTACAACAGAAAATTTTTCAAAGGCAAAGGTGTGCCCCTTTAAGAAAATAATATGACCAGAAGCAAACTTCAGCAAACCATTTCTGACAGAACACTCAGTGCACTGAAAATGAAGAATCAGATCCCCTCTGCACATTCACAGATTTATGGTTTATATCCAACCCTTTCGTCCTTAGTGGAGTAAACAAATGTGAGGTTTGTAACAATTTTAAACTGTGCTGCTTTCATTCCAAAATGGTGTCTTTTTCCAAAATTTACAAAACAAGCAAACTCAGTGATGCCTTTTGAAAGAGCCTGGAAATAAACTGAAACTCTTCAAAAGTAATATGTCAATTTAACCCAAATGAATGTTTGGGGTTTTTTCCTGTTCATTGACAAGGAAATATTCACTCAGCCATAGCATATAATTCTGCTCACAGAGATAGCACTACTAGGTAATGACTATTTTTACCATGCTGCCTGTTGTAGATAAAGACCTTTAAGCTGTGTGTCTGGCTGCTTATGTTTCTTACTTGAACATCTGAACCTGTTGCTTGAAGGGGAGGGGACAGAGGAGAAAGGTGAAAAGACTATACAGCATTGCTAATCCCTTGAGCCATCTGGTGACTTGAGGCCACGCTTTAGATTATGCTTATATTGAAAACCCATTCCTTTCATTCAGTTCCCTTCCCTTTGCCAATTTGTCATTGGCTTTTTTGCTGTGTTAGGATTTCTTGCAGTTAATCATGGTGAGAATCAATTGTCTTTTTGTGCCACAGTGAATACTTGCACTGGAAAGAGAATATTTTTTACTCATTTATTCCCCCTCTCCTCCACTACCTGCAGTGATTTGTAAGTTTTTGATACATTTTTACCAAGCCTTGCTGAAAAAAAGAATAGATTTGCCTTTAGCAAACAGTTAAATAAGTAATTCAATTAGGATTTCTATGTAACCTGGAAGAGTGCTGCCAGATGAAAGATACATTGAGATGTCCATGTCATGCAGGGTTGGAAAGAGCTGCACCTAGATACCACCTCATAATTCAGCTATCAAAGGTAGCATTTGCATGTTTAATTATCCAAGAACTAATCTATATCTACACTTGTATGCCATAAGCCCCTCAAAACTGCTAAATTTGCATCCATAACAATACAGTGTATTACACATTAAGCCTGTTCAAAAGGCTGGTGATTTTCTAGAGCACACATGAATTTTTGATCTACTGACACATGCATTTCTATACGAAGCCAAATCGATCGTATCTCTGCCTTGAAGCTGCAGTGAGACTCCACAGCCATTAACTTTGTTAGTTTTCCTACACACTTGACAAAATTACTCTTCAAGACTTTGCAGTTAACTTTCAATAATGTGCAGACTCTTCCACTATTTCTCATTCCACATATAAGATTATTTTTTATATTGTTCCCCGAGATAGCTGCAAAGCAATTCTGTCATAAATGTGCTGGTTCTGTGCACTCTAAGTGAAATCATGTTCTGCTGCTTGCTCTTTCCATACATTAATTAATTCTTTGCAGTCCTCTTCTGGCTAGATAGCAGATCTGATTTGTGAACCTTTCTTTCTCAGATAACCTTATTTTTTAAACAAAATGTCCTTTTCACTTTTAGATCTGGTTTGAGTAGCAAAATAAGATTGTAAAGCACAGTAAAGGCAGGAAAAAGCAGATCAAAACATCTGAGAAATTAACAGACTCTGAAAGACCTCTGGAAGTTGGGAGTCTGAATCATTTTTGAAAAGCAAGCCAAGGAAGTCCATAGCTGTTTGGGAAGGATACTTGAGTTTTTAAGCATTTCTTGGGGCTTAACCCTTGAAGGGGGCTAAGTTCCACACAGCTGCTTACTCGCTTCCCTGTGGTGGGGTTGGGGAGAGGAATGGAAAGGGCAAAAGAGATGAAACTTGTAGGTCAAAATAAGGACAGTTCAGCAGGGAAAGCAAAAGCCATGCACACAAGCAAAACAACATAAGGAATTCATTCAGTACTTCCCATTGACAGGCAGGGGTTTAACCATTTTCATTACTCATTACGGCTACTTAGGAAAACAGACTCCATAAATCCAAATGTTTCTCCCTCCCTTCCTTCTTTCTTCCCTCAGCTTTTATTAGTGAGCATGACATCATATGTATGAAATATCCCTTTAATCAGCTGTCCTGGCTGTGTCCCCTCTAAGCTGCTTGTGTACCACCATCCTCCTTGCTGGTGGGGTGAGGAACAAGAAAGGCCTTGATGTTCTGCAAGCACTGCTCAGTGACAGCTAAAGTATTAGTGTGCTATCAACATTGTATGTTCACACACAGCACCATTAAGACTTGTCATGAAGGAAATAAGCTCTATCCTGGCCAAAAACAGTGCATCACTGTTTCCGCTTCTGATCATTGAACCTCATTCACACACAACCTGGTTAGAAAGGCAGAGTTGCACAGCTCTAACTCTCCATTACATGTGTATAATACTTTTTGGACTTTGGTCCAAAGTTCTGGCTCAGTCTTTCAGGTCTGAGACAATCAGTGCATCAAATTCCACTTGATGAGACACAAAAGTTCACCATTCTGGAAGGAAAGGGAAAACAAAGGATAACTGACATGATTAAAAATAACAAGTTAAAATGTACAAACCATTACTGGCAGAGAACATCCCACTACCTGGCCAACAACAGCATGTAGTAACATATTATTTGGAATTAACATCCTGACATAAACCCACTTTGTGCTTGTTGCTATTTAGTAATGCAAAACCCTGCAAACTAGAAATCATTATTAAACAGTTAGTATAACAATACCTCCATAAGGTACTAACAAAGGTAACACCTTGTTGTGGTTGTAGGAACATGTAGTTAGACACAGAGGAGATCAACAAAGCTTTTGGTCTCTGAGGTACTAATGAGACTCATAAATCCTGAATTAGATATTAGGATTTAATATTATTATGTCTATACTTCATTATTCAAGGTCCACTCAGTCAGGGTCTTCTTGTAAATCCAGATGTAGTCTTTATTAAAATTTCTTCCAGTTTCTACTCTAATCAGTACAAAACAAAATTGCCACTGACCTAGGACGAAAGAACAAGTTTAAGCTTAAGACCAGGACAGCCACTGGAACAAATAATGAATTAATTGTGTTTCTACTAACTTATCTGGGATAGTTCTCCTATATCGAATATTGCCTTTATGCCACAAAGCATAAAACCCTGTGATTACTGTCAACTGTAAAAGCAAAATTAATTCCTGCAAAAGGTGGAGGAAAATGAGAAAAATAGTCCCACCATCAGTATTTCCAGAATCCAAGAACAAAACAGTATTGAAAAATTATAAGACTAAGATTATTGGATAAGAAAAAACATAGGAAATTTTTTTAAATTGCTCACTTTAAGGCATAAACGAGCCACTAATTGACATCATCTGAAAAACTTCTCTTGTTGGCTGGTTATTTAGCTGTGGATTCTTCTGCTCTGTCCTCTGAAGCATCTGGTACTGGCCATTACCAGACATCAAATAGAGGACCAGATGGTGTGTTGGTTTCACTCATTACAATAGTATGGCCACTGAAATGTAAAGCTCTTCACAGAACCAGAAGGAGAGCATTTACCTCTGAATGCCTGATCTCTTCAGAGAAAAGAAAGAAAAAAAGGACTCGCCATACCTCTGTGAAACTAAGAGAATAGGAACCCAATTTACCTCAATGACACTTCAGTGTGAAAGATGTGAAATTACTTGGGAGCTTTTCTCACTGAGGAGGATCTGGCCTTAGCAAGCCTTTGTGGCTAGAGGCTTATGTTATCACAAAGTACTGAGGATGATTTGGGAAGCAAAAGCTGAAGCAGGAACTAGGTGGTGTAGTCTGGTAAGACAGGATCATGTCAATCCCTTAGGACTGTGCTGGATTTCCGCATCCAAAGTTAAGATGTCTGACATTTAAAAGCACTGTGTATGATCCTGTGTGTTTTCTTCATACCAGAGGGCAAAAGGATTAGTAGAGGTTAGATGGTTGAAGAAGTCATACCCAAGAGGGGAAAAAATAATCATCTTAGAGAAGGGGAGTATCAGAAGCCTCAAAAAGTGCTCAATTTGTGATACTGTTTCCTCTTCACATTGCCTTTCAGAGTCCTCCTGATATTCTAGGCATGTAGGCTCACCATTTTAATTCTCATTCCTAAAAGTATAGTGACAATAAAAAATATGGATGCTATAGAAGCAAGATAGTTGAAATGAAGTAAAGTAGCTTTGTATTTGGTCTTGCTTTATGATAATAAGCCTCCAGGACAGCATGTCATCTTGTCTTCTAATGTGTCCATAAAGGTGTTTCTAAGACTGGTCCTGAAAACACCACCCACCTTAGCAGTGGTGAACAATGACCACTCTGGTTTCTGCATGTGGGAGTTTGAACATATATCTTCTCTAAGGCTTCTGGTTTTCATCCCTTTTTAACCTCTGTCTATGAATTATTTATGACTTGGTTACTGTTTTCTAAATTCAAATACCAAGAGTGATATCTGTTTGAAGATGAAGATTATTTGGAGTCCATTTCAAGATGTTATGTAGCCAGAGAATATGTATCTGGAAAGATGCTTAGGGAAGAAAAACAAATGTAGGTTTTTCTTCCTTGGATTCAGGAACAGGATGTGTGTTTTCCTTATCATCACAGTGATTTATAAAGGGGAACTGCTGTCCCATGGTATAAACCTTCAGTATGCCAAACCTGCATAGCTGACTTGCCTCTTAACACATTCTCCAGAGAGGCAACATGTTGTTACCCTTGTCTTCCCTTATTCCCCTCTTACTACTTTCCTTACTAATTGTAAACAGAGACCATTTTGTGTGTGAAACCAAAACCTAAAAACTACATCTTGTCTGCCTTGAGTCTTTTAGAAAGATCTACATTCTAAAAGTAAGTGTTGAAAACCACTGATTCTTAATAAAGGAAAGCAAAACGACACCCTATCAACATAAAAGCAGAGGAAAAATACACTATTACATGTGACATGGACACTGATACTCCTAAACAATCAATACAATGTAAAAAATATTAAGTCTTCAGCAGGTCTTTTTTTAAAAATATCTCTATGCAAGAGAAGGTTTTCTGAACAGCAAGGAAAGAAAGACTGAGTTTAAGAAAATGTCACATAGGAAAAAGTCTTTAGAAAAAGCCTCACTAAATTATGTGTTCATTACTATGACTTCTCCTGTATGCTAAGGGTACTATAATAACTAGCATATTGGCGGAAAGGCAGAAGGCTATTTTGGAAACCTGTGGCCAGATATGAGTTTTCTGATACACAAAAAAATTAATTCTAAGAACTGTAGCTGGGCATGACAAGTAATTTAGATGCATTATCATATATTCTTTAGATGGAAAACTGAATTGGCACAAAGAAAAGGGAAAATGGCTAACATCTGCTTTTTCCAGTTAGTGTTGAAAAGGAGATATGATTCTGCTTTTCTTCATCATAGTTCTCCTTTTGGGGCTGAGTATCAATGTACTAGCAAGTACCAAGTGCTCTAAGTGGCAATCTGTTTAGTCTCTTTCACTGATCCAGGCTTTTGCATTGTATAAATAATGAGGAAACTGCATGAATTTCTGCACTTCACATTCCATATCAGCTCCCAAGGCTCCTTCTTCGGTAACTTAGAAAGCATAACAGAAAACATATGATACTTAGTGCCTCCCCAGTTGCTCAGAGACAGCATTTTAAGGCAGAAAATGAGCTGTGGAAGTGACTCCTTTACCTACTCAAATTTAGGAATTTTACTTTCCCACCCACATAATAACAAATGGGAGTATCTATCCCAAAGTTACTGTTTTGCTCTACAGCAAAGCAATAGTGTTAAAACATCAGCTGAGAACTAACGTTCCCAACACAGAAGTTCAAAGACCAAAAGGTGCTTATATTCTTAACAAGATTTGTTTATTTCCACTGAGAAAATTAGTTCTGTTGTATGCATTATAACATATGCCACACTCTTGTAAGCATTGTTTCCTGGTGAAGTCATAATTACTGAATTACAAATGATAAAAAACCCACTGGTTAGTCACTCGTATTCTTTGTGCATTCCTACCAACCTGTGCTTTGTGAAGCTTTAACTGGATACAGCTCTTCTGTTTGTGCAGGAAAAACAATCAATCACCCAAGATGTCTCTAAAAGCAATTACAGAAAACATTTTTACTGCCAAATTTATCTATCAGTGTTCACTGGATTAAACAACTACAAATAAAAATCCTTAGCCTTAACCAAACTCTGACACTTGGAGTGACAATTTTTCTCATAGACCTTCCAAGAAATGAACTTTTTCAAGTACCAGACGTCCCAGACTGTAACCCCAAATGACCACAGTATCTGTCAGTGCCAGCACCTTCCTTTGCCTGTGGTGCTGCAGTTGGAATACCTTTTGCTGCCCTTTCAACTCCAGCCCAAGTAGAAAGCATACATTTTAAAAATGGAATATCAGATGCACAGTTACTATTATTTGTAATTGGATCTGAGCTCATCAAGTCTCATGTGCAGAAACTGCATGTTTAAGGTGCCCAGTTGTCCACATGACCTAGCATAACCATAAAGAGAGAGCAGACGTGTAGAGAAATCCTGGCATCTTTCACTTGGCTTCCCTTCTACCTGTCTGTATGCTTCTGGAAAATGCCATGTTACTGGGACTGTGACCTTCAAAAGCAGCCACATTGTCTTGTGAAATCCAGGGTGATAAGAGATAGAGGAGAAATGGAAACTAAAGGTTAAAAACAAAAAAAAAACCCAACCAAACAAAAAAATCTGCTACTATCCCATCAAATAGCTTCATGTGGAGTTCTCCCAGTAAGTCAGGATAATGCATTCAGAAAGAAGGAGAGAGTCATGCATTGAGTTCTTTTTTAAAAAAGACCTCTATTTTAATTATTAAAGCATTGCTATCATACAGAATGTCTATAGGGAATTGCTTGATTTTATGCTTTTTCTTTGGTGATTGGGGACCACATTATAAAATATAAATGTTTTCTTTTATTTCTTGAGAGTGCTTTCTGAAGGGCCCTCAGATTTCACATCTATTTCATTCTTCCCTCTTTTCTTTCTGTTTTTGTCCATGGTGATAGGGCTTTGGGGGCAAGGAAATATTACTTTTAATTTTTTTTGTGAGATTTTTCTTGTATCCTTTTCCTCAGAACTGTGCTAAATATTATTAGAAGGGATCTGTCCTAGTTGAGTTTTCACAGGAAGATTCATAAATAAGAAACAAAAATTCCATTATCTGCCCTAATTCTGGGAGGTACAACAGCCAGAGTTTTATAAAACCACATATAATTTCCAGTTAAACTATCTAATAGGATATGTTTACAAACTCCACTATTTTCTACACAACCTTTCAGAAAGAGGAATTTGTAAAATATTACATAAGAAACTGGTGTTTCTAACTTCCCTCTTTTATAACAATTTTAAAATAGAGCACCTACAGGAGAAGCAATACTATGATTTTGTAGTTTTCTTTGCCTAATATAGTGTTTGCTAATCCATCTACAGCGATTCTTCTGGATTTGGGCAAAAGCTAGTAGGCTGAGATCATAAACTTCCTACTACTCTGACTTCACTTAGGAACTGAAGCTCCCTTTTCAAAAGGGATCTGTGACATGCCTGGACTATAGCATAGACTTGGATAATTGACACTGGGGCCCAGGCATCTGGGTTAGTTTAGCAGCAGATGTTCACAGCCACTTTTGAAAGCCATTCCCGTTCCTCTCTGTTCTGTTGTTGCACTCCTGAGGGTTTGTCACCAAATTCCTGAGGACATCTCTTGCATGTTGTAAAGCTCAGCTGCTCTCTGCTTTGCCCCCAAGCTATCCTTCTGGGAACAGGGCAGGGAAGGGAGGATTTGTGGAAAGTGACTAGAGGTTTGCTAATATTTGCTATTTCAACATGTCCTAATACTACAGTTAGAGAAAGCACCAACAGGAGCAGCATCAAGGCAAGCTAGACAGATCCTACAGTATTGTTATTTGTTTCTGACATGTACCACAGTGTAAGAGGATTGTGGGAAGCAAGGCAAAATAAGAGGAATCTGCTAATACTGTAGTGAGTATGTATCCCTAAGGATTTCAACATTATTGAAAGGCAAAGCACTTTGGCTGCTTAATCCTCTGAGACAATGTCACCAATTACTCTAAATTTCTCTAAAATTTAGAGGGGGCAGAAACACTATTTATTTGAGAAAATACAGCTGATAGGGCATAAGAATGCTAAAGATGAGGAGCAAGAGCTAATTACCTCTAGATTTATGGTTCAAATCAGAAGTGGAGACAGGTGTCTATTTCCTTCTTACTTTTTTTATCAATGTATATTTCATTGTAGTAACATTGTATAACAAGGACAGGGAACTGAATCTACTCACGTTGTAAAATTTCACATCTGCTGACAGCTTCTTTCCTCTTCAGTCTCTGTGTTATCACTATGCAGGGGATCATCAAGACAAAAATGCTCATTCAGTAAAAAAGCAACTTCTGTAATGTGTCAGTCATGAAACTCTCTCAAAGGAAAACTACAATTAAAAAACTAGGAATGCTTTAAAGGCAGTGATGTTAAACAGAGATGACACCCAAAAGGATAAGGTGCAAATCTGTTGTGATTATTGACAAGGAAAAACATACCATAGCTTATGGCTGATGCTGTAGAATTGTGTGGTTTATGAAAACAACTGAGTTACTCTGGAAAGCCACCAACCATCAGGCCCAGCTCCAGAGGCATGTCAGCTTACAAATGAACACAGCTCACATCAACCAATTCTGAAAGCATCCAGCTAGCCATGAGCCTGCCTGGCTTCAAGTTGTGGGCAGCACTTGTAAGACATCATGCGCTACCCAAAAGCAAGTGAGATAATTAAAACAAAAAAACCCATACAAAGAAACAAACAAACTCAAAAAAAGGATGCAATTAAGGCACCATATTCTTATTCAAAGGGGCTGAGCTATAATGTGACACATGGGTTTGCCACGTGACAGGACAGATACGTTTTGACAGCACAGTGTTTAGAGGAAAAATAAAATATGCAGCCACATACAAGTTACTTGCTAGACTGCACATTTCTGTATGCACAGCAAGGACAAGAAGAACCCCCTTGGGTGACTGTATAATGTAACTTTGCAAGTCCATAGCTGGATTCATTACTTTGCACAGTATTCAGCAAAAATGAAATAGCCTCTGTCAGCACTGAAGACAGTGTGATTTTATAACAAACTTACTTTGGAACAATGTGTTTGTTGTGAGAATTTTGAGCCAACTAACTCTGCTGTGCTGTAATAATATCTCTGCAACTGAACAAGACAGCAAGGCCAAAGACTCAGAAAAGCTGGACTTAAGTATTTGGAGTGGTTTGGACATGCTTATAGGAAAAATCCAGATATAAACTACTTGAAACAGTTCTTAATCATCAGGGGAAACCACTATCCTCAGCAACTAAACAACTTCATTTCCCCAAGCTGGAAAAAAATAGTGTAGAAAATATTCCAGCTTCCCTAGGAATCTATGTTGGATTTTGTACTGACTTAATTTTGAAGACTGTGTTCAAAACCCTTTAGACAAGATCCCACATTCATGTTGCTCCATATGGAATACCATTTCATGTGCTTCATGAAAAGAGAAGGGAGAGCATCTGCTTGTGAATTAATCACTATTTAAAGATAGAAAATGGGTTAAATATTCAGTTTTCACAACAGATGAAACATTTTTTCTGTCACAAATCCTCTAAGGATCTGTTCTGAGACAAAAAAAAATCTTCAACACCGTAATAAATTATCAAAAAAAGTCAGTTAATAATGGCAAAACAAAACAGATTTGATAATACTCAAGATAGTCAATA
The DNA here is from genome assembly GCA_013399015.1 of Galbula dea. NCBI lineage: Eukaryota > Metazoa > Chordata > Aves > Piciformes > Galbulidae > Galbula > Galbula dea. The sequence continues at coordinate 4,150,910 of VWZX01002149.1, forward strand.
TAAAAGTGAGCTGCAAGAGAATCTGAAAGTGAGCTGAAAAAGAGACTTATGATTTTAAGCAGCTAAGAAACACCATGCTTCCCCCCCAACACGTAACACTTCATAAACTTATCAGCTAGACAGTTTGCCTGATGAGTTAGCTCATGGTGAGGTTTGCCATCTCCCTGCTCTGGGTATATAGCTTCTGAAAGCATTCAGTGTTTGCTGCTGCCAATGTCTGCAAGACTGGTACAGAATGGATGAAGAAAAAATAATCAAAAGTGAGATTCATACAGTAGGTGCATTAGAGAAAGTGATGTTTCCTTTTAAGTGTTCTTCAGCCTTCTATGATATGCACTTTACAGTGGATTCTGACTGCAGAAGGGACTGTCAAAGTCAAAGACCTTGTCTCTTCCAAATGGAAGAGACAACACTACATGACAGTTGTTTTACTGTCATACTTGGTCCTTCACCAAGGTTTGAATCATCTTATGTTGTGGTATTCAGCTGTCATCACTCCACTTATATGTGCCTGCCTTTGAGTGCTGCTGTTCCAGATTATTCGTTACATTGGTAAATGTACACTTAAAGATCCTATAGAGCATCCAGTGTGGCATAAGAAAATAATAAAAGCATTTCAAGTTAACTTAGTTGCACTAAAGATGATGATTTCAGATTTCAGCCCACTCTATTCAACTGTATAGGAAGTATTAGCTCTTAAAAATTTTTCTGTATTGCTATGGCAACCCTCATTCTCCAGCAGTCTCTTACAGCAGTACACAAAAATGCATTCACTTTTCTCTCTGCACACCACTCCTGAGAGCTGAGGCTCTGTCCCCCTAATGAAATGCACACCTAACACCCATTACATTTAATTTGATTCATAAGCACATACCAGTATACTCTGCAAAGTTTATTTAGTTCATTATCTGGCCTACTGTGCAAGTCCAAATCTCACAGACACATACACTCCAATCACTTTGCTTAAATGCATTTACAGATTGAGAAATAGCTCTGGTAAACATGGCATTGTGTGGCTTTACATAGGTGATTGAGTGACTCCCACATCTGATTTTACTCAGTCCCACTGAAAATAATTTCCTTCTGCATCACAACCTTGGGGCAAGGGGCAGGGAAAAGAAGGGAGAAGAGAAACATCACAGGAGTGCTGTTATTGCCAGTCATGTGAGAAGCACTGAAAGAGTGGAGAGAATGCAACACCGTGGCCCAGTCTTGCCATGCAAATGGACAGCAAAACAAACTATACCCTTGAAATATTTGGATATTTGCTAGGTGTGAACCCCCATGCAGAAGTAAGGCAGTTCAGGGTCCCCAAAATTGGTCAATGTCTAAATATAACAAACTGCAAAGTGGCTCTTTGTAAGTTAACAGGCAGTTTTCACAACTGCCAGGTCTGCACCTCACCTGGAATTTGCAGCAAGCTGAGTTCTTGATGGCTGATGGTAAAGCATAACCCCAAATGTTTCTGCCAATCAGAAGTTACCTCTCAGTTAAACCTGTGCCATTGCATCAAACATTATGCAATAAGTAGACAAAGATAAAATTCCTGTCTGCATCTCAGGGATATATTTTCCTAAAGAGCATAATTCTTTCTCATTTCAGACACATGTGAAGACTGTTCTCCTAATCAATTCCCACATTAATGATGAAAATACTTGACAAAAGAAAGAATCCTATCCCTCTTGTAAAGGAGAAACCAGAAATGTTATTTGCCAGTCACAGAGGGATGAAACTATTCCCCTACCATAACTATAACTATCACTCTGAAATGAAGACAAGAATCATTACTACTTTGCAGAGAAAAGGAACATCCATTTACCTACTGACTGCAACCTTTCTCTTAAGGGATCTCATTTGTGCAATGAATGACAAAGCTGGCATTCTCAGTGCCCTGTCTGAATTCTTTTCCCCACACTGAAGAGCTCCATGAGAACTTGTCTTTGAATAACAATATCCTGAAATAAATATTATTTTAAGTTCTTCCTCTTGGAACTCAGAGGGGAATGGCATATTCAGCCCATCATAGGGTTAGCTGTTATAGCTTCCTGTCTCCCAGCTGGAAATGTTTCAGTTGCTGTTTGAACTCAGTTTAAGCTATGAAAAAGACAGCAGATGCTGAAAAGCAAAAAGGTGTTGTTTGTGTTTGACATTGGAAGACTAACATCAATGAATGCAGGCTGATGTGAGAATGTATTGATCAGTTCATTCCCAGATATTGCTGAGTTAGTAAAAAAAAAAAATCCCTCGACATATATGGAACAATCTTCTTAAAAAGACATCATCAAAATAGTTCTGAGAGATTAATAAAGTTAAATAGTTTTCCCAGGTCAGATTTTCATGCACATGAAAGGTTATTGCATCCAGGATCTTACTTGCCCTGTGAATTGCTGATTTCCTTCCCAAGAAAAGCTGGCTGTATAGTTTATTTCATTTTTCTGTTTGTTGTGTTGTTCATAGTTATTTGGAAATGATCTAGCTTCAATAATGGGGAAAAAAATGCAGGAAAAATGTGGCTTTCTTTCAAATGTTTTCATTATTGGCTATTCTGTGACCTAAAAAATGCTCACAAGCATGCTTTTGAAAGGATTAGCTATTGCAATAACCACTTCAATAAAAAATTGTTTAAAAAACCCAAAAATGCCCCAGGACTACTGTTTCCCTAAATGACAAATGTGTCCCTTCACACCTTGCTAAATACAGGCATATTTGAAAATCTGACTTGTTCTTTCTTAACGCTTTAAAATTTCAGTGGCTGCAGTTCAGCAACCAGGAGATGACTGCTAGCTGTGTTCCCTGAACCATGCTGCCTTCATCTTCTGTCTCCTTGGTTGAGATACACTGAGTACTTATTATCTTGGTTGATATCTACGCCTCAGGCAAGCCTGTCACTGATGCAACTGACTGGAACTCGGCTGTGCCATGGAGACAAGGTTTATAACTTCTTGTCTTGGTAGCCTGAGGCCACTGTGGTGAGCAGCCGGCAAGGGGACCAGCTCTTGTTGTGGACATGGTTTCTTCCAAGAACCACATTAGGAAATGCCAATCAGTAGTAACAGAAACAACAGTAAGGGAGAAGCATAAGGAATGTTTAACATCACCCTTACTCAGTCCCAATTTATCTTTTGAGAGAACTTAATTTTCCCTTATAGGGATCACTTAGCTAACGCTTTTTCAACATATGACCCGACATCTTCTTGCCTGCATCTCATCTGCTCTAGGCACATCTTCCAGTGTCTTGCACACAGGCTGATGTGGTTTGATCAAAGCAAAACATTAGGAATTATCACGCAAATTCACTTATCAGTTACTGTGTTGAATGACACTGAAAATTACACCAACCTTGGTAGCCAAGACACCTTGAACCATGGCAAATGATGCTCAGCTCTGTTCACATTTCTCAAGGGAAGGCACTCATTCTGAGTTTGAAAAGCTCAAATGGGACAAGAAGTTGGCACTTGCATCAGGAAGCACTGAAGGAAAGAGTGTCTCTCACTCAGAATGAGAAATGCGATTCCCATTACCAAGACGATGCATCTACCTCTTTTTGAACTGCAAAGATCCTGCTCAAGTTACCCCATCCTCTGCAAGACTGATGTCAGGAGTTTATTACAGCACAAAGAGTTTCGCTGCTCAGATTTATTGGAGGTGCAGGAGCAGACAGGCAGACTCAAGATAGGAAATAATATGCATCACCCACTCTCAAGTTTCCTCTCTACAGCTCCACTAAGTGTGGTTTTTGGCACACACACTGGAAAAAAATATTTTCCATTAATAGTCTGGACTAGTGTATGAGGCCAGTGCACTGCCGTCCAAGAACTGTAAGATCCAAAACATGTTTAATTTAGTCTAACTAGGGCGCCTATGATCTACAGTACTTCCTGGATATTTGTATATTCATGTCATTTTATAGAGACAGGTACAGACATATGGTTTGCATTTTCCTTTAGATAATTATTATTTCAGAGCTTCAGCCCTAGAACTGATCAGAAAAACATTGACAGAAACATGTTCTGTTGGGAAATGCAAGTGTCTTCAATGGAAAAAAGTATTAAATTCATCATCAGAAAAATTTGCATCCAAACCTTCATTCTGATCCAGCAAGGGAGCAGACACACTGTGACCTGAGTTTCCAAAGGAAACAGCTTGCATATCAAATACGTGTGGCTGGTGAAATGCTTGTGAACAAGCAAGAAGCTGCAAATTGTTCACAAAAGTTATTCAGCAACCATGAAGGAAGACATTGCCCAGCCCTATAATGTGATTGCAAACAATTTGTGAGCCAAGAGGTAAAAATCCTTACTAATTATTACCCCAGCCTATGAATTTGGACTGAAGGAATGCACTGAGATGTCTATGCATCTTTCTTCCTCTTTTTGTCAGCTGAATATTGCCATAAGATGTATTGTCCTCTTTAGAGCTTTAGCCAGGTCTCACAGCATGTCTTTAGACTGCACATGAGACACAGCATGAAATAATCTGTCACCTTTCTTTAACAGGTCATTATTTGCAGTCTTCTGGGCCAGCTTTGAATCAGATCTGCCACTCTTGGCAAAGTGAAATGTTAATATCTCTTTGATATTGAGCTGTTATTTTGCCAGGCAGTGTAAAATAACTCATGCTGGAAGCCCTGATAACAACCATCTGCTGAGTTTTGGGATGTCCATGTCCACATAAGGCAGTGAAAATGCTACAGCTGAAGAAATTTCAGATCATCATAATTTCTAAATGGAAACAAATATTAAAATTAATTATTGTGCAGTTTTGTAATTTATCTGACAAAAAAGCACAACAGTTCCTTAAACAAATGGGCAGAAAAAGGTCGTAAGATGTAATCATTGAAATACAGCAGAAAACTGCTTAAAAGTCACAATGCATTCCATAATCAAGAAGTAAAGTGGGAAGTGTAAGTCTGGGCACTTTCTCACAAAAACATGGACATGCTTATTGGCTGGATTGAATTTTCTTGAATGAAAAAGAGCCATTCCCTAGGAAAAGACGCAAATATTTGAATAAAAACACAACGTAAACTGACATATTTCTTCATAACATAGCTGGTTTTTCTTATAGTTCTTATGGTGTAGCTGATTAGTATTCAAAATCATACAGATTAGAATAATTGAAAGTTTGGTTTGTTGGTTTTTTGTTTTTGTTATTCATTTTTAATTCTGTTGTGTGCTTTTTTGGTTTGGTTTTGCGGTGCTTTGGGTTTTTGTGGGTTGTTTTTTTTTTCCTGTTCTAACCATATTCAAATATTTCTTTATAGAGGGAAAACCTCTGACAGTGTAGCACTACTGATGTGTTTAACATGAAGGGAAAAATAGTAAATCTTTACTCTTCTGAGAAAGCAAGTCTGCTTCCCAGCAAGTCCATCTATAACAGTCTTTGCATTTATAATAACAAAGAAACAACATAAGCTCCCAAGACTGCTATCTAAAAAATCTTTTTAGTCCATTTGTGTATGGCTAGAAGATGCCAAATACAGGATCCCACAGCTGCAATTCAGACAATTTGTCTTTAACAAATGTGCATCAATTTAAAAATTTCAAGTATTTTTTTATAGCTGTCTTTTTTCTCTCTCAATTTGATATATCTTTAAACAGAAAGGATGTATCTTTAAATAAAAAGGTATTATCTTTCCTTTACTTCTTGGCTGTATTGAAAACTGTAGAGATTTGCAGTTCCTGTTAGGGGATTTTTAAAGCACAGCAGCTATGTGGTTCAAAATAAAGGCATAGTATCAAGCATACTTAACTCAAGTTGTTAATCTTTAGAACAATGACGTCACACAGATCACATCTATTTCTGTATTCCCATCTAGCCCTCAGCCATTGGTCCTGAAGGGTGGAGTTACATTCTGCAAAATGGTAGCAAAGCAGCTTGAAGTATCTGATTTATTACTTATTTGAATTAACTAGGCTGTAGTAAGTCATTAGCATAAAGCGCCTTGGAAGTCTGCAGAAGGTTTGCTCTTGGATCTCATAACAGTCCCACAAGAGCCATCTGTAAATGATCAAAAGACATTAAGTAGCTGAGAGCAAGAGAAAGCCTTCAGAAATTTATTTAGAAGTTTGACTAAACAAAGTTTTACCAAACTTAGTGTTCTTTTTTTATTTGGCTCTTCAAGACCTTTCTTCCTGTAATAATTCACATTCCAGATCAGGCTATATGGACAACTGTAAATGCCTTTCACATCTACAGTCTCTGAGTATGCAGTTCTAAAAATGTTTTTGTAAACAAACATTTCCAGATATTCTCTAGACATTTAGAACTGAAGACTTTCTGAGCAGGAAATGCTACGAGGTTGATCCCTCTTCTTTCAAGATACTAATAAGGAACACATGGAAAGGATGTAAAATAATTCCTGCATTGTTGAAGTAAAAGATTAAAGGCTGATGTGTGCCAACATAGAAGCTATGTATAGAGAGAACTGCCAAGTCAAGGGGTAAAGTAATAAGGGTAAAGGTCAACAAACTAACAGTTTGGTTCAGATAAGGTTCCAAAATCCTAATTCTTTTTTAAAAACAAAATCTAAATTTGTCTGAACTTCTCAATGTTTTTCTGCTTTCCTCTATGCCAGGCTCCTCTCTGCTCATATTTAACTTCATCCTTTTTTTAGAGGCCCAGATCTTCTGCCACTGATCAAATTTCCATGAAAATAAAATTTAACAGAATTCCTGAACCTATTGTCCCACACTCCCCTAGTGATGATGCAAGATTTAATCACATTACTTTTACCTTAATATGGAGGCTAAAATTTCATCAGCTGATAAAGCTGCTGTTTTCTCTCCACTTATTCTGGCTATATTTCATGGCACTACAACAAATACCATACCCAGTGCAGTCAAAGCTATGATGTCTGTGTCTTGTACCTCTTTTGTAGTTTGAAATGCACACATTCACTAAAACACAGTGGAGCAATTTTAATATGGATGTATCTGCCCCATTTGAAAACCTGTTAGAATTTCCAACTCATTGCTGAATTATTGCACAGCTGAATCAAGATCATAACATGAAGATTTGAGGTTGAAATGAGCAGTTCCATTTTTTCCCCTACTCTCTGAATAGGTGTGTTTATCCTTTCTGGACAGAAAACAACAATACTGTGTAGTCAAAGTACAGATGGCTGGGGTTTTTATAGTTTTGTGAGGTTTTCTTTATTCTCCCAGGAATTTTACCATTCTCCTAGGTTTTTCATGGAACTGCTCCACCCAATGTTGGGAGTTTTGCATCACTGCTTCACGTGAAACACTAACAGCTAGAGAAAACATGCACTGGAAAAGGCAAAAAGCGTGCATGTGAACACAGTCTTTCCAACAGTCCTGAACATTTCTTCCCAGCCTGAAAGTACCAATATAGGCACAGAACAGCATGCAAAGGAGTACTAGGAGAAAGAGCATGAAAAGTATAAAGTTGGTGTGAAATAGCAAAATTTATCCAAATAAGCTCATTCCTCTTACTTTTTCCCCCTCAGGCTAAACATGTTACTTATCATGAGAGTCCAGAATGAGCTGAGCTAGCCTAAGGAAATGTTCATTTGGTGGTCACTCCAACAAGATGAAGAACACTTGCCTTGGGAATCTGAGGACTCAGTGGCAAAAGGCACTGATCCTACAGGATCAGTGTAACTCCATTCTCTCTGATGCAATGTAAGTTCACCTATTTTCTACTCATAAAAAAAATAAAATTAAGACAATATGATAAATATTAATATTTATCCCTTTTATCTCCCTGCTAGTATTTCCACATTAAGTACTTAAAAATATAAAATATATAGTTAAGACATATAGAACTATGCAAGCTTTATAAATTAACCTATAATGATCATATAATTGACTTTTTTCCCAGATGTGTCCATTGAGATTCACTAGTAAGTTTTGAGTTATTGCATAACAGAGCTCTAGTAGCCTTGTGACAGCACTCACTGACTTCACTTTGAGACATCTTTCCTAAGAACACAATGATGCACTCTCAGACTCTTTAAAGCAGTTTAAAGCAAAGAAAAATTAAAGCCTTCTTTCCATAAGCTCTTGGTACACATTCAGAGATGTTGCAGTTAATGTCTATTATTGTTGTTGGAAGTACATTTAAGCTCCTTCTTCATTTTAGCTTTCCAAAAGCAGCAATTAAGAGAAGAAAAGCAAAACAAAGAATGAAATCACTGAAGCAGCAGAAGGTAAGAGGAAAAGGAAAGGGGAAAAATTTGAAAGAGACATAAAGCATAAGAAAAGAAAAGAGTAAAATTAAACATAAGTCTTTCCATTTTAAGCAAGTCAAAGCCTCTGAGAACACAAAAGTAACTTATAAAAATCTCTAACAAGAAAATGGCAAAATCCAACCTCCCCACCTCAAACATATATAAGGAAAAAAATTTTTAGAATAAGAAACAGGTAAACAGGGAAAGTTCATTACTTCAGATGTCCAGCCATAGAGAAGTGTTTGTGCTTACAGACCTAATCCATGCAACAAATTAATCCCATCTCTGTAAAAGCAATTCCTTTCTAAAGATTTTCTTTTTCTTTGTTTCTTGTTTTTCCATGATTATCAGCAGCAAATAAGATAGGCATATCAGGGAAGTAGTGTATTGCAGAAGACCTAAATCTGTCCTGACAATTTCAGTTCTTTATTCTTTTCTATGATGGACTATTCTTGAGTTTATGCACTCCTTAGACATTCATATACTAGTAAGCAAGGGTCATCAGACCCATACAGCAAATGTCAAATTCTTCCATGCTAAAGAAATGGGAATATAGTATTCTGCTTCTGAAAGAATAGGGCTGAGGGCTAAGTACCATAATTTTATTTCAGATACTGACATTTTCCCGGGAAGTTAGATGTCTGAAAGAGTCATCAATTCTGACTGGTTACTGAAGAGGCAGTTGTGAAGACATTCAAAGCCTTTCAAGAGTAAGGCATTCCTTTCCTCTCATCAAGTAAGCTTTAGAAGAATTTTGTCTAGAGAGATACTTCTGTCCATTGACCTCTTGGGATAAGACTGCCCCTAGTTCCTCTCAGAAATATGTTTGAAATGTGAATTCCTCACTGAAGAAAAGCTTATACAGACTTACAATAGAAATGGTTCTTGAGAGTCTGAAAAGCCTTTTCACATACTTAAAACATCGTAGAGGGAAATGCATTCCTGGTTACATCTATTAACAAGGCTTCTACGAAGAAACCTGATGGAAATGTTTCCCGGGAAGAAGTCTCAGAAGAACTACAAATGAAGTATATTATTTCTACTCCAGGGATAAGGACAGGCTTACTCTGTAAAGTCTATCAAATGGCTAAGAAGGCCCTGTTATTGGTCTGGTTATTACTTACACAGATAATTTGCTATGAAACCATTTCCTAACATGTAAGTTTGTCAGATGACAGGGTTCCATTTCCAAAGATGAGTACTTCTGCCCAGTCCTGCTTGTGAAACTGTACTGAGTCAAGAAGAAAAAAAAAATTTCCTGAGTCTATAACAGCCAGACAAGCTTTCCTATACATCAATAACTGGAGATTCAACTTGAAACTAAGGAACAAGGTGCATATCAAAGATAGAGAAGTAGAAGCCAGAATTCCCAGCAAGAGGGACATGTTAACATGCTGGCACACCTGCTTTGCTCAACAACTCAAACTAATTTCACTCTCCTCCCTGATTCTGCAGCTCACTTGCTCAGAAATAATTTACATCCCTCTGGAAATCCTTGCAGCTTGTGGTCAGATGTACATTTTTTCTGGAAGTTGAGGTAAAACAGCACCATTTAATTCAGAGATAGAGTAAGGGCCTTGCTATGCATTTTGAGCCCCTGCTTGTGGTTTTGCTCTTTCACCCTTTGCTTTTTCTCAAGAGCCAATGATATTTCCAGGTTTTCTGTCTGTCTTGCAGCTTTCATCCTCTCAAGTTATAGCCTCAAACCACTCCAGAGAACAACTAGTGCGAATTCTGCCTTAATGGTCAAAGCACACTTAGACACTCATAGAGCAAGCCAACTCAAGAAGTGTGGAAATGAAGACTGAAGGTGCTTTGAACTAGGAAGTGTTGAGCAGTTCCTGAGCCACATGTGGGTGGTGAAAGATTAGTTGGTAGAGATTGCCTGTTCCCAGCACAGCATGATGTAAGCATTGCCAATGTTATTGCAAACCCATAGGAACTAATGTAAGGAAAACTGAAATGGTAACAGAAGTTATTTTTCCTCCCTTAACGACCTGAACACTTAGATGGTGAAGAATAATCCCTCACAAAAATCTCAGTTCTGCATTTCCACACCACAGGAGTGTGCTTCTCAGAGTTCATTATCTGTCAAAGTACAGGCTGGGCAAAGGGAAGGGGAAAAAAGCTGAACTGAGCTGTGTTATTTGAGAAGTGTCCTGGTTTCTGCTTGCATTTCCACTGAGGTTGTTTACAGAGCTGTGCTACAGCTCTGCTAAAGGAAAAATAGCTGAGTTTTCAACATGCAATCTGTATGATCATCACTTTCTCGTGTATCTCATGCCCTTAATTAAAAAGCATCTTATCAGAAAATTAAAACACCATAAAACATTATTTTTTTCTGTACATAGTAAATATACAATGCTTAAACTATGTTCAGTAACAAGGCTTCAAGTCAGCACTGGCAGAGTCCCTGGTAAACAATTAACTGTTGGACAGGGAGGAAGACACCTTATACATGCTAATTTGCACATAGTCGTGTTAGTCCCATTGACACCTTACTAAAAGCCATGAACTGATTTCTTTGAATCTTATGGTAGACTGTCACACACTTAAAACAGATACATAGCATATGCATTCACATGATCTCTTCAAGTTCTCTTAACTCTTAGAGTCCTCTGGGTAACTGGAACTGAAATCATATATTAGTTTAAGACTTACCCACTGCACACCTCCTCACGTCAACATATTTCTGTCTGTCTTTGGAAGCCAATTCAGAGAACTAGGAGTCCTTCCAGGAACTTAAATCGTATATCAAACAGTCCAGCAGTCCTCTCTACTTCTTTTATGAAATTGAATATCCAATAAACCTGTGTAAAAGAATATTTGAGTCATTCCTATAAAGTCAGATAATTGTATATGGCTGCAGTTAATTTACCATATATGAAGTGTATAGGGCATTTCTCATTGCATTTGAAAGAAAAAGTCCTGTTGAAATCAATGGAAGTTTTATTTAAGAAGGACTTGTGAGGATGCACAATTGCCTTATGAGATTGATTCCATAGGACTTAGCTTCAAAACTCCCTTGTCCCTTCAGATCAAAAGTCCACATTTCAAGTAAGGTTGAGACAGGTAATATTAAATAAAAAACACTTGACTATGCCAAAAGATAGCTGATGTCATGGAGAAAATAAGTAGCTGGAGCAGAAGGAGGCACGGTTAAGTAGAAAAAGAAATACTGAAGTATGTTCTAATAGTGTGATTCTGAATAAAGCTCTCTCAGCAGAGTATTGAAATAAAACCAATGAAAGCCAATAAAACCCCAAAACCAAGCCAAGAGGGGTTTGTTTTGTTTTGTTTTTCAGAAATGATTGACAAATTTTAGACACCGTCTCACTTTCAGTTCATCCATCACTCACTAAACCTACAAACCAAACAAACTCTTTTCCACCTCCTGGTCCAATTCCCAGAGTCCCAAAGCTGTGTTGTTTACTAGACACAATTTCAGGTTGGCCTCAAATGACCATGTCTTCTTTTTTACCTTCATTCTCAGGCGAGACAAATGACCTTCCAAGGCTCTCAATTTAATGCCAGCATATCCTTAACCAAGCAGAGATTGTAGAACAGCACTTGAATCTGCTAACCTGTACATCCAAATTTGGTCTTTTTCGAGTCCACAGCAACCTTGGTGGCTCATTAAATAGTATGTCTTGTCTAACCTTGTGCAACATCAGCAATGACAGGATTTAAAAGATAACAACAGTGCAACAGAGACTGGCAAAAATACTGAGCTCAGATATGGATTTGGAAATAGATACACGCTGGCTACGAAAGCCTAGCTACTGGCCAGAGAAATTTTTCCTGCTTTATACTGAGAATTTTTCAGGTAAAAGTAACAGAAAGATACAGATGTCTCTCAACAAGTTAACAATGCAAGGAAGCCATAAAAGAGCTAAATGTAGTTCTGGTGCCTCAAGAAATATTTTTCCACAAAACTGGGGAAGTGTTTATGTCATGTATGAAACACAGCTGCATCTCTGCCTGCAATGCCCTATGTTTCTTGTCACAAATGCTGAAGAGGATGAGCTCATATTGAAACAGATTTTTCAATAAGGTGTCTTACAACCTAACAAAAGCTGTAGGACAGTTTAGCTGGTGAATCTATCTGTGAACACTAAATAAAAGGTCTTATTTTGCTTGTTCATAGGAATAAGGCTTAGCAGCAGCTATTTTACCTCAAGACATTCTACATATAGACAAGCATCATAGGGAGATACTTACTATATAACCTGTTGTTAGTACAAGACCAAAGCTAATATTTACTGACCACTAACTAACTAATATTTACTAACCACTAACATATAATTGTAAGGTTAACAATTAGAAAAGTTCTCTCGGAACAGATCAGTGTGATACTGAAGTAGCATTCCTGTATCAACAGTGGAAGAAAATCCTCCTACTTGAAGACGGAGTTTGATGAAAGTATGAAAAAGGCCTTAGGACAAATTCACTTGTAATTGCAGAAACTGGGAATTACAGCTGTAAATAGATGACCAATGTACTTCTATAGTCCATACTGTTACATCACACACATTTCTTTTCACTCACAAAGGGATTCCATTATTTTACCTGATTTAATAATTATTAATTCGAATTTCAGGTTAAAAAGAGAATTAAAACATTCTTATATCCTCTTTTCGTTAGAGGATCATCCACATAAATTACAAAGACAATGTTTAGAGCAATTTTGATTCTGAAGAGCAACAGAGTTTTGTTTTTACACCCCTGAATGCAGCTATTGCTAAGCTGTGGAGCAACAAATGGAAAGCGCTAGGTACTCTAAGAAAGAATGAGGTCTTGCTCAGTTTTATTAGAGTGCAAAAGGAAATAATTTTTATGGAACTTATTTTTCCACAGGGTTATAAAAGTTTCAGATTTTAGGAAACCAAACAAAACTCTCTGCATCACTTGTGATCTTAAGAGATATTTTTCCCACTTATTTGTAACTCAGAAAAATTAGTAAATTGCATTGACACTTCTAGGATACAGTTATGTTGTTCATGGCATCATAGATAATTTAAATCTGATGCAAACACATTAAAACTGAGCAATCTATTATCTTGCATTTTTAATTACTTTCTTGCACATGGTAAAATGAATGACACTTTAGGGACTATTTAAAATTGACCACTCCATTTGTAATGAATGCTAGAATAATACATTTTAAAAGCCTATTAATATGTCAAGGTCTGTTCATACACAGACCATACATTTAAATAACAGGTACATTTTAATAAAAATCAATGTCTGTCCTAGAGCCCAGTATTAAAAATAAGTAGTTAATAATGAATTTTCTTCTTTAATATCAGATTATTTTTTCTAGTATATTTCTTCTGCTGAGATACTGGCTGAAAGTACCACCAGAACAATTACTGCTGTGTCTAACAACAGAAGAAAATACTTTCAGAAACAAGCATTTGATTAGTCATTAATAAGAACCAGATCATAACAATCTTTGAAGTCTGTGAGGTTTAAAAACTGAGAAGAACTTTCAAATATCATTAAACGTGAATGAATGCTTTGACCTTGCACTAGTCAAGCCCTTAGTGCACTATTGAGCACTGCTGTGTGAGTGACCCTAACAAGCCTACCTATTGATATGCATATAGTTAAGAATGTGCTTAAAAGCACAGAAGCACAGCCCAGCTGTGGAGTCCATCCATGTGCTTCTACTTTGACAAATTATACTGCCAACATTTCAAAAATAATTTTTTTAAACAGTTTTCAGCAGAAAACAAAAAATCCACTATTTTGGGGGAAGGCTGGATTTCTTTATCTCCCATATTCTAACGGAGAAGATGGCTGCAAGTTTTATACACGACATAGAACAGTAAAAATCTATTAGGATTGATACTTAAAATGTCTCCTTTGCTGCAAACTATCATTGCTCTCTCTACATTAAAGTGCATATGAAAAAACATTTTTTTCTTTTTTATATGCTGTTACACCTGTACATATTTCAGCAACAGAAAGTTGTTTGAAATTACAAAAACTCTGATGTCAAGATTTCTTTCTAAATGTTTGTAATACATGAAGTGAAATAAAATTACATTGAAATAAATACACTTTAATGCAGAAATCATATCAAACATTCTTTAGAACAGGATCATATTTTGTCTGAAGAAACTATTCCACCAAATAGCCACTGCTATTTAGTTTCTGTCCTCTATCCTGTTTATATGTTCCAGAGCTTGAATATGTCTGAACAAAACCGGAGAATCTTAATCCTTTCTGGGGCAGCTCATTGTCTCAAAACTTTTTTAAATGCAACACTTTAAGAATCTTTGTGAGAGCCAAGAATTTTCTGAGCTCTGCCAAAATGAGTATTATGAAAAAGGAAGAAAGAAGAGGTGACTGAGACCCAGCCAAAAGTAATATTATTAAAGAAACCGTTATAGACCTGAGTGGCCAATTCATCCTCTTCTGGAGACTACAGCCCTGTTCCACTCTGGCAGAGAATCCTACCTGACTGCATATTGTTCTTTGGTTCCCATCCAAACCCCACTGATGGACACAGGAACCTCTCCAGGGACCTAAATATAAAATCGATCACAACATAGAAAGACAGGTTAGACAATTTTAAAAGCTTGCTGAATAAGGCATTACCTTTAGAAATGGATTTGTGACTGAAGATTTCAGACTCTAATGAACCATTCTTTGAGACAGTAAGGATATGGCTTGTCCCATCCTGCCTTTAACATTTGAAGTATTTTCTCATTTAGTTTTATTTATATGAAGAACTGAGCCTCAGGATGAAAATGCTTCTGAAAAATGGGAATAGCTCAATCCAACATGGATTCAGCAAATAGATCACTTTCTTGAAATAGGGAGCAGTGAGGGGTAGGAAATGATGATTGGTAAAATACCCAAATGAATTAGGAGCACAGAGACAGCAAGAGACAGCTTTAAAGCTATTGCCAATACTTACAGAAATAAAAATACTGAAAACCATGCAGGAATGAAACAACAGTTAATAAATTAGCTGATAGCAAAAGTAGAATACACTAAATGACTATATATCAGTCATTCTGGGTTATACTGGAGAATAGGTGGAATTTCCAAAATTTCAAAAAGCATTCGGCACTGCTGATTTAAATCAATAACAAAAACTTTCTGTGTCTGGCACAAATAAAGCTGGTCACCAGTATGATGGGAAAACCCCATCCTTAAAAGCTGGAAGTGCAACTAAGTTTGTTACTCTGCTTAAAATGCAGACCATAAGCCTGTAAAAAATTATTCTTATCGCTATTAGATATAACTTTTCTGTAAATACACTTCTAGATAACAGTAACAAGCTATCTTTGATACCATATTTGAAAGCATTGAAATGAAAATATATTCTCTACATTGGCTATCTATTTCTAAAGTAGGAAGCATAAGTGACATCCAATTGTGTTAGTTACAATTCTGGAAGAGTTGCTGCTTTAGTGTATTGAAATACGGAGCATACAACTAAGAAGATTATTAAACACTTGGATTTGAAACATTCCTGTGAAATTCAGGCAGCCAGCCAGAAGTAGTACAAGCAAATGGTAAAACGATAGGCATTTTTTAATTGCCTTAAAAATATTTGTAACCACATAGTTAGAGAAGAATCATTGTTCACTCTTGTGTTATTACAGAACAACTTTCTGTAGCAGAAGCACCCTGATGCAGAGCTGCCCTCGAAGATACACAAAAGTCTTTTGTACAAACTTTTCCCTTTTTTTTGGAGCAAGTAACTTGTCATATAGTAACTTCCTTTGATATCACACAAAATGCTGCCACAGACCTGTTTTATGTAACAAAAGTCCCCTTTCATATTCCCAAAGCCTAACACGTGTTTTCGCAGTGGTGCAGCTAGCCTCTGCCTCAGGCTTAGACGATCTCAGCCCATTTCCCAGACAAGACTTCTACACCAGCGAGTGACAAGTTGCCAGGCTCACTGTTTTCGTTAGGCTGTCTTAAATGGGGAACAAAAGGAGGAGGTCACATCCTGTTGCAAGAGGGAAAAAGAAACTTGCATAGTATATTATTTTGTTCTAACAAAAAGTCTCCCACAGCCTGGCCAATGTAACCTGCTCAGATAGTACTTGAGCAGTCAGACCTCTTCTCTTAGCTGATATGGTCAAACATGACCTAAACAGGTCAGTAGTTCCTCCAAAAGAAGTAGCAAAATATTCTTAAAGCATAAATATTTTTAAATAGGAGTCCATTTGTTTGCAAATGTAGCTTTTATCTTGTCTCAAAATACTAGGATATGGGTATTACAGGCTCCTACAAACTTTGTTTC
The DNA here is from genome assembly GCA_013399015.1 of Galbula dea. NCBI lineage: Eukaryota > Metazoa > Chordata > Aves > Piciformes > Galbulidae > Galbula > Galbula dea. The sequence goes on from VWZX01002149.1 coordinate 4,167,376, forward strand.
TCACTTTGTATGGTACAGAATTGTGACTAAGAATTCTATGTCTTTATTTCAAAGGTAGGTGAATGCAAATAAAGAGTAAAGCCATGAGTGTGCTATCAGCCTGTTCTAAATGTTTGCCTTATTTAGCAACAAAAGGGATGGATCTGAGTAAACGGTTTGTGCTGTGATTCTCCCTTCCTTTTTTTTTTCTTGTATTAAATCTATATAATCATCTTTCAGGATAGCATTTTCAAATGCAGCTTGCATGAGTCCAATGCTAATCTGGTTGGAGCCAAAACCAGCTAGCAGCATTGATTAAATTGGAACTGAATTAGACTAGTAACAATAAGTTCAACAATAGTGTCAACTTTGATAATTCTGGTTTCACATTAAGTATTTTATAACTGAGTTATCATGCAGGTACTAATACTGAGGGTTTCTTTTTTTTTAATTAGGCAGAATTAAGACTGGTAGAAACAGACACATTAGAAAATTTAAACTATATGAAACACTATTAAAAAAATAAATGTTTTTTCAAAGCAAGTTAGTAACACTATTCAAAATTCATTCTAATTTTCTTACGCTATGTTGCTATGTTCCTTTCAGGAACAGTTTACACCCACGTAGAGATTTTATTCATTGATATTTCACAGTTATGTTGTAGATTTTAACAGAGAACTCACTTCACACATTGGAATAAGGAACTGCCAGATACATTCTTAAAGTCAGGTAGCAAATAAACCCAAATTCAGGCTCAGTTGAAATGAAGTGAATAAAACAGACAAACTGACATCTTGCAAATCCAGATTAAGTATGCTCATTTTGTCAAAGTATTTACCATATTAACCTTAAATCTTCAATAGAGCATAAATAAAATCTCTCCTGTGGAAAAAGTTAGTCAGGGAATCAGTGGGAGAAGAGGGAATGGGAGAAAAGGATGAGCTGAAGAGGCCATCAGGAAAAAGTAATCTTCCTTCAGCATGAATATAACTGTGACCTGGAACTTCCCTGGCCACAGCAAAACAAAACTTTCTCTCCTTTCCCTGTACTGACTGCAAAATGCTGCAGGAAGTTTATAACACAGAACCAGACAAGAACTTAGCTTTTTCTGTCCTGTCATTCAGCTGAAAGTCTTACCTGGTGCAGGAAGCCATAGCCTCTCATCTACTTCCCTGGGGGTAATCAGCCCTACCATATACTTCTGTTACCTTCTAAAACCTCATGTGGTCTTTAAGGCCCTACTATGGTCCAAGCACCCACTCATCAGAAAACTATCCTAAAAGATTTTCTGGGCTTTTCCAAGTTAGGAAGCTGGAAGTCTCTGACTGCTGCCATACCCACATTGATAAGGTCCCATAGCCACAGTTCTGCAGAGAATACCCAGATCTTGGCAGTTTCTAAGGCTGTGACTTTATAGGCTAGAGCCACTGATAATGCTAAATAATGTGCATTATTTTTACTTAGATAAACAATAAGAACTTATTTAGAAAAATATTTGAGCATTAGGCTCAAAGAAGAGGCTGTGTAAATATATTACTGACTCTAAGGCATGCTTTTCCCCAAAAACTCCAACCCAGCTATCCACAAACAGTGGCTAGAGAAATGAACACAATCTCTTTCAGCTCAGTTGTAAAGCAGCCTGAAGTTCAGTTCTTAAGAAGCCAGAGAGGGCAACTAGGCAGAGGAGGCCAAGTCTGGTGAGAGGAACAGTTCCTGTACATGGGTGTTGTGAGCACCACGTGTGGAGGAAACTGGCCTCTGGTGAAAACTATTTATAGCAGCCTGAAAAATCACTGGCTATGTAATGATGACATACTGCTCCCTGTAGTTTCTGAGTGCCTGACTTCCACCTGAAGTTTTCTTCTCTGTTCTGACCTGACTTCTAAAAGGGCAAGGTAAGTTCTGATCAGGGACAGACAAGCAGCCTGACTTTACTCTCTAATGCAGGAAGCAGGTGCTCCAGGGTGCTGCCTGTTCCAAGCTCAGTATCTCATTTGTTAAAAACTAACACAAAACTCCTCTGGGCATACTGGACCCAAATAATTCCTTAAAACACTAAATGAATCGAGACAGCTTCAGTACATAAAATCATGTTTTTACTTAAGGTGGAGAGATGGAAAAGGTCTGACATTTAGTCTCACGTGACCTTTATCAAGGATGATACAGAGCATACAGATTTTGCCTTAATAGCTCAGTATAGCCAGGAGTCTTTGACTTTGATAAAGGTCACTTGGGACCAAAATATTGGGTGATTTTCAGCTACATTTATCTGAAACAAAAAAGGCTTTATTATTAGTACAGTTGTCCTCATTTATAGTATTACTTTAAAAACAATCATTAAGTTCCAAGAGGAACTTTTTATGTTATCATGTAACAAACACAGTCTTTTCTACTGTGCCTGTTTAATTCTGCAAAACTCTCTTCTCTGGTCAAATATGTTGGCCTCTGATCAGTGAGATCATGTGAACTGAGCTCCACTGGTGTGAGTAAACAGAAACAAATGGTGGAGCAGACTACAAACACCATGGTTCTTCAGTTCTTTTTTTCCCCTCTTTTTTTTTTTCAATAACTCATTCATTAAGAAATAGAACTAAATGGAAATGGGGGACATCTATGTTTGTAGTCACACTAGTTAAGATAATTGGGAGCAGCTGTTAGGCTCTCCTTTTTCTGGAAGAATATAACATTGCACAAAGCTAGCACAGCAAGACAACAGGCATGAGGAAGATGCTGAAGTATGTACTTGAAGCCTGAGTAATTTTTAATGTTGTTCTGTGAAAATTCCTTCATTCTGGCTGTAAAAGCTGTATTTTCAATCTTATGTTCAGCTTTTTCTTTTCACCATGTAAATTTCACTCACTCTAACAACCATTTTTTAATTCCTCTCCCCGACCTCCAGTGTTTACCCAAGACAGTCTGTCTTGAATCAATTACACACATGACAGGCAGAGACAGAAATTACTTTATTGTCTACAGAGGAAAGTCTGGTCTGGAAACAATTTCTTTCTAGAACTGCCTAGTATTGCACATTCTTCCATTCAGAACCATCTCAAGAGTGACTTGACAAAGAGTTTTGCTTACACAAGTTGCTGTGCCAAGGAAGAAATACTCATTTGGAGACAGACTGCATCCACTGTCTCTTTCGACCTAGTAAAAGCAAGTAAATGAATTCAGATTAGTTCTATTCCTATCTTGTCCTTACAGCAAGCTGCAGCAAATAGGGGAGATAATATAAAGGAGTCAGTTTTCCCTCGCAATGATGGTTAAAGGAAAGAGGAGGAGAAGCAGGTGAAATGTGACTATTAGGCAGGACAACATAAGCACATCAGAGTAAAATCCTGTTATTGGTAGAGGAGAAAATGGGAGGAAAAAGGTACAGCCTGTATTTCAACTGCAACCCTATTCCTGACTTCTTTGGTCACATATACTGTCCAAAGACTGAGATCAGCTCTTAAGGTATCCCACAGTTACCTACCTTAAAAGCTCTGCAGAAGTTTTAAAGTCGACTGCAAAATATATGGTATTAAAGGATCCTTCCACTTATTAAATAGCATACATACTGAGCCAATCCTTTGTTTATGGCTACCTTTAGTAATGCTTGCTTCATTGACCTCCTTTGATGCCATCATCTCAAGTCACAAATAAAACTATTTCTACTGCTACTATGATTTTTATTCTGCTGTCGTGGCTTGAAAGAGACACGACTGGAGACAGTGAACTAGCCTGAAGGTAGCTGCACAGGTCTACCAGCACTAATGAAAAAGTAATTTGGCCTTCAAAATGTTTATGCTGCAGTACCTCCTAAGACAAAAATCAGAATGATCTGCAGAAGTTTTCTTACCCAAGGCATCTAGACATAAATTCAGATTAGTTTGAAAACAAAGATCTGTTTTTCTTAAGATATTCTGGGCAATTCAAGCTGGATCATACCCTTCAGGTTTTAATGAAAAGGAAAACTGGTAAATATCTTTATTAGCAGTCTTAAATCCATGGAAGAGTTACTTTATACACCTTTAGATAAAATCATTTTGATGGTGATTTAATAGCAATTACTTGGAAGATAGTTTTAACACTACTAATGGAATTATGGTAATTTCCAGGCAAAAACATGAATCTAATAAGAGGCATTGTTTGTTTATGGACAAAGGATCAAACGTTCAGTTAAGCCTGAAGTTAAGGTACCCTCAGCCACCTTGTATCCTACTTCATGTGAGCTGGCTTCATGATTCTGTCAAACACAAACTTTGAAACTTCATATAAAACTATGGTCAGCTCCAGAAACAGTTTAAGGCAGTTTTTAATTGAGTTTGTTTTGTTTCACAGAAAAAGCCTTATATAACTGTACTTGCATAAATTACATGAAGGCTATAATTTTGACTAGAATAATGTGTATTGCATTACATATTCTTAGAAGCAATACATAGAATGAATTTTTTTTCTTTGTCTTTTTCCAGAAAGATTTGCTGTCCTTCACCTCTGCAGGCATCTTTATCTGCATCTTCCAATGAGGCTTTCAGCAATCTGGTCCTTTATCTAGATTAAAACTCTACATTGGCTTTGCATTCCCAACTCTACTAACCCTTACACCCATCACATTCCCAACCCTACCCACCCTTACACCCACCACATTGCTTCACTTTACTTCTCTGGGATTTTTCCCACCAGTAGTTGGCATGGCATTAGAGGAGAAACAAAAGCACTCAGGAGCCGAGAACTTAATAGTCTGTGGCAGATTCTGCATCGATGCTCACTACTAAACACGCAGCCCAGTCTTACTCCCAAAACAGCAAAAGCAGAAACCCTTGCCCTTTACTCCATAGAACTCTTATTACTGTCCCAGTGGAATAGCAAAAATAGCATCCACTATTTGCTTCTGGCTTCCAACTTTAGATTAGCAGAAATGCAAGGCACATGGGAAGAGAAACAAGTCACACAAAAGAGATGACAAAGTCAGTCTCATTTTATGGCTTCAATTCACTGATTTTCAGTTCTCAGCTCTGAGGAACAGCAGCCCTCAGGGAAAAGGTGCAGCAAACTAAGACCTTGTTACCTGGTTTGAGTGGTTAAGAGTTGTTAAAGGACTACTTAGCACCTTTGTCACTGGCTTAACATTTCATGCATCAAACACATTCCATTTCCCTGGTTGGTGATGATTCCTTTAGCAGTAACCTTCAAACGATCTCTGTTGACCTTCCCGAGAGCAATACCTGTATTTAAATAAGCCTGTACCAGTAGAACTTCAAGGTAAGATAACAAGCACTCAGTCAGTAACATGCTAAAAAAGTGAGCTAAACAAATCCTGCAAGGTAATAACACAAACACTGTGCATTATAAGGAGCAGCTGAGGAAACTGGGGTTGTTTAGTCTGGAGAAAAAGAGGCTCAGGGGAGACCTTCTCAGTCTCTACAACTACCTGAAAAGAGGTTGTAGCAAAGTAGGGGTCAGTTTCTTCTCATTAGTAACAAGTGATAGGACAAGGAAGGAAATGACCTCAGGTTGTGCCAGGGGAGGTTCAGTATGCATTTTAGGAAAAATCTATTCACCAAAAGGGTTGTCAAGCCTTGGAACATGCTCCCTGGGGAAGTGATTGAGTCACCATCCTGGAGGTATTTAAAAGAAATGTAGATGTGGTGCTTAGGGACGTGGTTTAGTGATGACCTGGCAGTGCTGACTTGATCTTAAAGGTATCTTCCAACCAAAATGATTCTATGATTCTACATATCTCTACACATATACGTATGCACCAAGTTGAAGTACACATTCCGATTTTCTCCATTAAAAAAATCTATGTGCCCTGCTTTTTCCCACAAATGACATCCAGCATTCAGAAAAGATCCTGTGCAGGCGCATACTAATTAAAAAGAAAGAGAAGAATTATATTTACGTGTAAATGATGCTCCAAAAAGGAAATTGTATCAATAATGTAGTAGTAGAACACTTGAAAGGAAATGGATTTTTGATGAAGTCAGTTTTTCAAAGTCTTTCTCCAGAAAAGAGAATAATGCTTTTAAATTGCTATTCACGCTGACCACTGCTACTTGTTAACATTTTGCCCTTGGGAGAAAATATAGCTTACCAGTATGAGGGCTTTATAATAAGCATCTTTATCTCCTTGGTATTCTCAGGCTCATTTTTTTTCCTCCAGAGCCGTACTGTAAACTGCATACCACTTGGGCTGACTCACACAGGCCTCAGGAGGAGGACACAAGCTGCTTTCTCATAAGAAGTTCAACATGGTGAAATTCCTCCCTTTTCAGCAGCTCCAAAACCATTTTGCACGCAGCTTGACCTGGCAGATGTAAGTCTTCTGCTCTCACTCCTTAATTTATCTGCATTTAGCTCAGGTTCATAGGTTTTTGGAATGCCCAATGGCTTTCCCGGTTGGAGCTATAAAAAAAGTCTGGGCCCACTCAAATATCAGCATGAGAGCCATATCACAGGCACTCCTTGGAAGCAGCAGAAAGAAAGGGGCAGATGAGCTGACAGCCAGCATTCCTGTCCTGCCAGCTTGAAGGATGTTGCCCGCAGCCAGTCACCATATGTTTGGCTCCAAACTAGGGAGCAGAAAGGCCAGAATGCTGCAATTTGGATGATTTGTTATCTGTCTCTCAAGGGAGATGAGAAGCTTTGAAGTTTGCAAGCATCACCTGCATTCCCTGCCTTTTTTTTTTTCTCTCCAAAGCGGCATGTCAGAGGACCAGCAAGAGGAATCTTCCTCTTAAACTCTCTGAAAGGGTTTTTGTGGACAAATGTGATGGTTTCCAAAAGGGCCTTTTCTAGGGTGTCTTCAGATACATGTCACTCTTTGAATTTACTCCTGTTTTAATCAGGTGAAGACTTTTAACCTGCTCAGTTAAACCAAAATAGAGGGAAGACACTTGTAATTGTATAAATTCAAGCTATGTATTTACAGCACATAACAGAGTACATCTCAGAAATCTTTGATTTAACTTAGACCCAGCTAACCTCCACAGTGCAAGAGTTTGAAAACAATCAGGACCAGAAAACCTTCGCGCAGCACCAGGTTAAACGTTTACACTGTTTCAGACGAACAGATTTGCAAACAAAGCTAACAGGGATGTCTTCATGTCTGTACTTTCCTTCCATTTTGGGTGTTGGAGACAGTCGGTGGAGTCTCCAACAAAAGGAAGCTTAAACTATGTAAATTAAAGCTCCTGCAAGGGTACCAATTTTATGCCTGTGCCACAAGAACCATAACACTATATAAAGCTGCAAGCAAACCGATTAACCACCATTACAAAGGCTAGCTAAGAGTTTTTCTTTGGCCCTCTATCAGTTTCTGCAGTACCTCATCTTCCATGGTAGGTAAGGGGACATAGACCTAAATGGCAAGACAAAAGATTTTACATGCGCAGAGACAAACTGAAGAAGGGTGACAGAAGAGAAAATCAGGTTGCAGGTCACCTGTGATCTACCACCATGTGCTGCAAAAGCAGATGGGATTTGTAAGCAGCCTGGGTTTGGGCCGCCTTGGAACATCAGCGCGCTCAGCTGAGCCACTGACACACTGAATGCGGATGCTCAGAGCAAGGTCAGGCCATGCTCCCAGAGAATAGTGCTCATCTAAACTAGATGCACATGAGAAATGTTAATTCTAAGCCAATATACACAAACAAGTCATCACCTCCTGCTATTTCTGGCAGGCAGTGTACCAGTGCTGCCACTACTCTGATGTGCTGATAGCATGTGCTCTTTTAAATCACTCCTATAACATTGCTGCTTGCTACAAACATGCACATATTTTTGTTACTAACGTGCAACCTTAGAGTTTATTATTGGAAAATGTTGCAGTTTGCAGAGGAAAAGACTTTTAGCCTGAAGCAGGCTGTCATTTGATGACTGCTCCATTTCAGAGGTCAGTGAGTAAAGCAGCATGAAGTTAGCTAAAGGTGACTTAGAAAGGAAAACAAAACCCACAGGATTTGTGTTCTTTATGGCTTTGTTATGGCATACAAAAACTACAAAAACCCCTTTTTCTCTGTTTTGGAAGGGGTGTAGTTACTCACAATACAACTGTAGGTATAAGATGAGGATGGCAAGAAGATTCTCTACATAAATATGCCCACCTAAATAATTTTATGCAGCTTATATAGTTAGTCTAACAGGGGGTCTGGATCTCAGAGTTGACACGTTACTATTTTATTTTGGGGTTTGTTGTGGTTTTTTTTAAACAACTAGGTGCAAATCCCCAGTTCTAAAGCTGTAATAACAGGCTACACAAAATTAAGATTACACAAAGACACTAGTTTATAAAATGTCTGTGGCAACAGAACACAGCCTCTTCACAATAAAGTGGACATGATTGTTTGAAGGGAATTTGATAATAAAATATTCAACTTTGGTTCATTTGTGTGTCTGTACTTTCATTCTTGGCACTTTCTCCTCAATAAGTCAAAGGCTTTCTCCCATCATGTTCAGTGAGGCAGAGGTATAATACTGTGCTGTCACAACATTCTACACATTAAGGAGTTGCTTAGGCCCTAAAGATCTTCACTTTTTACCACTATTTCCCTCTCCTTCAGTAAACAGACAAATTTGTATAGGCTGCAAAACACCAAGGAACAACACAGAAGACTTAATAACATCAAGGAATGAGAAGGAATATGAACAAAATTGGTCCTAGCTTGGCTTTGCTACCATTCACACTAAAGACTTCAAGCAACAAATAAACCCAAACCTAGCTTTCAAGCTTCAGAAATAATGTGCTAATAATAATAGTCAAAATATTCCCAAAGTAAAAGTCAAGTGTTCTGGAATCACAGGAATAAATAAAATACAAAAAAGAAAGCTGCTAAAGCAATCTTAAAAATAGGAAAAAGACCTCTGACAAACAACTGTTAAAATATGGAAAATAAATCTTAAGTGCACCACATTCTGTGACCTAGAAGACTAAAATAACATTTGGAGAGTCATGAATCAATACGAAATATTTCAGAATTTTTGGCTTTCCCCCAGACATATTCCCAAAGACATATTGTGAGAACATACTTTGCATGAAGTATTTTAGCTGTGATACAGTTGATAGCTTCCCATGAAGATGTAGTTCCAATATTGCTGCAAATACTATACATTAAATAAATGTACAAGAAAAAAATCTTTCAAGAAAAAAAGAAAATACATTGTGAGAATACTCAAAATCAGCTGCCTCTGCTTTTTTTCAGGTTTAAAACACTGGACATTCAGAAATACACGTATGCAATGGCACCTCCAACTCAAATGCACAACTGCCACACTCAGCATCATACACATTGACTTATACTTTAATAATGTAATTGAATGCTTTTGGGAGGTAAGTGCCATTTAAGAGGAAGACTTCACAACCAGCAAACTGAGCTAACATGAGATCCTGTATTTATGTGACATGAAATACATTTCTTGTTTTAGAAAGCTTCTCTCCTCTCTCTTTCAGCACACAGCTCCTATCTCCCAACCCCACACCCCTACTTTGAAGTCTGGTTTTAATTATTTCTCTCTAACATTTTCACCTTCCGTAACCGCTCATATGCAGCATCCGAATCCACTGCAGTGAATGTTTGGGAAGAATTTGCCAGCATTGAATCTTTGAAAGCAGGCAAAATGAGTAAGCCTGGAGCTGGAGCTCAGAAAAATAGCTGTGTAAGGAAATTCTGCTCCCAAATAGTCTAAAACAATGCAGAATAGGTTCCCAGTTCAGCAAGACAAAACATATGTTCCTTCTGCCGCTGTCCCTCATTTCACAAGTGTGGCTGCCACTTTGGCTTTTGTTCAGTAATACCTTGCTCCCTAGGTAGTCCTATAGAAAACTGAGACAAGGTGGGGAATAGCATTCTCAGTATTAACAGCAGCAGCAAGCCTGTCCCTTTGTCAATCATCTATAATCTGTGCTTTTATTAAAAATGGTTTGAGGAGCTGATATCTGTGCTGACAGTTTCCAGCCCTGATGCTGCAACCCATTTGGTTGTAGAGGGATTTAATGCTCCAAATGCTGCAACAAATCTTGTAACTGCCCAATTATCACTTGATGGCCACCACTCTCCAGCACCCCAGGGGCCATGTCATTGAATATAAGCTCTGTTTATGTTAACTTAGTGTCAGGATGTACAGCATATGTCTATGAAGCTGGATGAGTGCCCTTTTGCAGGATGTTCTGTACATTCACATTGTGCAGCCAAGAGCCCTGAAGGTGTTGAAAAAGAAGAAAAGGCCTTTCATAGAGCTTAATCCAATTAAAGCACATTAATGAAGGTTAGGATCATCTGTCACATTATCCAGACACATCCTTTCATGCATCATCATCTGATTACAAAGTCTGATTTTCTTTTAAGGCTTTTCATCTTCACAGAGAAAATGTGAAGGGAAATTGAACACAAAACACTGGAGGCTTAGATGGGATTTCTGTTTATTTCTGGTTTTTATTCTCCTTTCTCTCTCTTTAGAAGCAATGTCTATTTTAAAATAGTGGTCTATCTCATCGGGTGGTACAAACTGGTGTGCATCCAACAGAGCCTAGAGAGCAACCCCAAATAACATCTCCTAAGTTTTTGTTTGAAGGAATATGAAATCTTAGCACCGATGAGCAAAGGAAGAAAAAAGCAGGGGAGCTGAAACACCACACACCACAAATGAGTAAAGGATTTCAGGCTCTGTTGCTGCTAGAATGGTATCAAGCTAGATTCCTCCAATAGCATTGAGGGCACCTTCTCATCCATGCCACATTAAATGCTTTGAGCAGTTGTCAGAGAGCTGTCATCCTTGATGAGAAAAGAAGGAAAGGCAGGCTCTCATTTCCATACAACCCCTCTCTATATCACTTCAGCAAGGCAGAGGCAATGAGAGGAGAGCTTACACAGACAGGTGAGCATTTATCGCTCTCAGGAGAGTCTGCAGGTGCAGTGAAACTGCCCTTTCCTTCTGCCTTGCTTCTGAGAGCAGCTGAAGAGCACAAATCCCCATACTAAAAAGGCTAACACTAGCACCAGGAGTTATCTAATTTCCAAAAGTCAGGAAACAACTAAATCTATTAAAGATCAATTGGATGATAATCCTACCAGAGAAAAAAATACTGTGGAAAGTCAATAATAAAATAATGCCCAAAAAATATGCCTTGATCTCTTCATTATCCTGTAACACAGTTTTGACAATTTCTCATGATATCAGCCACTAATTAGTTACTGCTACTAGTCTCATGCCACAGGTGTTAAGAAAATGTCTTGCACTCCTTATCCATGTCAGTTACTCATGTCACCTGGCAATGAAGACTGCTTAGATTAACTTTACACAGAAGTCCTACAAGAACACCCAAGCAGACACCCTCAGGAGAAATCCCACTTGCTAACATCGCCTCTTAGTCAACTACAGAAAGAAAATAAAAGAGATCATTGTAATGGTCCCACTGCTGTCCCTCAACCTTTGGTCAGCCTTTAAGTCTTCTTGGAACAACTGCTTTCGGCTACATGGAGACTCAGGCAAGCAACATACATGTATTTTTGCTTTTCCTCAAAACCAACAGGGCTAAACATTTCAGTTTCCAAAGAAAGCACAAAATGCTGTGTGATGTGGAGGGCTCACTGTTGCCTCAGTCCAGTTTCTGCTGTCAGGCTCCAGGCACATGTGCTGAAATTTGTGCAGTCTGTTCCCTGGTATTTGCAGGAGTGTGTCTGAAACAAAAAGGCAAGCAACCAGACCTGCTGGGCGTCTTCCACAGAATTATTGAGAGGCTGAAATGATTAATGGAATATGTAGAGGAGGAACTGCTTATTAGCCTACAAGGATGTTAGGTTTTTAACAAATATCTTCTTTGGGGTTTATTAAGTTCGCTGTGTACTTCAAGCAAAGAAAGTAATGCAGCATGCATAACCAGTGTGCTTAATTTCTCAGTTGCATTTAGAATATTACTGAAGAGCATGCCCGGCTGAGAACTACATATATTGCTGGAAATTCAGTGTAATTGTTGACAGAGCATGTCTCATTTCACATTACTTTGCTATCTCACACATGCTGAAATTTATGTTATTTAAAACTAAAGCCAAACCAACTTCTTTCAATCTTCCTCCATGAAAGGGTAAGGGGACCTACGTCCAATTTCAGAATATAAAAAATATCTGAGGACTTATAACCAGGAAAATACAGGAGTGCTTGGTGGAAGGCTAAAATGCCGTGGAAAAGCATAAAGCATATTGCATTGGTTTTATTTTCTTCCTATTTCTCTTGTGTCAAGTTAGCACTGTAACCACGAGGCTGCTCCCCACGTATTTGTGCTCAGGAGACACTGGAGACATCACCTTGTTTAAACCACTACCCATTAACCTACTAGGGACAGATGTCTTTGTAAACCACTATGAACTTACCCTGAAAGCTTTTGGGGATGGACAAAGTACAAATACTTTGCTGGTCAAGCTCAATCTAATCCAACATTCCATACAAAGTGCATACAACAAACACCAGAGAATCTAAGACAACTTGCTATATACATTCTCTCTACTGACTAATTGTTGACAGTTGAGATCAGTGGCAATTGCACAGCAATATCCCACAAAGATATTTCTTGGTATCCCATTTCATCATTAACAGTTACTTATTCTGCAGTGATGTGTGTGTGTGTGCTCTCTTAATGATGCACAAGATTTCATTAGCATTCATTTAGCAAGTACAGGTTTGGCACAAATGTTACTCCGAACTTGTAGATTCAGATAGCCTTAAACTTTGGGAAAATTTGCATCCCATTATTACCCCTTTCTGGTTTTGTCCAGTTTCCAGCTATCATGGATCACATTAATGATTGTATGAATGCAATTGTTGAATTGTTATTTCATGAAAGAAGAAGGGTGCCCTTGTGACAGGCTTATATTTCCATGTGCCCTGTTTTATACCAGTAGTAGCAGACTTAAAGAGTATGTGACCTGATTTCCCAGATGTCTGTAAATGTACTTGGCATTGAATTTTAAATCTGACTGAATTCAAAGCTCTTCATATAAAACACAACTCAAGTTAACTTTTATCTCTCTTTTTTCCTGTCTCTCAGCAGCTGTTCTTCTTTTATTATTTCATGGGCTATATTCAGTATGCAAAGTTTCCTTGTTTGTTAGAGTGCATTACACTTTCTAATGCATCTGTCATGTTGGAAAACAGGAAAGTAGCATAAAGCCTCTCTTGTGATTTCCTCCCCCCTAGTTAAAGAAAGGCTTAGTTAGAAGAAAAAAAAAATAAAAAGAAAGGAAATTTGCCTCTGAGCATATAGAGAGCTTAAGAAAAGGGTTCTTGGCTTTATGAAACTTTAAAAATTAAAATACCAGTGAATTTAATGCTTAGAAATGACAAAACATGACTAGTCCTGGGAATTCTCCTTAAAAGGATGGTTTTGAAGCTAAGACACAAGACAGAAAGGAGACCTGGATTCTGTTCTCTGTCTACCAACATCTTTCTGGTTAACTTCTCTGGCTGTGTCAGTCCTGGTGATAGTTTAGAAATAATCCACACCCTCATCTGAACCAACATGAGATCCTATGGCTGTAGTTTTTAGATAAAACAGCTAGACCTACTTTCATTCTTATTTGAGTTAATTCTGTCTAAATTGAAACAAACCCATATGGCTCAGTCCTGCCTTGGAAATCTTTTGCACACTAAGTTTCCTAGAATATAAGCCACTAGAGCTTCATTGTTAAGTTTCTTTGGACCAGGCAGATCAACAAGGTTGGGTCTGGGTATTTCTTCACAGTGGTCAGGATTATTTGGCACTAGGAGACACCTAAGGTGGTATGAAACTGTAACTTAGGGTAATTCACCCTCCCTAAAACCCAGCAACAAAGGATCACTCTTGCAGGATTCTGGATGGATGTGGCATTCCTCCTCACAATATCTCCACAGCACACTGCACAGCACTGAACAGCTTCTGAAACTATGCACACTATAGGACATTCTCAGTAGTAAACAAAAATCAAACATAATTAATGGCTTTTTAAAAAGTTTTAGGTATACCCCTGGTTTCTGAGGCACACATGAACTATGTCCATCTATGCATGTTTTGTATGTAAAACATGCATATATATGGAGTGTTATGGACCTAAGTGACATGTCACTTAATGTTTCAAAACAGTTTTTAAAAGCTAGGGTCAATATAATCAACTGAATATTTTTTTTCCTTCAGAGTAGTGTTTACAGAGCTAAATGTATTCCTTCTCTCTAAATGGCTGTCACTCCCTTGGTAGGAGCAAAATAACAGTAGAAGGTATCGTTATGTGAAGCCAGAGAGATCATGCAATGCCAAAACACTGAAAAATATCCTCACTCTACCACTGGAATGAAATCAGAACATGCTAAAACTCAGTTCCAGGAGCACATCTGTGTCTGAAACATATCACAATTCCAAAAGTATGTGGTCACAAAATTTCACATCCCTGATCAACACTGGCAAGTTCTGCTGGTTCCTTCTGATTTCAACAAAATTTCACTGGGCCAAAATTCCCTGCAGCTCCCTGTCTGGTGCCTGAGTCAGAGGCTGGAGAGTGTCCCTGGCAGCTGGCCAGGCAGTGTGCTGCAAAGTGCAGAAGTGCTGACCCAAGTTTCCCAAATTTTCAAGGTAAATTTTCAAAGATTGGGTCTTCATTTTATAGCAAAGCAGCAGCAGGTCTAACATTATCTTCTATGAAATAAAATAATCTTTTTCCACCCACAGCTTCTTCAAGTCCAAATGTTCCTACTGTTTTCCAGTGAACAGATAAAGCTGAGACTGAAACTTGTTTGAAAACATCTCACCCTACACTAGCCTTGATGTGACTTTACAGATCACAAACACTGTTCCCTGTTCTGATCCCAGAGTTTCCCTCTTGGTTTGTAACCATATAAGGGAAAAAAACCCCTAAACTTCACTCCCTGTGATAGATCAGCACCAAGAGCAGCAGAGCATGGAGATGGGAATCTGTACCATTACATTTCTGAGGCTGTGTAGGTTACTGAAAAGTTACTGTTACTGTGCAAGTTATTCAGTATGCAGTCAATCTCCTGCAGTTCAGGGATCATAATGGAACTACTAAAAACCACAGATCAGAGAAAAAAGTGGTATCTGATTCATAGTTTCACAATTTCTTCCATATCCATCAGTTCTTTATTCATTCTTTGGAGAGAACAGTTTATTTCTGTTAATGTCCCAAACATAACACCTCTAAGTCTGAGAGGACTGTGAAGTGGTAAATAAAGCATAAGACTTCTAGCAAAACAGTAGAAAGAGGAGAAATTATGCATATATTTCTGCATGCACATAGAAGAGAAATTCAGATATTGGTGTGAAGAGTGGGAAGAAAGGCTGTAGGAGCAGAGAAGCAGAGTTAATATTTTAGAGGTAGGAAGGGCCAATATTTTATTTCAGACATCTGTTTAGAAAGTGATCAGCAGATGGAAGGTTCACAACATGTGGCATTTAAAGAGAAAGTCATTCTTTAACAGGGTTTTCTCTGCTTTTTAAAATACTGATTTTTGAAAATAAAAAGCCTTTAAAGAGCACATACAGACATGAAAAAAAAACCTCTGAAAAGCAAGCTAGCTACACTGCTGGGTCTTAGCATTTCACACAGCTGTCTCAAACGTGGCTACCATCTGCCCCAAGGGTAGATTCAAACCTTAAAGTCTAGAGGTTAAAGAACAGTTGTCCTCAGTTGATCAGGTCATATGATTTCCATGATTCAGTTTAACCTTAAAGGTCCTCTGCAATTCCCGTCATCCATGGCCAGAACGTGTTATGTGCATAGAAAAATCCAGTGTGGGACTTGCCTATTAGGGCTACAAGCAGAAAGCAGCCTCTCACATTCCCCACTTTGGATTTTAGTAAGCCAAAACAAGGAAGACATCCTAGATCTGTGTGCAGCTGAAAAGCGTGACAGCCACAAACACATACCTCGTGCCCCTGTCACAAGCAATGGGGCAGGAAGGGGGCACATACTGCTGCTTCTCTGCAGTGCTCATGTGCTGGTGTTTCCTGTCTTTCCCCTGGGAGACAGAAATGGAGCAGAATTGCAGAAAGCTGTTTTTCAGGAAAATACACCTGCAGTGTGGTTCATAGCTCATCTCTCTCCAGGCTGTGAGGCTACTCTACTGAAATTATTATTAATTTAGATACACAAAAATAAGTATTTACCAGATCAAGGCCAGAAAAAATAGGATACATTTTTCTGACAGGAATTTATGTGTTTCTATATGTGCACATTCCTCGGATGTCACTAATTTTATAATATAAACATTTTAGGAAAAGTTTCACTCTTTTGACAGAGTAATAATGAACCTGATCTCTCCAGTTTCCAAGTGAGCCAAACTGTTCATCCACTCAATCCTGTTAAAATAGCTGCAACTATCACCAGAACTAACCCCATGCTCCCCAAAGCAAGGTTCTAACAATCTATGTTGCTATACTGGAAATTAATTGTAAATATCTTTTAAAATAGACTAGTGACATTTTATTTCCATTCTTTTCCCATAGCAACTTTTAAATCAAATGTTATCTCCACGTGTCAAGTCAGTGTGGCCAAAACCATCACATATGGATCAAGGTGAATGTTAAAGACGGAGCAATATCTCAAAAATGCTTTCTCTTTCAGAAGAGTAAATTCTTTTTCTGCTCCTTTCCTTAATCTGAAGTATACTCTTCTTCCAAATTGAAAAAACATGTGCATGGAAAAAGTATAACAGGAAACTTGGAGGAAGGAGCCACAACAGGAGGTAATCATTAAAAAATTCTAAGTTTAGAGCAGTAGAAGGCCAGGAAGTGTCATTCACCTATTATATCCTAGTAACAAACCTAGAGCTGAGTTGGAAAAATCCCAGTCATAAAAAAATTTCAGTAAGTGCCTGGAGGGAAAATTAAATGAAATCTGTGCCATGTAGCCAAAACTGTAAATTACATCCTAAACAATCATGCCCCAAAAGAGTCAACAACCTTAGTCCAAATAAAAACCAGCTTATTTTATACACTCTGAGAGCTATTCAGATGTCCTAAATTCCATCTAAGCCCCTGAGCCTAGTGTTTCCTTTTTACTAAATGTTTGTGAAAGCCTGAAGCTAGCCAAAAGAAAACACCAAGCACAAAGACACACATCCAATTCTGTCCACATTAATAAGCTCTAGAGGATAAAGGTATTTTCCCTTCCAAATTTTTTCTCCTGAGTTAAGCTACCTTATGCAAAGCCCCTACCAAGAGGTTTCATATCTCTTCATGGAAAGGAATTACTAAAAACATAGGAGGATGGACAGTGTCATCCCTCAAGATCTCAAGCTTGCCTTGCAATTAAAAAGGAAACAAATCCTTGAAGAGTACAGTGTGCAAAAGCCAGCAGCCTATAGTTCACTGGAGCAGAGGGTACTGTTTATTCACAAGCTGCAAGCCTGTATCTCCTGAAGAACTGCTTGATGAGGAGTACATGTGCATGAGCCAGCTGTACTGTTTCTTTCTACTTAGCAACTCATTTTCTATTCAATTTCTTTCATTTCAAAATCTGTCTTTGAAAAGTGATGTGGAACTAATGCAGCAGCTGCAGAACACTGCTGCTGCATACCTGTTTCATTGCACAGTCCATTCTAGAAAGCAACCAAGGAGGACTGGACAGTCTGTCTCCTAAAAAAATTACCAGACTCTGCCTGTGCAAATAGCTGATCACCAGGAATGGTCTAGTGTTTGGGGTGGCTTTTGAAGATGACTTGAGTAAGCTACAAAATCTCACTGCTGCAGCCAAACAAGCTATTTGTAAAAGGCTGGACAAAGAATTTCTCTTGGATTTCTTTCAAAGTTTCTCATCAGCTGGCCATAGACAGGACTGCTTACACTGAAGACGTATCATTTCCTTCTGTGCATTTTATAACTTGATTCTCTAAATTCAGGTGTTAGACAATTTCTTTCAATTATCTATTTCTATAGCACTAAAAACAGAGACAATCTTCAGGTTTATTAATTTGAGTACAGGTTCTGCTCTCCCCCTCCTCTCCTAATGACATAGAGCTGTGAATAGGCTGTTGTTCTGACACTACTGGGTATGAATGGCCTGTTAGTATTCAAAGTTAGTGCATGCACTGGTTGTTTGGCATCCCTGAATTTATGCCCATCTGTCAAAGTGGTTTTGTTCCCACTCAAACAGTCATATGTCAGTTGCAAGAGAGCATTGGCACCAGGTGTAAGTTTAGAGTAGATGCTGCTAGAGTGTTAAAAGAAGAAAAGTTTTGCTTTGCAAGAAGCATCTTCTGATAGCAAGTAATCAAAACATATGGAGATTACAGACTCAGATTTGTTGACACTTTGAGGCATTATGCCACAAACAAACGCTTTTATCCTTAAAACGTTTCATTGCAGGGAATTTACATTTGAAAAGCCTAATTAAGGGACAATATCATCCCCCACAGAAAATAAGCAACCTCCACAAATTCAGTGGATATCCTTTGAAGTAAGCTGAAAAACTTACCCTTACATAAGTCTTCGTTTTGCTAGTGGAGGGCTGGTGTTTCTTGTTCCTTTAAATGAGTTACAGGCATTCAAACAGGCAGAGGCTACGGAAAGTTGTCCTGTTTTGCATTTTGGGAACACCATTTTCTTTATTCTGATCACATTTCCTACTCAGAAGCAAAAGAAAGTTTACTTCTTTTCTTTGACAATAAGCAAAGTGAGACTTCTCTAAAACTGAACCACATTTAGAGATTAAGGATCCAGGCATATGTGTTAGGTTTGCAGTAATTTTCCTATTTGTCTAGAAGTTTTAGCCTACTAGGCAGCACTCAAGTTTGAGCTCTGACAGAAGGCTATTGTTTTTCTCCCTCTAGTTACTTAAGAAAACCTTCCTACTGCATCCTACATGCAGGGGGGACAGGCCTCTAATGAGAGAAAGGTCATTTCTTAATATGCTGAGAGAAGGTGGAGGAGAAATAGAAGGGCAATAGGACTAAGTTGAATGGGAGGGGGGAACACAAAGTGGCAAGCATAAGGATAGCACTCTCCAGTCATACCTTGTAGGCTGAAAGAAGAAGGTGCTTTATTCTGCCAGAAGGACACAGGAGTTGAAAACACTGCTGGGTAATCTGGCTCCAGCAGCTGGACCCCTTATGATTGATAAAGCCAAGAAACACGAGTGATGTCCCTCACAGTTCTCATGTCCAGTTGACATTGAGTAGCAATAATTTAGGCAGCTGGCCTCACCAAATTGATTTAACCTTTCTTCCTATTTGTGCTTACTGGAACCACTAATTTTCTCTCTATTGCAGCAAGAGGAAATTAAAACAATGTGGAGATATTAGTGCCTCAAGAGATTGGGTGCTCTATGTCAGGTGGTTTGGAAGGTGATTGGGTGCCCAGCTGAACAGCCAGGTGTGACACAGAAGTGTTAGAAAAGCCTCCCAAGACAACAGTGCATAGGTCTGTGAAACACATCTGGCACAAAGCTGCTTTCTGGTGTGCAGCATAAGCATACTTCGATGGGCGTGGGAGCACTCTTGAGACTTATAGGCCAGACAGAGCCCGAGTGTCTTTACTGAGGCATCCCTTAACTATAATGTGTTACTTGGACTTTAGAAGGCAGATATCATGGTTCTTTGTCCTGCAACAAAAGTTACCTAGGACTCTTTGCCAATAAATTTTGGGAAATACAAAAGGAGTCTTTGAGGACTGCCCTCTTTGCAGGGTGATGAGTAGGTAAAAGCACCACCTAGAGAGTGGACTATACTGTCAGTTAGGCAACAGATCTAGATAGAAAACATCAGATTTGCAAGAGAGTTTTGCATATGGATAGGTACCAGGCATAAAAAAGTAGGCTCAGTAACACCTTGTGCCAAAGCTGTAGGGAAAAACATAACAAGCAAACATCTTTCTCCCCACATCAAGGTAGCTTGTAAACTAACGAGCCAGAAACAGATGTTTGTTATCTTACTTCAGAATCTGAAGCTCCCTAAAATGATCCCTGAGTTTTGTCATCTTTAGTGTTCTGCTCAAAGCCAACCGTTTAGAGACAGAAATAGTTCTGACAGCACTACGCTCACTGGTGCTTCCAGCTACTCTCTCTTGCCTGCAATTAAAACATTGTTTTATATCCTTGTGATAAAAAGGGATAAAAATATTTATCTTGGCATCTAAACAGTTACTGTTTTCAGACTTTTATGAGAGTTTTGGATATTGCTTAAGAAAACAGGAAACAAAAAAATTGAAAATAAAATAGAAGTATTAGAATAATCCCATAACATACCCCTCTCCTTCTCAGGACGTTCAGTTACTGAGGGTTGCCAAACCCTTTCAGTTATGTTAGCACAAATTAAAATGATATTAAGTTGTAATTCCCAACTGTAGCTCATATATTAAGATGCCTTAACAAAACTGTGGGCAGACTGATGTTTGCTGGAAAGAGAAAGAGATAGAGAGAGCAGAGAATGTAATTCTTTCATAGTAAGTGGATGAAATAGTACTGGAAGTACTTATTAAATTTCATAACAGGATGTTCTCAGCTCAAATACCCTCCTTACTGCTTGGTTTTATAACTGAGACTGGTAGAGCAAAACCACTGTGAGACCAGATAAATATAAAACTTTTACTTAAATTGCTTTTTCCCTCTAGCATTGCTGCCTCAGACTCTCCGGATTCCTGAGGTTCAGGCATACTCCTACACATCTCAATTCACACACCAAGTGAAACCAATTTTACCTTCCAAATTCCTTATTCCAGATTTTGCAATTTGAATGTAGTTACCTCCTAGGTCTCTGTCCATCCATCCATCCCTGATCCTGGTCTCTTTCTGTCACCAAATAAAACCTCCTATCCCCATGAGTTTTCAGAGGAGGCAGAACAGTAATTTTTGTCTATGCTGCACGTCAATTAGCTCTAAGAAGCTGACATACAATTCTCAGCTTTGTCATAAAGCCTTTGCAGATACAGGTTCAAAGCTAGACATACCTTTCTCTCTTTTATTGACCATGTGGCCCTTTGAGACTCCTCAGGTGAAAAAACAAGATGTGTTCACACCTTCTCCCCAGCACAAGTAACCCAGTTAGGAAAGGCTGGATCTTTCCTTTCCTCAGGCAACATAGCACTATTCCTTGCTTTGGATATGCTAATATTTACTGAGCCTCCTCCAAACTGTCTCCCTGCCCAGAGAGGTTGTTAATGACTGTTCTTTGGACTGACTAAGCCTTTAACAGGTTGGTAACTAATTACAGGAAACAATATCCCTTTTCCAAACCAAGAATCCCTCCAACATCAAAGTTCTGCTTTTCCATACAGTAATCCTTGTATTTCACACAACATGTTGCTGCTTCTTGTAATAATCAAAGATTATTACATGTTTTGGAGCATAACCAGAACCTTAATTTTATTCCTGGCTCCTCAAAATATTAAAAGTTTAAACAAGATATTGATACTACAGCCCTTGCATATGTTAGACAGAGGTTCCTTCAGTACAAATACAGAGAAAGCAGGTGTTTGGCAGTGAGATTTTCTCTTGTGTCCACTCAAGAAAGCATAGTGGCAGCACACATCTAGCCTATTGATTGTGAATGCCAGCTATAGGGCTTACATGGAAATGTGTCTCAGCTCCCAGCAGGTTAGGAGGAACATTACACAGTCGAAAGCCAACCGTGAGTCAAGTGATTCACAGACAAGTAAAAGAGGCTTTGTTATGTTTTTCCTCCCTTGAAACAGAATTATGTTTCATGGATGGTGAGATAGAGAAGAGACTCTACAGAGCTCCTGTGGATGCCATCCACAGAATTCTAATGTATGCTAAGTTGAATCATTAATATTCATAGATC
Organism: Galbula dea; assembly: GCA_013399015.1. Classification (NCBI taxonomy): domain Eukaryota; kingdom Metazoa; phylum Chordata; class Aves; order Piciformes; family Galbulidae; genus Galbula; species Galbula dea. The sequence continues at coordinate 4,189,111 of VWZX01002149.1, forward strand.
AGTGTTACTGCCAAAAGAAATAATTTTTACAACAAATTTAGCTTACTGCATTCTGAGCTATCAAATCTCTACAGGATTTTGAAGCTCACAAGCTCCTGTTAAGCTCAAACTGAATCCAGAAAACAAAACTATCTTTTAACATTAATGAACTTTCATTTTTCTACCTTTTTCACTCCTTTTCCAAACACACTAATCCTGTGGATTCAGCTTCTCAGTTTCTCCAGCTCACCATGAGTTTGAAGAGGTCAGCCACTACTAAAGCCGTCAGGGAATATCCTTAGATGGTCTTTTCATATTTTTAAGGGATTTAAACAGATTTTTGGCAGGCAGAAAACAGACTACTTTTAGAATATATGATTTTGTACATTGCACTTAATTTTTTCATAAAATACATTTCTGTTGCTTTTTACTAGCAGAAAAGTCTCAAACTAGACAATGAAAAGACTTAAATCAGCTTTAGTCTAAACCAATATACATTTATTAAGTTTTACATTTATCTACTGAATTTTCTTTTGAGGCTACTTTATTCTGTCCAGATACTACTTTGATTTATAAGGCCATTGTTCAAAACAGAGCAGAGCACAATAAAATATCACAAGTCACATGGTATATTCCCTATATCCCAATCACTCAGTTCAATCCAATAATATGAGAGCAATCCAGCTCTCAAGAAGCCATACTTCACCTTTGTCTAAGAAAAGGACAAGCTGCAAAAGCATGTGTTATTTGTTATACTGAAGGATAGAGGAATAACAAAAAGGTAGCAGTTGCCTATTACAGCTGGTGTCTGAAAGAAGGCTGGATAAATTCTTTCTTTCACACAACACTTTATTCTGTTTTGATACCTTACAAAAGTAAAATTTTCCTTAGACGGAAGTATTACTATTGTTTCAGAACTACAGCAAATTGCACTTCATGGTTATGGAAGCCTATGAAAATGTGCCTAATTCAATCCTTGCATGTGTGTTTCTTTATAACTACATCATGGCAAAGCTCTTTTCCAAAAATATGAATGTATTTTAAAGAAAAACTAGTTCTCACACAGAAATAATCACTCAAAATAACCTGGGGTTCAAACGCTTCAATGGCTGACAGAATTTGAAGATGAACAATCTTTGAGCAAAACAGCCCCATGAAACTAGAGATCCTTTATTTGTGTTCATCATCTGTATCAGACTTACTAGTGTGGGAGGATAAGAATGTGGCCTTGAGTCAAAGCAGCTTCACTGACACGGCAGCATTTTCATAATTCATCTGGCTGTGAAACTAAACTGGAATGCCACTGATCTATTTTCTTTGTAGGCTTACAAATAAGAGGAACAGGATTCCATGCAACCTCATTGCCTAATTTGATTTTCAACTAAATTGCAATTTGCAACAGAAGATTCTAGAGAACATCACAGGCATATTTGTGGCAGAGATTCATACTGTTGCAAATTCATGTGATGTTTCTTCTGTAAAACAAATATAAATTAATTAGTCGTAGGTCACGTTAATATTACTTTAAAAAGAAACTGTGAGTAGTCATCATAAATCTCCTGAGGTGGTAGACTTGCATTTGTTCACTGTTTTATATTGTAGTTTCAGACAACAAAGGAGGTGTGTAAAAGCTGCAATGACTCTCCATCAATAATCCCAGTCAATACATGTTAGTTCTGTCTGCTTGGAATAAATTTCTGCATCCTGCTGAGACCTACACAGAAAAGGTGCATGGGCTAAAGATGCACTGCAGGTTTTTGTGCTTTGACTGCTTTCTGTCTAATTCTCTTTTACAAATCAGCCCCTACATCTACACAGTGCAACATAGCACCATGTGGCAAATCCTACACCATTCTTCAGCAACAGTATGCTGCACAGGTTATTAGAGTATTAAACTGGGCCACAGAAAACTACGTTAGCATAGCATTGCATACAGGGTCAGTCAGCCCTGCATCACCAAAGGAGTCATGATCTCAAGTAGCACTGTGCAGACCCAGATGTATTACCTTAGCTGCCAGAGATATACCAGAGCTGGAGTAGACATGCCCTTCTGGATGTGACCGATAAAACCACAACCCCTGAAGCACTCCCAATTCCGCATAACACTGCCTTGCCAACAGTGTCAACACAACAGTCAGATCTGTAAAGCAGACTGGTTAATTTATTAGGTTATTCTATCCTGTTCTTTCACCAGAAAAAGGTTGTGCAGCACCACATCCAGTAAAGTTCTCAAGGATAAGAGACAAGACAGAGGAAAAAAGACAGGTAGTTAAGGCTGAAGTGTCTTCAGCTAAGGAAGCTGTTACCTGCAATGGGATACACGAGCTGTAGCACAAGTCCCAGTAGAACATCTATATTGTACAGTGCAGATATATCTGCATTGCCTAGTTTGTTGAAATAAAATATGCAAATATGTACATATACCTGGATTATGTTCCCCAGGAATTAAATATTCTTTACTGTTCTTTACTAAAATAGCATTGCATGTAAAAAAGACTTTTTACGAGCATAGAAGTAAACAGTATTAATAATAATATACTGTATGGCTTGCATTCTCTTCCTGATTAGACTGTTAACTTTCACGTAAATGTCTTTTTGTATTCTCTAAAGTATATTTTAGTATTTGTGTTGTTTATAGCTAGAGTAGGGAAATAGTTTATGGAAAGCAATTTGTTCAATGCAATCCTTCAGCTGCACATGAAGACACCATACTCATCATTGAATATATTTCATATTAAAAACCATTGCTGAAAAAAGGTCAGTATTTAATTCTTGGTCTATAAATACGTTTTGAAGCACTTCATTGCAAACAACTCATTCTACAGTCTAGAATTATGTACAGATCACATGGGATTACTTCTGGATATATTTCTACAGCTCTTTTGCATAACCAATCCAGCAGCTATGCAAGCGTTTTTCTGGACAAGTACACTTACCGGAACACATATGTCAAGTAGACACAAGAATACTCAAACAAACTTATAAGAAAATATTCTCCTAAAGGTATACATATTGACCAGTGTCGAGAACACACTACACTGTTTCCCAGCACACTTCAAAAAGAACAGACCAACAATCAAGACAGGAATACAACACTTGAGATTGCTCAGAGATCAAGTTATGCTGAGTAGAAAAACCTGTGCATATTGTGACCTTTAATGAGAGCAGAAAGACTCCATGGAAGTCTTTCAACAGAAGAATGTAAGTGGCTTCACAAGTGGAAAGCTTCAGAGCCACTTTTTGGGGTTATACAGGGGGCAAGAGTTGACAGTATTCACTCAGTGCCTAATCTTCCCTTCTGCCCTCTGTGACAGGGATTTCAAAAAACATGAGCTAGAATAAGTGATGCACGTAACAAGGACCAAATTCCTAAACCCACATAAACTGTGTGAAAGTACATCTGCAACATCCTTTGTAGTCTAAAAGTGCATAAAATTAATAGGGTCCACATGGGATGGTTTGCCAGAACAGAAATTAACATCTGCATTGCAAAAGTCTAGTTCTGAGATACTTTTCATACTCCATGGAGGTAAGTGGGTGTTACAATGGATGACATCTCACCCTAAAGTGAGGGACATCTAAACCAGGTCAGATGATTTATGGCCATTAGATACAAGCATATAGACAGTAGACACTGTAGTTAGGATGAGTCCTGTCCTATGCTAATAAGGAAAGTTGTGACTGTGACAGCCTTGCTACTATGTACTCTTCAGCAGGTGCAAACTTTTCCTAGATCATTTTAAGGGATTCTTTTTGCCCACAAATAGAAACCTCCTGCTAGAAAAAAAAGTGGATTCCTGTAACATATTCAGATGGACTAAACAGAAAGGCAGCTTCGGACTTTTCCTAGTGTGTAATGAATCCAACTAAAATTCAGAGGGATTCTTTTTAACTTCTTCCCTATTAAGCAATACAAACTCCTCCATTTATGGAAGAAGAGTTCATCTAATATAAAAAAAATGTGAAACAAGATGGTTTGGTGCAGATCTAATTCTGCTTGCATGCATTTCTTAACTGTTTCATCAAGCTTCTATTCTTTGTTTAAATACTCAAGTTGCTACATAAGCAAATCTTGCACAAATAATGACTGTCATTAAACTGCTCACTTAAACAGTTGATTCAAGTGAAATATCAGGGTTCTCTAGTCTGCCAGATAAGCACTTGGGAAGTGTTGCTTTGTTATTTGACATGTTTCCCTTTTTTAAAATCCTAAAGAATTCCATGACTCGCACGATAAGCAGCTTTACATTTGAAACTGGATGAGCATAGATACTGAAGTAAAGAAGAAATCTATCATTGAAAGAATAAACAACTCTGTTGACACTTAACTGTTGACAGGCTTTCTTGAATAGAACCAAAACATTTTCTTGCTTTGGGGCACAAATGGATTTAAAATCTCACAGTGGCCAAAGTAAAAAATGAATGCAAGTTCAAGGAGAATGGAGTACTGCTAGAAAAGGAAAACCTATGAACAAAGGATATTCTCTGTTAAAATGTTATCACTAAGGAAGTGAAAGACTTACATTTTACCTACATGAATTCCCATCTAATCAATCCACAAATACTTCCATTTCTTAATTGAAGAACACAACAAGGATGTTGTTCATCAACATCAAGGATGACAATCCAGATCTTTCCCCTCTGTGGTACCATGATCATGTATTTAGATGCCTCTGTCATGACAGATGTGGACACAGCAAAGGACAGCCTGTGATATGATAAGCTGTCATCTAAAATGCATACACTGAGCATTTGGATGGCACAGCTTTTTAAAAGTATTTAAACTCATATCTCATATTCCCTTCTTCCCCAGCAGCTAATTTCTCAGAAGAATTTGGCTAACTTCACAGAATCACAGAATGTCAGGGGCTGGAAATAACCTCAAAACATCATCTAGTCCAACCCCCCTGCCAGAGCAGGATTCTTCCCTGACCAAGAATCAAACCTGTGAACCAGCAGTGAGAGCACTAAATCCTAAGCACTAGACCACCACTTCTTTCTTAATTGGTCTCACCCTTGATTCTAGAGCAGTTGAACCCTTGTTTCTAGAGCAGTTGAGTTCCAGAGTGTTTATCTAGCATTTCCAACACATTGACCATGTTCTAGTCCTCACCTGATAGATAGCCCAAGTTTTAAGAGGCCTCAATTGCATTCCAATTTAAAGCTTAGACCAAAACTGTGGTACAGCTTCAAGAAAATCTCTTCATTAAAGCTTGGGAAGTGCATAATACCCAGGAGGCCACAAAGGCAATATCAGGATTACACAGAAGAGGAATTCCTAAAATTGCTCAAAATTAAAATTCAAAACATTAAATAGTTGAAACATATTTTGTTTCTTTGGAAGTATTTATTTTTATGAATGTGCTCACACAGTGCAGTCTAAGTTCAAACACTAACACAGTAAAAATGGAACTTTTACCATTGTGCATATACAAGGCCAAAAAACCTCACTATACCTATCCCTTGAATGCTCTGCTCAACTGTGTAAGTTACTCTAGTTAAGTGAACAGATAGTGAAAGTTCTTTCTTTGCTAATAGATGAAAGCTTCAGAAAATTTAGAAAAAAATGGATTAAGCAAAACTCACATTTCCCTTTACCAGTGAAAAACAATCTATTCTCAAAATGGATAAACACAGCATTGAAAAAAATGAAGTCTTTTACATTAACTGAATAAAAGCAGAGGTTTAATATTGAGGATAAATGTGCATCCTTTTTCTTTGTGTGTGACTTATGGACAGTACAATTCAAGGCACAACTTTATTACAGTTAAATGGTAAAATAAATTTTGGTTATGAGAGTATGTCTCAACCCCATTCTGAAAAATATATTTAGGTATGCAAGCACTTCAGTGAAAGATTACCTTGCAGTAAGTATTCCTCCTCCTGAAAAATTCTGCAGATTATTTTTAGATGTTGTACAATGTAGCTTATTCAGCAAAGAGTGAGCAGTTTGAATAATGAAAAGAAGGGATGTAAGAAAAAAAGCAGGCCTTGCAAATTTGCAAATAATAGAATCACAGTGAATGTGCCTGGTACTGCTCATAGTCTTGATTCTCCTAGCAAGATTATATCCTTGAAACAATACTTGTGAGTTTGAGGAGAGAGGACAGGATCTCCACGGCAGCTACTAAGAGAGTAGAAAGAATAAGGAGCTTTTACTAGGTAAGCATATCCTTGACTATGATGGAGAGAAAGGTGCAGCAATCCAAACCAATAGTCAGCTTGAAATATGACACAAAGAAGGAAGCTGCAACACCACTGGAGTGTTTTGAGAGAGTTCTCCAAACTGCAATTTACCCTAAGGAAAGTATCATTTACAAACACTGAGCAAAGCATCATCCACAGTCAATAAACAAATAAAACTACCCACATCTACTGACTTTTCTAACTGTACAACATTTATTTACTAGTGCAACCAATTCTGAGGATCCCTCCAGATGTTCATTTATCTGTTTCTCGTTGCAATGCCCTATTCCTCTGACATGCAGGCCAGTAGTAGAACACTTCATATCCATACTAGCAAACAGTTCTGGCTTCCAGAACAAGGGGACTGCACCCACAAGTATTTACAAGAAACCTTACCACAGCCTGATGATAAAACCAAACCAGAAAGGTAGTAGCTGTCCTGATACAAAACAATGACAAAGACCATCTGAAAACCAGCTGTGTATCTGTACCAGAGGGCTGGAGCACCTCTGCTACGAGGACTAGCTAAGATTGTTGGGGTTGTTCAGCCTAGAAGAGAAGGCACCAGGGAGACCTTATTGCAACCTTTAAGTACTTAAGAAGGGCCTATAAGAAAGATGAGGACAATCTTTTAAGCAGAGCCTGTTGCAACAGGACAAGGGGTAATGGTTTTACACTAAAATATGGGAGATTCAGACTAGACGTAGAGAAGAATTTTTTTACAAAGAGGGTGATGATAACACTGGAACAGGTTTCTCAGAAAGGTGGTAGATGCCCCATCTCTGAAGACATTCCAGATCAGGTTGGACAGGGCTCTGAGCAACCTGATCTAGTTAAAGATGTCCCTGCTGACTGCACTAGGGGAGAGGGTGTTGAACTACATGACCTTTAAAGGTCCCTTCCAACCTAAAGCACTGTATTATTTGACAAATGTTCCTGGACATGTTTATTTCACTGGCTTCTAAGTGTGCTGCATTTCAATACTATCTGACTTATCCAAGAGCCCAGGGTGACCTTGAGAGGAAAGTCCTGACAGGGTTTCCACTTCACAGTGTCAGACACTCAGTGCAAGCTCAGAAGGTTGGCTCTACTAGTTTGCTGCATGGCTTAGTGTTTGGCACACAGCAACCTAACTAGTCAGGAACAGCACAGATCTCGGCCCACCATAGCCCTATAAACATGGGAACACTTTGGAATATCTACTGCAATAAGCAGTAGTAGTAACACCTTATCTTCCTCCAAAAAGACATAGGGGCAGATCCACTGTCTGAAGGTGAATCTAAGTCCCTCCAAATGCTGCTCATTCACTGATGAGTCAAGAGTCAGGAGAACATCACTAACCTTTCTGTATTTCCAAAAGGTTGCATGATTAGTGGCAATTCTGGAGTCCTGCTCTATACAACACTGTCTAGCCAACAAGCAGGAAATGCTGAAAAAGCAAAACAAGGGAATTATCAGAGTGTGTATGGGAAGAGCAGAACTGTTTCTTTTGAAGGGGGAAGCAAACAAAAAGTCTTGGAGCATACTCCACCAAGCTTATTGAGGAGAGCATGTGCTTTTGGCAATCTTTCCTCAAAGTGCATGGAGATTTGCCAGTAAAGCTCTAAATTGATACTGGCACTACAGCAGCATTTACTTCATCACAAACTTAACTCAAAGCCTTTTTATATTAACAGAAATAAGGCCAGGTCTTACTTACTGATGTAAATGCAGAAAAAACACCACTGAAACCTGTAGATACATCAAGTTTGTTTGTGCATGTAAATCACATACTTAATACTCACTTGTTTACTTGAATGAGGAAACTAAATCCATACAGGAGAGTCAATTAAAAATTCCTCATAAAGAAAAAGGAAAACTAGTAACACATGTAAAATTAATTACATAGGAGCACTGCTATTAATTTACATAGTCAAGCTAGGATTTAAATGCTTATTGAAATATATATACAAGATACTTTTTCTGTCTCTTGTGTACTATAAAATATTTAAAAATAGTATGACATTTGGGATTGCAGCTTTGCTCTTACAGCTTTTAAAATATTAAGTACTTTCATAACTATTTTGGTCATTCATTAGGGGAAGTTATTTGAATGTTCATATAGTCTGGCAACACATCTGCAACATATTGTGTTATTTAGAACACATTTCGTGAAACAATTCAAATTAAAGAGGATTGGTTTGGGTTTTTGTTTTGGTTTTGTTGTTTTGGTTTTGTTTTTTAAAGACTAAGTGTATGTGTTTAAGTTAAAATCACAGAACATAAGAGTATTTAAATGTATTGAGGTTGGGATTATCATTACCACTGGTTTCCATGGAGGTTTTTATTCCAGAATTGCAACAAGTTAATTAAGGTTTCTATTCAGAAGGGCCTTTGTCTCCAGAAAGGCTATTTAGCACATGTTTAGTGAGACTCATACATAAATTTAAGTATAAGCTTATTTTAATGTGACTTCTTGAACAGTGGTGTGGCTTTAGCACATGGGTAAGGGAGATTTTTCACTTTACAGTTGATGTTTCATCCACTGCAGGACTTAACAGGTTAATCTGGGCTGGAAATCAGGTAAAGATAGTTTCAGGCAGGCACTGCTGCAGCAAAAAAGCTGCATCTCCTTCCCCGGACAATAGAGGCCCTAAATCCCCGCAGAAGGGAAAGGTAAGACCTTAAACTACAGCAGCTAAAAGAACCCAAGCTTCCAGTCAGAGTCCTTCTTTAGGAAGTCTCACTCCAAGACCTTAGAAAAGGTCACATATTTAAAGGGATATGAAACAAAAATGTTGTTGCTACCTAATTGTGAAGGCTGTGAGCAAAAGGTTTCTCAGGGGCCTTGAAGGAAAATGTCAAGGTATAGAGGTTTTTTTCATAAAAACCTTTCCTGCCCAAATGAAAGTGTACTACTCTCAGCCTGCAGAAGAAACAAAGGACAACAAAAATAACATATATACTGTAACAACCCCAAGGCACAATGCACACACACAAAACCCAAACTAACTAACTAAAAAGGAAAAAAAGGCAGAAACAAATAATTCACATGAAGGTTAGAAAAAAGTAAGAAGAATTATTAATGTAACATAACAGGTGTAATAAAGCACAATGAATGGATTAGATAAGGCTAGATCAACATGAGATGCTAGTGGGGTCTGACCTTTAGAGTAAAGGTATAAAAACAGTAAATTACTGCCAAAATCAGTCTGTGATCTACTGCCAGTGGCAGCTAATTTGCCACAGTGGAAGACAAGGGGTGACACAAGATTACAGCTGCTGTTTATACATGGGAGAGGACCGTGCAGTCTGTATTTCTGGGCAGCACAGTGCTAGCCAAACAGAGCTTGCAGGCAACTTCGTGGTGCATTCCTTGTCAGGGTTTAGGGCCATTTCAGTGTCCAAGATGAAGTGAAAGGCATGTAGGAGAAAGGAAAACAAATCCCAAAGTTGCTACAAGAGATATGAAGACAACAACCTGCGATGAAGTGGTGCAAAGGTGATGTTGACTGTGAAATGACTCAGACTAGGTGTCTGGTTTGTGCATGCACAGTAGTGGGGGGAGGGAGCTAAGCTGAACACTTCCCATGCTTGCTCTTTTCTATAAATTCAATATTGGGTGAGGGACTGACATTAGGTCTGAGAAAAGATAGCTACCTATGACTATAATTCCTGAAACAATTTTAAGTTGGACAGGAGATGCACTGTAAAAGTCCTAGCCCTATACAGCAGATGATGCAAGGTCAGCAGATTGACAAAGACTTACTTCAGAGATATCTGCAAGAAGATAATTTTGAAAGAGAGCCATTATCTGCAGTCATGCTAAAAGATTGTGCTGTATCCCAAAGTGAAAAGAGGGCCCCCTAAGGACACCTCAAACAGTATTCATGCTTGAGCTTTTTTCACTTGGTCTGATGTCATAAATTTATGATCCCTGTAAATGGATAGTGCTCCCCAGTTGGTCTTTATAGCTGCTCAGAAGGTTACACTGACAACACTGCCGACAGTTTACATCACTGCCCTTGGAGACAGATATGAATCACAGATATAAATATATTTGCATGTGAAGAAGGACCCTTACTTAGTTAAACAAAAGTTTTAAACATTAGGAGACAGCCAATACAAATATGGTTTACCCTGTGTATTTAACTGTTTTAATTGAGTTGTGTTTCTCTATCATGAAGCTGCTGCAGTCACACACACTGAAATGCCACTGTGCTTAGTGGAATAAAAGCTCATTTTCCCATAGAACTGAGAGGCAACTCTTCCTGTAAAGCAAGTTAGTCTAGAGTAAATTTAGAATTTATCAGATGCCACAAGAGTTTGCAGTTTTATTAGCAAATGAGAAGTCTTCTTGAATGTATGAACTTAGGAACCTAATTGTAAATCAAATGCAATTATAAATCTATTATAAGGTATTGTTAAATACTCTCCAGTTATACACCAACAAAATTTCTATTACAATATTATTTCATTATACATTTTTTGGCTTTAAAACTGGTTTTGGTTTTAGCAGACAATTTCTCTGCTACATTTAGATGTGAGACTATAAACTGACATCTTAAACACATCCGAGAGACTTAATCCTCCAATATTTAGTTGTTACTTAATAAAGAAGAAAGAGAAAAAAAACCCTTTGTTTGGTAAGGTAATCTTGACTTCCTACTACAAAGGAACAAGACTGATCACTTTTGACACTCAAGCCATCTAACTTCAGCTCTTCGAAACAAAACTGCTTCTCAGAAACTCACAGTAAGGCAAACCCACAGGTACAGCAAATACTGAGTTTGGTATCATGGCTTCTAGTAATTCTGCCAACAACAGTTAATAGGATTTGAATATATTCTTATTAGGAGGTGTTTCACAGTATTTTCAAAAGACAGTACTTTCTGCTTTTGCTTACCAAATTTTCTCCATTTTTTTTTTCCACAGAACTTGAAAAAGATCCTACAAGGACTTATTGACAAATGATGTTTGTTATCCGAAGTGGCTAGCAGAAGCATATCCTCCTCACAGCATGAAAGCACATTATACTGATATGCTATAGAGAGCCAGAAGCCAAATAAAAATTTTCTCCCACAGCCTATAGAGTCTGACAATGATAATACTTTAATCACAAAACTGAATTTCAGGCTATGTTGGCTGAAAGCCTTCCCAGAGCTCACCAGTCATTCTGAGATCTTTTTTTTTCAAGGAGAAGCCACAGAAATCAGAAGAAACTTCTGAGGCTGCTCAGTTTTGACCCCATGCCAAACACAGCTTGAGGGCACAAGTTGTGATCATTTGGGGCTGTAGTGTCAGGTTCCACTTAAATCCCTCAATACCAAGAAAAATTCACAGAAAATAGGAAGCCTTCCAACACTGTTGTATCCCGCCTCAGCAATTCACTGGGAACACTCATTCTGTACGACTCCTCTTTAAAACCATGAAATAAACCTCAAGCAGTTAACTATGGACATTTATCTCTGCATCTTTGCTTAATGTGGCCACCCAAGATGCTGTGATATTACTAAATATGTAATGAAGAAAGCAACTAAACTCAAGCCAGAAGCACAGTCATTTCTTAAGATAGGCTTTTCTTTGAATGTTCCTTGTGAATGTTAATTTGCAGACAAGAGGAGTGGAGAGGCAATTTCAAAGTATGGAGAAATGGGACAAGAATTACAGTAGAGTACATATGGATTCAGGAAAGTTATACATGCAAAAAGGAACTCTGAGTGTAGGTCTGTAGCAGAAAGGGGCAGCCTCTCTGTGAATGAAATGCACATCTGGAAACTTACTCTCCTCTGACCTTGTGGGGACCAGGCACATCCTCCTCCCTAGGGGGTGGTTACTCTCAGGATCAGTAAATTCACTCATGAAGTTGTTCTAGACACTAACTTGTTTCCCCTCCCTACAAAATTAATGGAATTCTTTTCCAGGATAATATTAATAGCAATTTGTTTTCTGTTTCCTGTAGTTGAAGACAATTCTTCAGCATGGTTTAAATCTGCTGTGTGGGTTCATAGTAGGCTTACGTAGCAGAAGCAGGTGTACACATAACAGAAACTACTTGTGTTTAGGCTTTTGTTCAAATCTTAATAAACAGATAGGGAACTCTGCCTCAGTGTCTGCTGCACAGCTAGACAGTTATTCTGGCAAGCCAAAAGAGGAAAAGAAAGCTCTCCAGAACTGCAGTCAAAGATAGAATAGGAAATACTTCAGTGAGTGCGAAGAGTGGAGGAGAGTAGGATGAGTCTTGCTGGTATGCTGGACTGGCCTTCTATTACTCACCAGAAACTTAGAACAGAATTTCCTTTGAGCTCAAGATCTGCTTAATGTATGAGAATAGTACTAGGGACTACTTACATCTTCCTGGCTCTTATGAACAGTCTCCATAAAGGCTTAATCCAGCAACACACGCCTATAGAAGTACATTCAACAGTCAAAAGCTACTGCTATTTCTAGCTCAGGTTGACCCCTATTCTGCGACAGCATCTAAAATGGCTTTGCCTTATGCAAAGAAATCTTCTGTCTTCCTCTCCTTCTAGTCTGAAAATCTTAGCTGAGCATACCATAATTGAAAACAAAGCCAAGCTTTTTATAAATTATAATGATAAATCATAATTATTTATGTCCATCGTAGCTGGATTTGCTGAAGCTCATACACAATTAACCAGTACAACCTGTGAAGACATCACTGTTCCTCCTTATTCCAATTTTGTTATTTAATGCCATGAAAAAAACAAGGATTTTTTTTTTTTGCATTAAGGAGATTTGTAATGTTTCACATTGTCTCATTAGTGACTGAGGAACTATTCTTTCAAAGAACCAGTGGAAAGAGTTCAGAGACAAAAAAGAACAAAAGGATGAACAAAACACGGTGACTTTTTAAGGTGATGGAAACATCTTCTCTCAGTTCTTTTGAGCTGAACTTCACACAGGTCTGTTCCATTCTCCTGTATAATCCAGCTGTAATGGCTCTTTTAACATTGTGGTGACATGCATATGGATGGAAACCTCTCCTGAGCTCCCCAAATGCTTTAAAAGCCCAAGAGACTGCATTTTAAGTATTTAACAAGAGTACTTGTCTTCAATGTATATATCACCTTGCAAATTGTCAGTGCTACAGAATATTCATGCCAGCTCCTACAGTACCAAAGTTACACTAAATCTGACATCAGCCATACTGCCATCACAGATGTTCTGAAATAACCCTTACTCAAAGCCTCTGAACTACCTAGTTCAAACTATGTAGGCTTTTGTGTAACCAATCCATCTTTTGTTTTGTTTGTTGTCCAGCTAGGACTTGCAAACCTTGTCCAAGTTTTCCTGCAATGCAATTACTTGCTGATATTGTTCTAAGTTCAGACTAAGTTTTCATGGATCATCAAACATATTCAGAGTAAGGATCCTACAACAGGTTTCAAACTAACTTGAACAGATATCATGATTAAGTTTTTCATAAATGGCCCACTACTTAGCTTGTGGTTGCATCCTCAGACATTTAAAATATAGCTAATACATCAGCTTTCCAGAAAGTGCCATATTAACTGTGGTTTCTTCAAGATGAAATTGATAAAACAAGTATTTAGTAATGGTCATTCAAAGGAGATAAAGATCTCATTTTCTGTCTTCCATCAAAATTATCTGGCTTATTTCTCCACACTGGCTGATTTTTTTTGTGTGTGTGAAAACATGTGTTTATATCTACCTACCTATCTCACAGGTCAGTGTTTTGGGTTTTTTTCACAAAAAAACCCCAGACTTTGGCCATTTGGGCAATTTGGTGTGAGCTGTCACTAAGGAATCAAAAAGCTGCTCTAGCCTTATCCAGTCTTTCCTCACCTCACCATCTCCTGCACTAAAGGAAGCAACTCTATAATAAGCATAAGTATCTTTTTACACAATATCTCCATTATTAATATTTGCAAAATAAGGCTTAGAGGAGGCACGACAGTATACTCCAAGACATAGAAAGAAGCATGAATATAAACAGGAGGTTATGACACATCTTTCCTATGACGACAAAATAAAAGCCTGTATTTTGACTAAGTCTTCCTTGAAATGGTAACTTCAGATTCCCCACAAATAGTGGTGTATAAGCAGCTTAAACCTAGAGTGGAGCTAGTGAGCTGGATCAAAGCATGCCTTCTGTTCCAATTCACACTCCAGCCTTCCTTCTGTTTGAAGGTTTAGAACAACCTGGAAATGAGAGTATGGGCTGTCCAAACTTTCATTTCTGACACTTCTGAAATCTGTTTACAAACATATTTTTGGTGTTTATTTCCCAGTTGTTTCCTAGGCACTCAAGTATACTTAGAGCTGAAAAACTTAACATTTATGGAGATCTCAGTTTTGATTTTACTTGTTAATAAAAATTACGATTTAATTCTATTTTCCAGCTCAACAGAAGCATCAAGCTCAGGGGGGAAAGGTAGTATATTTTTACTTCCCTTAAGTGTATAAACCATGACTGCATCCACATATGGGAGTATTAAAGAAGGTAAACTTTTTTGTAACCTATGCCAGGATAATCAAAAAGTTACAAACCACATGCAGAGAAACTGTGAAAGCAGAGATATCCGGTAATAGGTTGTTTTCCATGGTTGTATTCTGCCTGGAACAAGTTTCTTTCTAATCTGAAATAACCCAAATCTACTAACTGCCAGGGCACAATGCTAGGTGCCTGTATTTGTGCAGAGTGTGGTAGAAGATAGGTATTACATGTGCGTGTAGAAGCAGCATTTCAGTTTCTGGCAGAGGGCTGATTTCTGCTTGCTACTGGGGTAAGCTGCTATTTAATTTCACGGTGAATTGTGTCAAAGCTCTGTTTTTCTTTGCAGCATAAATCCTAGTAAATTGCCAAACACAATATATGTTTGCTTTAAACAACCTATTCTCATTGTCCATTGATGGACAAAATTCTAAACCACTAAAATGAGTTTAATCCACCAAAATCACTTTACTCTGTGGAGGCACCAGTGCATCAACAGCTTACATAAAGTATCAACCTCCTTCTTTCGTAGTTTAATGGTCTGAGTCTCCCATGAACTATCTCTATTTGTAATACACATATCCACATAGAGCCCTGTCCACCAGAGAACGGATATAGTGACACCCATTTTAGAGATTAAAAACTGACACAGACAAGCTATGGGCCAAATATACTGTGCCTAATAGGATTTTCAAGAAGTCTTGCATGCCTCTTCAGAGGCTTCAAACCATGTGACAATCTGGCTTCTCTCCACTAAGTCACTCTTCTTGTTTTGTCCTGCATGGATTTCACTACCATGAGTGGAGAGGTTTGAAGAAAAGCCTAGCACAGTTTCCTGATTGCAAGGACATTTCACACTTTAGAAACAAGGTACACTGTAAGAAACATTGCCAGAACAAGAACAAAGACACTTCCAACTCCTAATATTCTGTGATTCTGTGAAATTAATGTATAATATATTGGCAGTTGATCAAGGTTATTAATTCTAACCAAGTTATTCACCCAAGGAGACAGTAGCAGACAGAACACATATGCTTTTACAAAGATTACAAGAAACCCAGATTCACAAAAGTGTTAAATCTTAAAGAAAACTTTATCTCGCTTGTCCTACCACAGATGGATGCTGTATCTACTGAGGAAAAGGAGGCTGATCATTTTATCCAAGTTTCCTCTTACTATAACTTTTTCAGTACACAAGCCGGTTTTCACAATGCTGTTTTTCCAGTTCAGTCCAGTTCAGACTAAAATGCTTCAACACTGATGTTACTTTCTATGACAGAAAAAAAATCCAGTGGAAGGACTTAATTCAGTGCGTTTTGGATTAAACAGAAAATGTGACTTGTTAAAAAAAATGATCATTTCTTTCTGAAAAAAGTGTGCCTTCATCCTCTCCATTAAGAGTACAGAATGTCCACAGACATAGGTACATCTCACATAAATTACTGATGGTCCAAACAACATACGGTTTAGTTTGAATTTTTCATTCAGCTCTGTCATGGGATTTAACTTTAAGTGAATTCTTAATTCCATCTGAAAGGCCCCCAAGACAACTTCCCTAAAAACAAACCAAAATCAAAGAAAGTCTTGGACTCAATCCAGGCAACCCATTATAATTCAGAATTCAAAAGGCAATGTCAGAAGGAATGATCCAAAGTCACAGGAAAGGACAGAAATAGCACAAGAAAGCTTTTTCTCACACACTGTCTAGCATATTACATTTCTGTGAGAAATTGTAAGGGAAACAGTAGACCTCATTTTCTGTAGATTCAACCCACCTACACTGTCAAAGAGTATCTTCTTGAACAGTCTCTAGCAGGCTTTGTCTGCATTTAAGGAAATGAAACATTATACATCGCTACTATCCTCTTCAGAAGATATAGGAATGGACTTTATGGTCAAGTACACCCTCTTCAAGGTAGGTTAGGACTAATAAAGATAGGATATGAAAGCTCATACACATTAAGATCCTGTTCAGGTTGCGATAGCAAAGTACCTTTTGAAAATATCACATAAATAAGCAACAGATATGAAAGGCTTCACCTACAATTCATCTCCTGAATAGACCTTTCCCTGCATAAACATAAACCCTGTGAAAGCCAGCCCGTGTTTCTCTGACATGGTTTACCTGACTATCTTTGCTCTACCTGACTATCAATCAAGAAAGCAGTGAACCACTTGCTGTACTCGAAACACATGAGCCCTGGCTTCTGCCTTTACTTCCACAAGCCACTCATTTTGTGGCTCTTCTACAGCAGCATCAGGAAGTTCTCAGAGAACCTGTGGCTACCCAAACATGAAGCTCACTGTTGATTTCAGCAGGCTGAGGAACAGATCCCATTTTTTGCTTTGCTTATCTCAAATATCCATTCAGAAACCTATAGTCAAGCATGCAAAAGTTGTCCTTTTATGCACTGACCACAGCACCCCATATCCCAATTTTATAATTAAGTTTTCTTCTTCAAGATCTGTTTTATAAAAAAGGCTTTTAAGGCTTTTTTGATGTTGCTGCCACTTGTTAATTGCTAACATTTTATTCTTTTCTTGCCCATGTTGCCTAGCAAAATGGAAAAATGTACAGGTGTCTAATAGTGAACTCAAAAAAAAAGATTCAGACCATCTACATTTCATTTTTAGTTCTGCAAACAGGGCAGAGCATTCTAGTGTTGTCATTTATTTTGTATTTGTAAATCCTACTGAGTGTAAGGGGATTATGAGAACTGCTGGGGACAGGGGAATAATAATCCTTACCAATATTTCCTTTGAAACGCAGACCTTGGGTTCCCTAACAGTAAATCTTTCCAGTGGATTAGTCACAGACTCACTGCAAGAACATCATATCTCTGCTAAAGTTAAATGTCTCTTCAAAATGTATTTAGAACCAGTCACTTCATTTATAAAACAGTTATTTTTCAATTGATTTTGTTCTGCTTACTGATTACTGGGAAAAGTTAAGTTTTTATTTAAAGACATTCAAGGTTAAAGAAGCTTTTCTTTCATTCATTAAGTATCTGCAGGAACAATGGCCTTCTCCAGATACATTTACAGCAGAATAAATACTGAACTGCTTTCACTGTTTAAATTGCATTAGAGGAGAACTCAAGAAACATCTGATTTAGGGGCTTTTGTCCAAATCATAAAAATAAATATATGAGAGAAAGGAAGTAGAAGAGAATTCTTCAACAGATGATGTGAACAAGATAATTTCATTAAACACTTGATTTAGGTACAATATTAAGAGGCTGAAGAACATAGGGTGTGCTAACTAGAGGCAGGATGTATATTGTTTCAGTGTCCTAAAGACTGCCCTTAAAGAGTCTTCCTTTTAAGACAAAACACCAGTAGTTTCCTTTTGCCACTAGTGTCTCAGTTATCTGTCACAGTCATAAATTAATTATATTTACTCATTTAACTGAAGTATAAATCTTTTATTTATTGAGTGATTTCAATCCAGAACTGATGTGAAGTAAAAAGTTCATTTGTTAAAAATAAAGTCCATGAAAAAAAAGAAAACAAGTCCATTTAATAGTATTGCATGGAACCACATGAAAAAAAGTTCAAGAAACTATTACACCACTCACTACACCTAAGAACCAACTTCAGACCACAGCTGATAGGTATCAAGTAGCCTTTGCAAACCAGCTGTCTCAGTCAAGGCTTAAAACTCCAAACTTAAAACAAGAGAAAAGACTGAATTGGCCCCATCAGTTACTTACAAAAGTGTGAAAAAGAGAAGCTATACAGCCACTTGTCAAATCAAGTATGGCTGCAAAAGGAGAAAGATTACTCCCAAACACAGACTAATGAAATACATCAACTGCAGTATTGTGAGATGAGAGGTTAATCCCAATAATAATGTTCATGTTATTTTCATCAGCCCTTGTAGCAAACTGTGGCATAAAATCCATTGTTCAGCAGCCACACATTCTCAAACCAACTCGATACCAAATTCTGCAAGCAGTTTAATAAGATGCTTTCACTGTGGAGACATTCCAGAGAGCACAGGCAATCAGAGAAGCTGAAGTATTATTACTATGCATAAACTGTACTATCATTGCTCCTAGCTCTTTGTTTTGTTGTATGTTCATTGTTTTAATTTTATGAAATCATTGTGTTCTTCCTTAATCTCACCTCTGTTTATACACACCACCAGTGAGCATCTCACTAACCAGATTTCTCTTTTTTGTGAGGTCTATCTCTATGTCTCCCCTGCTTTCTCTCCGACTCATTATTTTCAAATGAAGTGACATTAACATTACCCTTAATAAAAATATTATTCTCCAATGCAGTCTTTACAAGTCCTGTTCCAATACCTTCATAAGATTTATCTTTGAGCAAAGACATCATGGTGGCAATTTAAGACTCAGAACACTAACTGTGCTTGAATTCCTTCCAATCCAAGTACAGTTGGCTGAGAATTGATTTTCCATTACAATGCGGTGTTGGCATGCCTTTGCTGTGTAGAACAGGCTGCCTGCCAGCCTTACCATTGCCATGCAGGAGTAATAACATCATATTATACAGACTTTCAAGTTTATTTCTCTATAAGCTACCACAAAATGAACTTCAACTTTTTCGTGGAGTAATATTGCTATTTGACTGACATTCCTTCCAAGGGAAGCTTAATCATTACAAATTCCTGACTCTGAAATATAACTGACTCCATAGCAGAGAAATTGTATAACAGCCTTTTGTACAGCCTAATCTAGGTTCTGCACAACGGTTTCTAAGGCAGGGATGGTGCATATACTGCCTGGTTATAAACCCCAGTCTGACACCTTTTGGTCTTTATTCTGTGGCAAACACTGAAATTGTGCATGACACCATTGACCACATTTCCCTAACGTCAATAATAACGTCACTTGTTATATGTAAATTATCAGTAGAAACCATAGCTCAATTTAGGTTTACAAATTGAATCCTATTTTCCTAATTTCAATAATTTTAGTTTAAGTAGTTGTTTATTTTCAAATATATGCCAAAACTTCTCATCATAAATCTATTGAAAATAGGATCAAGGTAAAACTTTTTGTGGTGGTTTGCACAAAAATAATGTATTATGTCTTCTTTCAACTTTATCATCACACTACCAAATAATATCCTCAGAGCAGTGCTAACATTCGAAGATATTGCTACGGGAAGATATTAAAGTACTATTTAAATGGAAGCTGTTAAATAAAAGCAGTCTTGCCTGGATTCTCTTACATTCAAGAGACAGGAAAACAAATCAATGTTGCCAAATGGGAAAGGATGAGATCAATAGGGGGAGAAAGTACATTTTCAAGGCATTAAAAATCTGAAAAGTAAAACAAAACTTTAAAAACTTAACAATTACCTGGCTGCATCCTTTTAAATCAAAGTTCATGGCATTTATAGAATGCTAGACATAAGATAATACCTAGCATCTGACTGCTTAGCATTGCAGTTTTCTGATAATGTACCTCTAAAGGCCTAGACCTTAAACAGAGCTCTGTAATCATTAGCTATGATTTATGGAAGCAGTAATTCCCCTTTTCCTATATTTCATGCCATTAAAAAGAAAGATTCCTCTGCTAGTTGAAAATCTTTTTCTTCAGGTAGAGTTAAAAGACCAGTAAAACTGTAAGCGACCCACATTTCAGCAAAGTTATTTTCTGAAGATTAGCTACATTGATACTGAATAAAAGCCTGAGTTGTCTTGAGCATTATTCACAGCCTTTGTTTTTCTGTGCAAGGTTCGAAAAGGTACATGGAGTGATGCCACTGGATCTTGGAGGAAGAAAATACACTGAAGCTCTAGAAAGGCAGACAATTCTATAAACCAGAGTTTTGTTACTAGTATGTAGCTCTAGTTTCCATTACACCAGTTTCCATTGTCGTTTTCCTTAGTATGGACACAAACGCCAAGTAAAATGAAACACAGAATCATAGAATACCAGGATAGAAAGGATCTCAAGGATAATCTGGTCCAACCTTTCTTGGCAAAAATAGAACTGTTTGGGTGCAGACTTATTTTTTCTTCCTTGTAAAGAAAAGAATCACAGTTTCAGGGTCTTCAAGTCTATTTTGGGTTCTTATACATATCATTGTTTTCCTCCTAGTAAGGGCAGCCACAGCACTACAAGCAATTGCAAAGCTTTACAGAACTTCAGAGAAAACAGATGTAGTAACGCTTACAGCAAAAAGTCCCTAGGTTCCAAATGCTAGACAGACGTTTTCCATGCATCTCCATAAATGTGAAAGTACTTTTCTACAACCACTACAATTTGGGATTACACTGAAGTTAACCTCCCCTTTTTTCAGTTCTGTGCCACTTGGCCTGAGGCAAAAATGTCACATTATAGCTTTGTTTATTCTCCCATTCTCACATGTACGTCAGCATCTGACTTTTACTGCAGATGTGTGTAGCAGTTTTCCATGTGCTCCCTTTACTCCAGCTCTTCCCCCACAGGCATGGTCAGCTGCTTGATAACATGAGAGAAATCCCTGAGAACAGTGAACAGTCTTCTGGCTCTCAGAGCAGCATCTCAGTGAAAAATCAGGGACTGGTTTTCCTGGGCTGAGAGCATACTTTTATCAGCTTAACCTGGAAGTGATCTAAGAAAAGGTGTGAACACAGCTTGAACATATTGGTTCAAAAAGGTTTTGGTGTGTATGCCAGCACAATTGGAACTCGCAGGTATACACTATGTACCATGAAAAAGCAGTGAAAAAAAATACAAGAGCACAACACTTTTCCATGTTTGAGTCATTTTACACCTCTACATCTGCCACATCTCCCTACCACAAGGCTATTTTCCTCAGAAAATTATTCCACTTTACTGACAAACTTATATTGTTATAGAGTGGCTTTTGTGAATTTAATGTTTAATGCATATCCACATTACACTCAACCTTTGGCCTCTAACTTCGTATCAGTAAACTATAGATATCACTGCTACTTAAAAGGCTTGGTTACCTAAGTGAACAGGTGTTTCTATGATGCTGCTAACCTTAGCCATTAATTTTTCATTTATTTTGGAACCTTTGTCAACTCTAAGCCTTCCTTGCTATTTCTTCCAATCATGAAGGAAGAAGCAGCGTTTAACAACTGACAAGTAATTTCCAAATTAGAGTAAGACTCTTGCTAAGGCACATTGTAGATTTGTGAATGGAAGTATCAGTAGGATTTTAGCAATCATGGACATTAGCATTACATCTACAGAGTCTGTTAAAATAAAGCCAAAATCATCCCATATGTTCTTATGTTTTGTGTATGAAGTCACTCAAATGTTGCAGTACATTTACTCAAAACGTTCCAATATAAAGTTCCTTTTTAACCACAATTTGAAGGAACACTTCCTTCTTAATGGCTTAATCTCTGCATCACTCAGTGTTTTCTACGTAGGAGCCCGATTCTGGGAAACAGTTTTCACAAATGCCTTTTGGCTGTGCTTTACAGTGAGTAGAAAGAGGTAACCTAGCTACAGTACAATAAGCCACATTTCCTGGAAGCTGGTGAAACAAGTGCTGTGTGCATTACCCACTTGGAAACACCTGCTGAAGAGCTAATATACTGTGAATTACTAGACAGACAGGTAGGTTTCTTGCTTAAATGGTAAAGTTCTGTATTCAGAGTCATTTAGATCTGACAGCAACATTAGGATTATCACCAGAAGATAATTGGAGAACTTCTGCCAGGTAAGACTTAAGCAGCTTTACAGAACCATTAGAAGCCTGAGGCAGTACTTCAGAGCATGTAAGAGAGGATTGTTTTTCTTTTAAAGAGTTTTAAATTGTGTTACTGTGGTTTTGCATAGCATGTAGTGACTGTTAAATGGTAATGCAAGTCTCTGCCCTCCAGCCACACAGCTCCACCACTTTTGTTTTTTCAGTAATTGATGGTAGAAGCCATCTTAAAACCCCTTTTAAATCATGCAGTTAAAACTATTATTTTAAAGCCTAATGAACAAGTCTCCTTTGCTTTTATTCATTCACCTTTCCATCATGCAACCCACCTTCTTACAAAGTCTGCATTAGCTACTGCAAAAGTAAGTGGAAAATGAGAAGGGGTCAAACTTGGCTTGACTTTCAAAAAATCTCAGTCAGCCAACAGAGAAATTCTCAAATATTTCCTTGCACACACTGTCTACCAGGGCACTCATTCTTTGTCTTTCTCATTGCAGTTTCCCAGCCTTGTACCTGTTCCCCATCACATTCATTCTGCCTCATCACCTGTCACACAAAAGAAATACTACACACTGCACTACCTGCAGTCAGAGGGGTGCCTTCAACATACAGCTTTCTGCTGGTCACCAGTTAACACACTAGAGACCTTGCACCAGGATTTAACAGGGTACAAAGACCTGACAAACACAAAGTTCTTGCGTATCTCTTTCTGTAAGGAAATGCACTCATCTCAAAATTGGGGTACCTCTTTCCTGAAGTATCACTGAATATCCTGCTCAGTGGGAGCCAAGATCTCCCTCTCATAGACTAAGGACTTTGCAAGATCCAGCCTTTCCCAGATCTTGGATTCAGCTGAACTCAGAGAGGTGACATCACTTCTCTTCCTTCCCCCAGTTAGTGTAGTACATACTAGGGAAAACAGAGCCAGCAGGTGTTAGCCTACAGAAAATAATGTTATAGGAATGGAGAAAAGCTACTGTAAAAGCTACTATAAAAGCCCCCTAAAATGGATCTTCTAGATGGGTGGTCAGTGTTTCTGCATCAAACACTTTCCTACATATTTCCGAGATGAAAACCTTCTCACTTCAGTTAAAAGTGCAGACTATTTTCTGACACATTGACAAATAAGTTTGATAGAGCCCAACTGTTTCAGTCTCTGCAGAAGCCTGTCAGTTTTACAGCACCTTTCCATCTATGAATCATCTTACAGTATCATCACATTGTTCTGAAAATGTTAAATATACATCAATAAAAATACATGTGTGTTCTTTTGCTTAGAGACCAGTTTTCTTCCTACAGAAATCAGGTTTTCTATATTCAGACTATAGGTAGCAACCAGGACTGACTGACCCAAATTTCCAAATACATAAAAAACCAAAAACAACAAAACACCAAAAACAAACAATTATTTGAGGGGGTATATTCCATGAAATGAAAGAGGGGGGTATATTCCATGAAATGAAAGGCAAGATACAGGACCCACAAATTCTAATTGCTATTATCTTCAACAGCTAAAAATTGTATTCACCTGTCTAACATCTGATGCAGGGAAGTAACAAGACAGGCATAAAAAACATACAGATTGGAAAGGGCTAAAAGAAACAAAAAAATAGAAATTAAAGCAAATCTTGTGGTACTTTATTCAATCTGTCAAATTCACCCTGTTTATTTAAGCATATACAGACTCTTCACATTCTTTTAACAGCTAGTTCCCTTTACACTCAGTACAGAGACCTCCTTTATTTGGCATAACATTGTAAAATCCATGAACTTAGCTGCTGAGGCATTGGTACACCTGAAAATCCCTGTGACTCTGTTGCATTACCACCCTGTGCCTCAAAAGCATGGGCAGAGAAAGTTTTCCTGGTTAATCTTCAGACTCAGCTAGGTTATCCCAAAACAAAGAACTAAGAGCTCAGCTTTTCAGAAAAGTGATACTCAAAAAGCCATCAGAGCATCATCAGCTGGAAATTTGTGAACATCCACTGACTTAGATATGGGAAGACAAGACAGATGAGAACCAAAGGAACATTTCTAAGAAGATAATTTAAAAATGTTTCTGCTGAAGAAAGTTATAAATGTTTTATTGGAAGAACCGATAGAAATTTCAATTTTCCCTTGAAGAGTTATTGTACCAAATTTAGAGATTAAATTCAATCATAAAAGTATCAAATGGAGATATTTTAGTCCTTTTATTGAAAATCAAAATGTAATTTTAAACTGTGGAGCCCCTACTGATACCTCTAATAGAAGCACTTGGAGCTGGACTCAAATGGTTTATTCCACTCAGACTAACACTGAAAAGAAGAGATTTGGTCTTGGAATAAAATACTTGTTTTTCCAGACAAAAAAATTGCTGGGAAGATTCAGTTTTATTAATGATATAGAAGAGGGCAGGTGTTGTGTTTGAATATATTTACAAAGCATGAAACAGTTTTTTAACATTCAATGATAGCAAACCAGAATAAATTAATGCTCTCCATGGGGGCATATAAGCAGATAAGGGTGATAAAATATCCTCGATTCCAGCATACTGCTGCTACAGATGTCTGCCATGCTTAAGGAAACAATTTCAGACTATCATTAAAAATTTTATTTAGCAAGGAAGAAAAGAATATGAGATGAAAATAAGAGCTTTTGTCCAGAAATAAATTGAAAGAGGAATCAAGTGTTCCACATCTGAATTCAGACTATTGAAGTTTCTCCTGACAGTGAAATTCTCATGCAGTTAAATTTTGAATGTGCAGTGCAAGAAAACATTTTATCCCTTATGGTGACAAATAGCTATAGCTGTGCTTGTGTCAGCACCCAGACAGATCATCCCAAGACAAGCAGCACTGTGTATTAGTCAAGTAGCTACTTTTGCAAATGTAGAAATGAGGACATTAAACTCAACTGTACATTTGGCTTAAGACCATAAAGAATAAATTACTTTAAAGTTACAGAAAGAGAAAAAACCTACTCTCCACCATTAAGAGATGCATGTAGGTTGTTACAATATTTTAAAGATTACTTGTTACATTGTGTTCAACCAGTTATTTCAACTGGTACAGTAATTTTTAGCCTCTCTTATCCCATAGCAAAAAATATAAATAGAAAACCACTGTTATTTACAAATTTATCTGTGACTTTGGTCCAAGGATTAATATAATGGGAGAGGAAATAAAGTGTTTTATGCTATATAGAAAGTGAGTTCAAAATTGCATGAATAATAAAATACAGAGGTAAACACAATGTGTCTGACTCTCTGAACACATTCTGCAGGGTATGGACTTACATAATAGGATGAATTTTTATCTACCTACTTTTCACTGTCTAGTTGAATGCTGATGCTCTAGAGACCATCAAAAGAAATTCTACATAAGTCCATGAATTTCATTACAAATGCGCAACACTTTGTTGAAGCCAAATACTGCGAAGGAGAAAGCAGCAATCTCTGAACAGAAATCTTAGGTGCTGCATAAAAAAAAATTTATCTGTGAATCAGTAGATTGATCCACCTGGTAGCAAACTGATTTGCAAGAAACATAAGTATCTAGTCCTGTCTGTGAGAGAAGATAGGTTTTTGAGAAAACATCTTGAATGGAAAGACTGCCTTTGTGTGTGTCTGAATAACTCTATTCCCCTTTAAAGTAAATTGAACAACAACACTGCATAGAAATAGACACTTGTATACATTTAGTACATATGGAATGCTTTCATTTGCCCTATATAATCAATTACTACTAAATATGAGACTGAGTGGAGCACTGTCATCATACTCAGGATTACTTTTACAGTGGTAGAATTACAATAGGTATCATATAGATAATGAATTTTTTGTGTCTGTCTATATCATTACTGACCAAATTTTAAAAATACATATCTATAAATATCAAGTACCTTGGCTGCTCTCTTTGGCCTCCAACCCAATGCAAAGAATCCAGCTTTGAACTCGAAGTAATTAGCTATTTCTCCCCACAACTGCTATACCCCCAAATGGTTTTGCCTGTTGCCCTACCTAGTACTTATAAATACCTACTTATAACATTCTCATTTTGACAGAAAATCACAAGATATATACTGAACAAATTATCATGACTGGGAACTGCAGAAGACATCAGTGACCTTCACCAAAGGTGAATTCATCACAGGATATTTCAAGTTTAGGTTTCTGCTACTGTCCCTCCCTTGGGGAAAAAGAAATGATAAAAGGTGCCTCCTACCAATATTGTATTCAGATTATGCACACAATTATTTCTGAAGCAACTAATTTCTTTTTGCTACTACATAGGTTGATTAAGGACAGTCTCATAACAAAAAACCCTTTTGTACCAAGGCAGACTCTCTGGCTTTCACATGTGGTTAAAATCAGACTAATTAACAATAACAATACTCCATGATGGCTCATTAACTACCACCATTAAGCACCACAGGCCAGCTAGGGTGATATTCATGTGAAAAATCATGAACATCAAGGGATGCACCTCAAGTACTGTTGATAGCGAAAACAAAGCTAAGAGCATCTGGTTCTGTGTCGCTATGTAGCAATAAGATTTGTTAGACATTGTTGAGTGTGAAGTTGTTCATAAGCCAATTAAAGCACAGCCCTCAGGGACAAATGTGAGATAGAAGTGAAAAGAATTTTTTTCTGATGTACTCCTTGTTACGAGAAGAACTGTGTCACAGCACTGTACCTAGAGTGAACATCTGCACCCACATAACAAAATACCGGGTAAACCAATTACGAGGTTTAGAAAATAAGGGGAATGTGAAAACCTCATTCTGCTTTTTGCTCTCTCTGGCTAGGAGAATATCTAAGAAGATCTTCACTTTAATTATTTGAATAGTGTTTTTTAATACCAGAAATTATAAAACATATTTAATCTTAGATTTATATTTAAATGTTTTGCTGAAACAAAGTATTTGTACTCCATGTTGATAGACTGTAAGAGTTATTTAGGCACAGGGTTCAAAACATTCAAATAATTCTATCAGTAATCAAAATATATCCATTTGTATTAAATATCCACTTTTTCATTCTTTACATTCCATATTACAGTATTCACTTAATAATTTATCTTCTGATACAACCAAGCCACTAAGAAATATCTATACATTCATTCCTTCAATAGATTTGGGACATTACTGTTACGCATTTGAGCTAATCAAAAAGATTACTTTAGCCTCTCTGTTTAAAGATAAGTATACTGCAGAAACATGACCACTGGTTGAAGCTAGGGAAAACACACAGATGATAATAGCTTTTAGACATATTACACAAATTTCATTCCAGCAACACCACCGGTTATGAACTTAGAAATATTCATTAATTCAAGACTATGTAATCAAAAAAATTGCTGAAATAAAATAGACTTAAAAGCATAACTCTTGTAAATTAGAATATTCTCATTGACTTCTAACATTTATTCAGGAAAGAGTTGTAAGCAAGATTTTAAAGGTTTTTATTTATAAAATGTACTGTCTCATTACATGTATTAGTTATTTCATGCACAGCAGACAACATATGAAACAACATAGCAAATGTTTTCATATGGTCATATCACAGTCAGATCACATATTGGTTATACATTTGAATTAGTCTCTCCTAAAAATATTCTGAATCTACCTTGAACAATTCACCAGGGCTGAACTGACCAAAAAAAATTTCATGGGACCTTCTTCATATGTTGTCTAAGTATAAAGAAATTAAACAAAAAACTTTTAAAAAACCAAAACAACAACCACCACTCCAGACCAAAACAAAAAAACACCCAACCATACACACGAGCACCCAAAACCACCAAAAAGCCAACACCTTTTTGTTTGGTGATATTCCCTATAAGACCATAGCACAATGGTTTTCATTCTGCTCCTAATGAACATCAAATAAATTCCATGGAAACTAGTTTGGAAGGATGAAAAAGAAACCCAGTTCAGAAAAGCCATATAAAAATCTCTTACTCAAGATTATTCTCTAGCATTCACTCAGGTTTGAAACTGATCTCTCAGCCAAAACAATGTGCTTTATTAAGAACTACACAATTCTGTCATCCAGGACTGAAAGAAAAAAAATATTTCACTACCTTGAAAGCAATTAGGCACTGCAGCAGCTGGATTTCTGTGACTCAAACTAGCAGGATTAGCATACAGTAAGAATATTTTAAATCTATACATTAATTTAACAGGGAAAAAAGGTTCAAGAACTCAAGAATAAGCTCAAAACCAAAGTGCATCCTAGACATTATACCCAAGCACATCATATTTCTCCCTCTAAACCCTGAAAGATCACAGATATTACAGTTCTTCACACCATCTGAAATTGAAGTTACTCTTGTAGATTGTCATCTGTAATGCTCTCAGAGTACCACAAAATTTCTAACATTGTCTTCCACATCCTCTGGCATAGAAGTATCTAGAAAAGTTTGTAATTTTGAATGTCTGTCTCAGTAAGTATGGTTATCCCCCTGTGCAAGCACTTCATATTTAATATTACTGCAGTGTCCTTGGATTTCACTGCAGATACATTTCTTAGCACTGACTTTTTTTTTATCCTAATTGAGCAGTCTAAGATATAAGGTACTCCCAAGCCTGTGACAAAGCTGTGACAAAGGGTTTTCTAAATGTGATGCTGTGTTCTTTTGTGTTAGTTCTGATTTGAAATGGCATCTCCCTTTAGTTCCATCATAGCAAACCTTCATTCTTGCATTATTTTGGCCCATCTGCAATGCATAAATACAGCAGCTTTTACACCTACTCTAACCCATATAAACTGAAGATAATCAGTACTTTAAATAATACATCATATCTACTCAAAACTCCAATAATGACCATAATTTTCACAACAAAACCTACAAAGCTTTCAGGGGGTTTCCTTCCCTTTCTTCTGTATTTTTTGTCCTCTTACCCACTATTTTACTTTTCTCCATTTTACTGGTAATTATCACATAGCACTGCAATAGTTTAGACCTACAAGAAGTTGATTTTTACATAATTCTGGAAGATAATATGTTTTTGTACTATATTATTGGGAGAGTAAGAGAAAACTTCAAAGAGCTCAAACTCCCCTAAGGTTTACATACTTTGAAATAACAGTATCTCTGTATTACCAAGAGGGGGGAAAACAACAACAGACCTTCAAATTAATATTATATTGGCAGCAGGTTTTTACAGACTATTTTCAGGGCTGAGTGCTGACTCCCTGGCTTAATGAACAGTGATTTAAAGCTTAAAATTAAGTGTTCTACTGGAGTCATAAATAATGCAGTTTATAAAATTCCTATCGAGCATATAAAACTACATTTGTCTTCCATTAACAACACACTTTAAATAGCATGACCTCTTCAGATATATAAGAACATGCAATTAGTGCAATTTGTCACAGGTCCTTTACATTTTAATAAGATGTAATTAATTGTCTGTTTAGTCTAATTAACTTTGAAACCCTGACAGTTCTTGCTCTCTGATACAAAGCACAGATACTTATTTGAATTGCTAATATTGGACAGAGTTCCTCCATACAACAATAAATTTGAATCTGTGTACCTTTGGAGACTGAGAGACACTTGGCTAGCCTACCAATATTTTCCTTTTTATTTTTCCCAAAGCCTTTTTATCAATCTGTGGCAATGTATGGAAGTCAATTATATGTGGGAGTGTTTTGAAATGGCTGGAGTTAATGTATAGTGCTTTTAGAATTCTATTAATGATCCCACAAGCAGTAACTTCTATTTCATACTACTCATGTTTCATACAAATGAGTTACAGAGTCAGGCCAGAGAAGAAAATTCTTTACATTCTTTGAAGTTAACCTACAGCTTATGAAGAATGTATTAAACAGATGACCCTGAAAACATGACATTTTCCTAATTAAAGTAAGGTTTGAGCTGCCTGGAAGTAGTATTGAACAGAGTTAACAGAAGTTCTGGAAATCAAATTTGGGGATTTTTTTCCAGCAGTATCACATTATGACAACATACCTTGATTTTAATGCAAATTTTACTTACAAATATGACCATTTTATATTCTCCCCATGATGGCTTTAAGTACTTGGAGAATTGATTTTGCAGATAAATGACACTTAATTCAACTGAATAGTAAATACAGGGCAGATTCTGACATCCTGTCCTCTCCTGAATAAAATCATTCTCTAAAAAATACTGCAAAAGTTATGATCTTCAGAGCTGTGGAAACAGGAGAATGCAAAAATCTGTGCAGAAAAGTGCATGCAGAGTTCAGAAACCATTCAATGAAGTGTTGATTTATATTCAAATAGCATATAATACAGTCAACAGAAGTTCTTGCAGGTTGAAATAACTTTTTTGTCCTGAAAACAGGAATAATTTCACAGTCTTGGGTCCTGTGCATGGCCTTCACAGAATGCCAAGTAAGGAGATGTATAAATCTTGCTTGCTATAACATATAGACACTGACAGGGACAGAATGAGCACCAAAACAAATATGAGGTAGAAATGATTTTTTTATTACTTTAGGTATT
Source organism: Galbula dea (assembly GCA_013399015.1). Taxonomy (NCBI): domain Eukaryota; kingdom Metazoa; phylum Chordata; class Aves; order Piciformes; family Galbulidae; genus Galbula; species Galbula dea. The sequence goes on from VWZX01002149.1 coordinate 4,219,854, forward strand.
TCTAGATGTCAGATAAAAATGAGAGCATTGCTAAAAATTTTACAGAATGACAGCTGTGCCTTATGGATAACATTCTATAGTTTGATGTATGAGGCAGAAAATGTGAAAAATATTGTGAAGTACCACCTTGACATGATGATAGAATGCCACAGGAAGCATGCTAACTCCAGAGGAATGTAATAGACCACTGTTAAATGAAAGGAGGAGGCTTCAGGTCCAGCCAAAAAAAAAATCCAAAAGCATCACACACTCATAAGAAAAACAAAATCTGCAAAAGTTTTACACAGCTGCCCAAGTTCTGATACTCTTGTTTGAACAGGATTACACCTCAGAATTTCAATAGGTTCAGAGGATTTTGCAAACTTTGTTACTATGCCTTTTACAAAACACCAGAGGATGCAGCATCTCCAACATTACAGAATTTATAGTAGACTTTTACAACAGACTACCAATTTTTTAAAAGCACTCAAAGCACATGAGGACTCAATAGCCAGCAGTAATGTGGCTAAAGCAATTTAAAAGAACTGTTATAGCTTCATTTATCAAAGTCTGCTCCAAGTCTGACTATAAACAGTGAAAAGCCAAAAATGGGCAAGTGCCAAATCCACTTAACATCCATTTAAATGTCCACTTAACATCATGGATACACAGCATAAAATAGATGTATCTATATGTTTCATACTTTAATATAGAGTATTGCCCTTTGCTCTCCTCTTAAAGCAAGGGCCACATAAGGAAGCCCAGTTGATGCATCAGGAGCATGAGAATGGCTCAGTCTGCCCTGCAAGGTGAGGCCACATGCAAACCTCATTCCTATTTTAACACCAAGCTTGGATGAAACCTGCATCATCGGCAATTCCCTATGTACCTGGCTGACTTCAGGAAAAGGTCAGGCCTGCTAGCAGAAAGGGCTGCTGGATGGTACACAGCAGCTCCCACATGCCACCCAACCCAAGCAGTCCCCAGCTGCCTCACGCTCTGCCCTCACCATGTGATGATCCTATTTCCAATCCCTACAATTCTGTGAAATATATCTGTCTGTTATGCTTTTAGTATATTTGTTTCAGAGCATGTAAGCAGATAAGTTCATCTTTTGAAGTTCCTTCTAGCTCAACCTAACCATAGAAAAAAAACTCATTCCTTATATGCAGCAATATTTGAATGGAAAACTTGTATCAACAGTGACTTATAGATATTCTTTAGTTTCATAAAATGTATTTGAGTTGAAATATTTTTTGTCTGCCTTTGAAAAAAATCACAGCAAGAGTTCTTACATTAATATATTCTAAATTAATGTGTGCCAGAGGAGAAACACCACTGAAGAGGTTTACCATTGTTGACAGTAATTGACATGCAGGTAGGAGTGATGTCTGCCTTCCCTCCAAGGATGAATGGAAAGCTGGCAAATGCCAATATACATAATGTGTTGAATTTTAAGCCAAATTGGTTTTCAGACATCATACTTGACATTTCCTCCTCATACTTCAAATTTTTCCCCGATACAAATTACATGTTTATATAATGTGTTTTGCTGTACAGTCTGGTTTGATCACATCTCCTTTAGGCTTTCTCCAGGCAGCTGCAGTTATAAATAGGCCAAAAGCACTACTTTTAGTATAGGTGAAATAGAGATTACCTCTGTCAAAAATAAAAGACAAGCAAAAGCTGGGCCTTTGTATTGAGCAATTAGCAGTACACTGAATTTTTATTCCAAATATTCTAAACCACCACCCAGGGCTGCTACTACTCATTTCTGTTAGAGATGGTAAAATAAAGGAAAACTTTGGCCTTTCTAATGTGTTACGAAGTTCAAATAACAAAACCACAGGGAGATATTTCAAAGGGCTCATTGGCATATGGATAGTCCTGCTGTAGTAGCCTAATAGGGTTCAGGGAAGATACAGCCTGTGTGATTGCAGAAACACAGATCTAGTCTCTAGACATGAAAGATGCCAGTGGAGGTTTTACCCAGCGTCTCCTGTGACAGTGCCAACTCTAGTTTGTTATGCTTCATGCCTGTTACTGAATTAGATAACCTGATATATGCTCGAGGGTTTCCTTCTGTTCCTGTTTGTTCCATCAAAAAAGAAGGGGGAGGGGAGGAAAGCAGGGTTTATAAGCTTACAAGTTATATATTTATTTTTGGAAGATATACACAAAACCTAAGGCAACAGAAGTAAGAGTGATATTTGCTGTTACAGATCAGAACTCCAACTGCAGTTCCTGCCTGTGTTTCAAGAACTTGGTGAGCCACGTTCTAGCCATGGAGTGGAAAACTAGCAACTGCAGCAGTATCTGGCCATCAGCAAACAGAGTTGTTTGCTTAAACACTTTTAAGCATATCACATTGATTTGCACTCTGCCATATTCACGCATAGCTAAAATAGATAAAATCCTGAGTAAAGAAGGTGGAACTCCAGATATTGATTCCCAGACTCATACTGACAAGCACAAGTTCAAATGCAAATATAAATAGCCTGAGCTTCACCTCAAGTTAAACCTCCAGACATGCTGTGAAAAGCTGAACTGTGAAGATTTGCCTACAGGCAAAACAGTTTGCTGAAACCATAGCACTTCAGTTAGAGATAAGGGTGTGGGAATAGCTGTAACAGTCAGCTTAACAGGGCTTGGCCTAGTCTCTCTTTTCTCCACAAAAACAACCCACAACAATCAAACAAAAAAAAAAAAACCCACAAAGAGAACAAAAACCTAAGAGGCAGATATATGGTTCTGTTAGGTTAGCATTTGCTTTTCCTGAATGAAAACACCAAACCTATTCTCGAAATGGATAGAGCTTCTTCCAAAACAGAAAACTAAAAAAATGATCTAGCTAGCTTGCACTGACTTGTTTTATAGTAATCAAGTTTAACATTTTAGGTGGATGTTTCATATAAAATTATGATCCCGTGATTTATTCTGCAGTACTTAACTGAATCAAATAGCAATCTTTTATCCTTTAGCACTTTTTGAAATTATCTTCACTGCATTGATCCTGATGTAAACTGTCCAACTGTCTCCTGGAGTTATGTTTTTGACATACAGTAAGTCTGTTACAAATACAAGAGGAGAGAGAGTGCAGTTGCTTATTCCCAACTCTGGCAACTGCTGGAATCTACAGAAAGCGATGAGGCCCTGTACACTTTAGGTCAGTTTTGTTTGCGAAGCGATGCTAGGATAGCTCCCTATCCTAGATTCTGCATGCTGGCTATTAAAGATGGGAGAGAAAAAAAAACACCAAGGAGCACTCAAAGGGGTTGAAGCTGCAACACATCAGATGGTGTGAGAAGATTCTGCTGAAAACAAGTTGAAACAAAACTGCCCTAAGCTACAGTACCCAATCATTAATGTTAAATTTCAGTCAACATTGGCTGCCATTAACTTTCATATCTCTGTTAGTGAAGAAATACCCTGATGGAACGCTAACAATTTTCACTATTATTGTCGTCTTATTTCTCAAAACTGTATGAAAGCTTTCAAGGTTGAACATCTCATTGGATGCTTTCCATGTTTTGTTGTCATACTTAGCTTTCCAGAAGTACAGCAATGGAGCCTTGCTTAACATCTGAAATCAATGAATAATTGACACATACTAGAAATCACTGAACAATCTGCCTTTAGATTGTATAAAAACCACAACAAATACATTCATGTCAGTTATGCAGTAATTCATCTCCGCCACTGCCATTGATTTACCTGCATCCCACAGAACCTCTGAAACTTCAGTAGCAGACTTTGATGCTGGCACCCAGTGACCCTACAGTAACCACATCCTGAGACTGGGGCAGAAGTCAGTCTGTCCCTCCAAGGGAGCACTTCCATTGCGTGTAACCACATCAGATTTAAGTCTGAGTGAGTGCATCTTCACAAATGCAGGAAGGTCTGTGTAGTTTATTTGTCACTAGTGATAATGAATCTCTCATTTTAATCCAGGACTCTTGCTGACTAAGTACTAGCCAAAAGTACTAACTAAGCCATCTATAGGAGGTCCTAAAACAAGCATCAGACATAAGCACTACATACAGGCAAATCTTTAACCTCATTTTCTCTGCCACCGGGCTCCTGCACATTTACTTTTGGACTTTGAAAAAGGGAAGAAAGTACACATCCTTCTTTTCAAAACAATCAAATTCAAACCACCAGTAACATGAGAACTGGCAAGAAGAGGACATCTGCTGCTAACTGGCATCACAAGCTATAAAACAATCTTCCTGCACTAAAAAATTAAACCAGGTCAAGCCAACATTCTCATGAATTCATTTAACAACCAAAGTTCAGAACTGCTTCGTGGCATTGGCTCATACCTCAGCGTCTGAGGGAAATGCTATGCACACCTCAGCTTATACCTATCAGTAAACAGTACACATGTAAGACTTGTTTTTCAATCCTACTCCTAAAAATACAAATAACATTTTATAAGCTGTAGGTAGGCTATATGATAATTTATTGGTTCATACATTTAAGATGTATGATCGCCTTCTCCCCTACCCCTCAAGAAAAAAAGGATAGCCATTACAGAAATAAAAAGTACTATTAAAAATATTTACCTGCATTTCTCATGGGAGCTGCAATGGATCAGAGTTGGGTTTTGACTGATTTTGAATTACACACATTTAATTTTTAATATATGGAAATCTTAATATTTCCTCTCTGTGGAAAAACTTGGCTAAGCATCAGTCCAATAGTCATTTCCTTGCCCTGGAACAAAACCTAAGGCATTTACTTAGTTTTTATTTGTTCTTTATTTAGGCAGACTTGCTGACTTCAGTGGGAGTTTAGCAGAGCAAGAACTGGAAATAAAAATTGAATGAAGACATTAACATCTGTTCACCTGGAAAGAGTACCTGGATTTTTCTTGGCTTATATACCTGCTGCTGAATAAAACAGGCAGTAGCATAGTTATTCACAGAATGCAGTAAAATGGATAGTTTTATTCAATCCTCTATAGAGACTAAAGATAGAGGAGATAGCCGATTTGTTTTATGAACTATATATTGACATTCCATCAGCAGTCTAGCAGAGCTTCAGCTATGTCAAAAGGGACTCCACAAACACTTCTGGCATACTCAACCTCTGTTAGACTGCAGGCACACAGGTATATAGAACTTCATTATATGTTGCCGAGTTTCCTACTGAAATCATGTATGACAGTAACTAGTAAGCATCCTTTGTTTTGTGTGGACTAAGTGCACTGCTTGCACTCATTCCTCCTGTAATGCTAAAATTTATAGCTTTTTGGCTCTTCATCTTTCTGTACATAGGTTTCATTTTTGGTTTGGGTTCTCAGGAGAACACTTTGGACTTGCATTTTGCAGGAACACATAGTATAGATGTTCCATGGATACTGCAAGACTAAATGTCTATATACATCAGTTGTCTGTTAAATGAGTAGACTAAATGATGACTTGTCCTTTTTAATCTATGTTGTTTAGGAAAAACCTTTAGCTTTAAGTGTTCCACCTTGTTGGTTTCCACTCTGCACATTCCAATATTTCCTGTCACTAGAACAGGCTGTTTCAGAAAAAGCAATAAAGGCAAAGCACAAAATACAACAGATATCTTTGATGATGCACTTCTCCAAAAATGATTGAAATAAAACTTCATGAATTCAACCTTTTACTTTTTTTTCCAACTTTTTCACTTTATCAGAAGATATGACAATGTCACCTCTGAGGTGTTTAAATGTTATGTCTGCACATATATCAAATGATATCCCTGTGCTCTTGGCTTGATAGGAACACCAACTCTGCCCATGCAAACTGAATACCTGCAGCAACTTGTAAGGAGGTTTCACAAAATCACAGAAAATCCCAGGTTGGAATGGACCCACAAGGATCATCAGGTCCAGCTCCTATTTAAGCACAGGACAACCCCAAAATCACACTATATGTCTAAGAGCATTGTCCAAGTGCTTCTTCAACTCCATGAGAGTTGGTGCCATGACAGCCTTCCTGGGGACCCTGTTCCAGTGCTCCACCACTCTCTCTGTAAAGAAGCTCTTCCTAACATCCAACCTGAATTTCCCCCAGCACAGCTTCATGATGTTCCCCCAGGTCCTGCCACTGGTCACCAGAGAGAAGAGGTCAGCACCCACCTCTCCCTCCTGGTGAGTAAGTTATAAACTGCAACAGGTTTCCAAAGCTAATTACTGGGTTTTGAAATAGAAATTTAAGACAAACCAGAGATATTGTACCTTGAACTCTTGTAGATAGAAAAGAGCTTTTTCTCAGGAGGAAGGTCTGAGGTATTGCTCTATCTGCTTTTGTTCCTTTAATTGACCAGCTATTGCCATCACATTAAAAGCATCAAGCATTTGAGACAGAAGAAGGGCCTTCTTTAGCAGACAACTTCTGTGATTTTCTTCCTACTGCTATTTATCTTTCTTGTGCATGACTGTCTTGTGTCATACAGAAAAACCACCACAGTGCAAAGGTTACTGGATAATTTCGGTCAGCTTCTTTGTATTTTTATTTTATATCATGCTCCTTCTGTTGATTCTGTCCAGCAAACTGCAGATGCCCAATTACTCATTTTCTCAACCATTAATTCCAGATCAGGCCTTAAATCTCTATGAGAGATCACCAAGCCCTTAAAATTTCAAAGTTTGACAGGCTGAACTTCCCATATGAAATGGTTATGAGCATCCTTCTGTGTCTTCAGAGATTTTACAGCACCACTGTTGTGCATTCTTAATCTGAAATCACTTTCCACCTGAGGCTGGGATGCAAACCTGTCTTCTAAACAAATGCAGAACCTAATAGTCATCTAACTTACATTAAATGACATTGAAGTTATATTATGTTTGTATGTCTCTGGAAACAGCCAATAGATAGGAAAAAAAATTAGTACACTTGGTCTATTTGATTTAGCCAGAAAACTGCCAAATAAATAGGAATAAAAACCAGCAGACTATTCCAGCTGCTGTTTGCTTAGGCTGCTATCTTCTATGGTAATAATCACCCAATACACTCCCAGGACTATGAACTGTCCAAACAAAATATCTGTCATGGATCAAGGAGAATATTTTATGCATTTCAGAGCTGTAAGGATGGAATATAATTGAAGTAAGACTCCAATGAATTTAAATTAAACTAAATGAGAGGGCATTTGTGGAAGTAGGGAGAGAATTGTAGTACAACTGTGAAAATGTTTGATGTGCAGAAGTTCCTGCAAATATGCCTTTATTTCTTCAAACCCCAACATTAATTATTTGACAGTGAGAGCAAACACTTTGCCTGGAAGATTCAAGATTGAGCCAAAAAGTATAGCAGCAGTTGGAAGAGAACAATGAAGCTACTTATGGCTATTCTTTATACCACCTTTGAAAGTAGTGTGTTTGCTGTAGTGCATGATCTTTTACCAGCATCAAGAATCACTTAAGAAATCAAAACTTATATTACCAATACCCACTCCTACAGAGAGAAGTAGGGTCCTCCTGACTGTATACATTCACTCCACACAGGTAACAATATCTGCTACCTATAATTGTAGAAAAAATAGTTGTGAAAGGGACCTCAAAGAGATATGAAATTACTTTCCAAGTGACAATCTTTTGTCCACAAAGCCAGATGAGCTGATTGTCTCTGCAGAGCAACATAGCATTGTATGTCCTGTGTTTAATCTACTACAAATCTGACTTAAAAACAAACAAAACCCAAAAGAAACCCCAAACCACAGCTATTGCTTGTTCAGAGTTAAAGCTTTTGCCTGCTTCTGCCTTGATCTAGAAAATTGCTTTTGTCCTTGTTGAACTGCATCCCTTACTTATCACTTGAATTTGTCAAGCTTAGTCTAATCCCTTCCTCAACAGTATTTTCAGACTTTCTTACCTTCCCATCACCTGTCACCATGTAAGGAAAGCAGTGCTTTCCAACAAATGCAACAGCATAGCTATTTCAGCTTATTGTGGAATGTTTATTACAAATAGCACCTTTAACTAGATAATGAGGATTATTGAGCAGACCAATACAGCTAAGACTTCAATCCTGGCATACAACTACCACTGGAACGCCAATGAATGCCTTTCACACCAAAGGGACCAACTTCTATATCACACTAGGTTTATGAAGTACTAAAACGCAGGACATTTGTCTGATAAAAGCAGAAGTGGAGTTCTTTAAACCACCTCTCTGTTCCTTGGACTCCCATCTGAGGCTGACTGTGCATTAGAGAATTATCAAAGACAAAGCTATTATTGGAACAATTTCAGTTTTCTATCACTTGACTTTTCCTATCTTCAGGAAGAGATGGGAGAACAGGGAATAGTCACCACACAATTCATTTCTTTCATTTGCTTGGCAGAGGAGTGGACTTGAAATTTGACCCTGAAGATTGAATTCAAGCTCTCCTCTCCAACATTCACTGCCTTTAAGCAAACCTCAATCTCATGAGCTTATGCTGTGACATTCTGACTGCTTGATAAAATGTTATATTGTATACATATAAGGGATCATGAAGCAAGAGTAGGAAGCTGCTACCTGGAGCACTGCAAACAGATATGATGCCCTTACTGAAAGTAACACTTGTGGGAAACCTTTGAAAGCCACTCTGTCACACTTATGACATCAATGACAGTCCAGCACACCACCAGACCTAGGTTTTCACACTAGCTCCAATGGAAAACTTCACTACTAGTCATCTCACTTTCCTAATCTCTTTACTTTCAAAGTTATAAAACCCAATTGCAATAATCCATTGAGTCACAAATTTCTGTCCTCTTGGCAGTATGTAATAAAATACAGAAAATACAAAGACAAATTGGAATAGGGAGCATGGCTCAGAATATAGGACAGCAACTAGCATTTTATACTGTATGGACTTCCCTAGTGTTTCACTCACATAGAGTACACCTTGGGATCCAGAGATATGCAAAATAATTTCCTATTTATCTTAATAACCCTAGGAGATCTCAGCTTTATCAAGTTGCTGCAAAATGAGTTGCAAAGGTTTCACGAATATTTTTACAGGTAATCAAATATTTAGCAGTCCTTTACTTCAAGTTTTCCAAACTCTTTGCCCAAATAATATATATAAGAATTCAAGTATTATTACTGAAGATAATACATTTTATTGGTTTGATTTTTGTCAGAGAAGCAATTGTGATAAATTACTATTCCTGGCACTGTTACAGGAATTGCAAATAAAAAAATATGCCATAAAGTTATTTGTTTTCTGCATTAGGCAGATATTTTCAGTGCCAAATTACTTTTGACATTTAATTTGAAACCAAAGATACCTTGAAGTTAACTATCTAAGAGTAATAATGATAGAGCACCAGAACACTATTTCTAGCAATGGATTTCCTGATTGTTTTAAGTAAATGAAACAACTTCTTATGGTCAATACCTCATACTTAGAAACTGCCTTTTCTTCAGCAAATTATTCAGTATGTTCAAGGACTTGCTTTGCACTGAATCCTCTGTGCATTGAGTTTTGAATTGGGGTTTTAGTTTGCATAATAGAGAACTACCTAAAATATTAAGGTATTTTCATATATGTTCCAGTCATCTTAATACTTTTGTTAGCAGTGGCCAATGCCTTCCAAACAAAACTTTCAAAAGGTATGTTTCAAGTTAAAACAATTTGTGTAATTGTGCAGAATGTGACTTGTTTCAGGAAAAACTCTAATCATGCTCAAATTATATTTCATGCCTTACTCTACCATTATACTGGGCATACCTAGTCTGAAATTTTTGCTGCTTTCTTTGCAATTTGTTAGATGTTAAATAGCTGAAGAATTAGCTTCTTTAAATTCTGATATCCCATACACATGTAATTTATCCTGACCTGAAGTCTACAATATTTGTAGAACCTTAAATAAATTAATAATGAAGAATTAACAAGAGTTGAAGCAGGACCACAGTCTAATCCTGGCAGAAGTTACCAGTCAAGATAGTAAGACCCTTGCTGGTGTGGTGAAGCACTTGAGCTACTTTCAAAGCAAAGTACTGCTTAAAGGTATTACAAGTGTCAAAAAACCCAGCACCAATTATTTGAAGGCAGCAGCAATGTGTACAGAGATATGACTGTGTATTTACACCACTGTAAAAGCTCTTAAAAGAATTTCACGTATGTTGAAGCTTCCTGAATGACAAAGGCAAGTTAACATCTCACAAAAAGCATCATCATGTGAGCTACATTATTACTGAGACCAGTTGTGTGCACAAGAAAATGCTTCTTTGTCTAGAAGAGGCCATATTAAGAATCTGAGCACTTAAAGGATGTAAATTAATTCTACAAGCTTTACATGCAAGGCTGTTCATAACTAAGGGCAATATTTACTGTTTTTAAAGAAATTTAAAGAAAATTACCGTTTACAATGTCACTGGGGTTGTTCAAGAACACCAGTACAACTTCCATAGGTTTTAGTGTAGAAACTTGGGTTCTCTTAAGTGAACAATCCATTTCTGTCCAAGTCTGTGTTGCTTTTTCAGTCAGTTATTGTTTTAATTAGCCATTGATTTTTCAGAGATTTAGTTCTTCTGGTTTGCTCTTTAGAAATGATAGATAGCACATTGTCTAACTAACCAAACCACCAAAGCCTAGGCAAAAATAAACATCTATATATGTCTATATTAATCTCTTTAGAGACCAGGATTATTTGGATTAAAAGGAGCAGCCATTCAAACAGACTTTTCCTCACCCAGAGACAGCAATAATATGGCTAGAAATCCTTGAGCATTAAAAAGAAAGCCAAAACAACTCCCTAATAACAAAGAACATGTTTCAACTGCAGAAAATCCTTTCCCATGCGGAAAACAAATAATTTTATCAGTTTAGAGCAAGATTTAAAGTGTGAATAACAAACTAAGACATGGCAAATTAAGTCACATTTTAAATATACTTCATCTATCCAATAAAATCTCTTCCCGCAAATGAAATTCTGCATAAGACAAAAGATCATGAAAAAAGTGGCAGCTAGAATGAGAGATGTCAAAAATGCCATAAAAAAAATCAAAAAATCTATCTGTAAAAGTGATGTAACTATGTCCAAGTACTTTGCTTCATATTAAGGAGTAGCTAATTAAGTTTAAAAGCCTTAAGTCTGACAAACTAAAGCAATATGAAGAGACTATGGTTCACTTGAAATGGAATTCCATGTTATGCACAGAAACTCTGGCAAAGCAGTTGTGTCTAACCCAATTCAACATTTCATACTACAATTTCCTAGTTTCCCCTTTCTGAAAAATCCCATTCTCATAACAATCATAATTACAAATTAAACTAAACGTTAATATGGCAAACTCTGAACCTTTTTTTCAGGATCAAATTATCTATTTCTATAGCTTTTCAAATTTCTTATTCTGAAATTTTTCTTCTATATGAACTGCTACATTTTTGTATTAAAACAGATGAAAGGTTGAGAAACTTAAGTTTGCTCCCTGCTCAATCTATTTTATAACTGCTTCAGACCCACTCAGGCATATAAAGTTCCTTAACTAGGATTAGGAGGGAAATATGTTAGAGTGCAACATGTAGCAGAGTTAGACAAGTCCACAGCAGGTCGGACATGAGGCTACTGTCAAAGTGTTTGGTTGTCACATGCATTTGCAATCCCAGCAGTAATGTGGCACCCCCATACTACAGCACCATTAACCCACTGCAACATCTGAACACCTCATGGGACGATTCAGGTTTCTCTAAGTACTTGTCTCCATCGTTTGCTACATCACAGACTTTTAAGTCATCTGGAAATTTCACCAGTAAGGGTTTTACATCAATGTCTGGATCAATGATAAAAATTTAAAGCAGTCCTGGTCCCCAGGACACCATCAGAAAAATGGCATTTCTCATTGATCTCTCCCCATTAGCAACTTCATTTTGATACCTGTCAGTGAGCCAGTTTCTAATCCATCTGCTGTGTAGCCTGTTAATGCTACATAATGCAGTGTCTTTAAATTGAAATGTTATGTGGTACTAAATTAAATGCCTCAGAGAAATCAAAGTATCTAATATTGACACAGCTGTCTATTAACAAGATCTCGAACTCTGAAAACAAAACAAAAGCAGATTTGTGCCAGAAGTTCCATACTGACAAGCCTGATTATATTTTTACTTTCTAATTCTTACTAAGCAGAGTAACAAAGTAGCCATTTCATTATTCTACCTTGGGTTAGCATCTGGCTAACGGTTCACCTTTCCACCGACATTCTTTTTAACCAGCAAAACTATCTTGCCTGTCCCTTATATCTTTTGTCATCTTTCCAAGGAGCACAGGTAAACACTAAGACAAGACTGGGCTCCTGCATTCCTTACCATCCCACATGATATACTCCTAATGTTCATAACATGCTTTGCCAAGCATGCTGTCCTCCTCCTGGGCCTTATGGCTAGGTAAATTCATGTTTAATAGGGAAGGGGATGTTATCCACAGGGCTAAACAAAAGAAATAATTTGCTATAAGCCAATTCATATAAACTAAGTAGAGCTGATTCTTCTACCCAGGAACTAGTTGCAAAGCAGTGGACTGATTTCTCCTCATGACTTGTCACCTGGGCTGTAGTAACAGCTCAAGTATGAAAAACTCTAATCTCTGAAAGGATCTTTTCACACTCCTAACACACACAGTTGCTCTGTTGCCAAAATTGGTGCTGGACTTAACATGTGGGTCTCCGAGGACTGTTGGCATTGTTTTCTTTCTCCATTTTGTTCCAAGAGAACTAAGGTGTTCATTCCAACTTTTAGTAAAGAAGAACATCAACATTTTAAAGTCCTGTACAAATGAAAATTACTATTCTCCTGACACTTCCTAGAATCATTTCCAGCTTCTTTCTCGCTTAGTTCCCTGCTAATGGTTTAAAAACATTAAAGCTCTGCTCCCAGCTTGTAACTTATTTTGAAATTCAAATCCTGTCCTTTTGAAGTGGAATTGTTTCACAGCTGTCAGGAAATACAGGGAGGCAGAGCTACTTTTCCCAAGTCACACAATGGCTTAGTATCTTATCAAGAATAAATATTTATTTATAGGTCAGATCATGAGCTATTTATTCTCTTTCATACAGTTAGACATGTCAATAGTCATGTTTAATAGAAAGGATGTTTAACCTGAAGGACTACATAAAAATGAAGTGCTTTCATAACAATGTTCACATAAATGCAGCTTCATAGAGACCAGTGCAGTATTCATGCTTAAAGCTTCTCTTAGAGTAAAAACAGCAGTAAAACCTGCTTTTTTTTTTGCATCCTTTATGGATTTAAGATGCACAAGAGGAGAAACTCAGTAAAACAGAATTTAGACATTTATGCAAAAGGAAGAATTAGATTTCAGCATTCACTTTGCCTCAGGTACACTTCAGGGAAATGTGTGACATAAATATGCATATATTTCTGTAAATAGACAAACCCCATGCATCATTTTACATTGTAGCTTTCATTTGAAAACACAGAAGGAAGACAAACGTGTCTTCACTCCCTTTGTCTGCAATGCCACATATGATATTGGCTTTTAAAAGTTTTTTGACTCTTAAGGAACTGCAGTGTCCTAATTTAGCTGTGCCATTGGGAGCTGTCAAAAAACTAATCCTGTCAGCCAGCTTGGTAGCTTTAAAGCCTACCTGTTAGCAGCAAGAAGTTCAGGTCTCCACTGACTATGTGACAGCTCTCAGCACTAGAGATCCAGACACCCATTTCGAAGCCCATCATGGCAAGAAACAAGGTCTGAAGTGAGAGCACTCTTTTAGGCTACTCTAGCTTGCAATGAAACTGCTTTGTATAACACTGGAACTACATTGAGCAGGAAAGAACAGCATACAGTCAGGAGGATGCTTCCATTGTCAAATAAATGGTTGTCAACTAGCTAAAGGAAATTTCCAGTGGAGGAAAAGTTGGGTCATGATCTCTACACATTTGTGACTTTGGTAAGCCTCACAGCTCGTAACAAAGACTGCTACACCTAGACCATGGGGAGAGAACAGTAGGTGTCACACTCCCCAGAGCTATGACCAAGATGATCCAGACCAACTGAGCTGTCAATTCACAGCAGATCCTTTCCTACCACTGGAACAAGGAGAGAAAAACATTACAAATCCCCATTGTATAACTAACACCTGGTCAGGAACCAGAAACCCAGAGTGGCTGATACCAGAAAATACTACTAACCTATAATATGCTTTCTTAATCAAAAAAATTGCTCTGGTCAGAAAATAAAAGTGCAACACAGCCAACAAAAGATATATGATTGCCACAAAATCTATCAAATTTGTTTATCATGAGTCTGATGATTATAGTGTATCATCCACATTCTTGTCCAGTGTCCTCATTACATGGAAATATCACCTGTAAGAGTTAAAATTCAATAATTTTGAGTCTTTTTGGTCTTAGGTTATACCCAGCTGTTAAAATTTTGCTAATAATCACATACAAACAGTTATCATTGAAAGATAAAAGGTTAAAACCACAACTGAAATCAGCTCAGAGCTGTTTTAACATCTCCTTCACTGCTCAGTCCTGCAGACTTAAAATTCAAATGACTTTCAGTGGACTTCTACATTAATGAGTGAAGATGTGGCCTTTATTTGATATTCTTCATTCTTTTGATTAGCCTTCAAATAGTCCAGAGTCATCCCTTTGTTTCTGAAGACGAGTGTAACAATCAGAAAAGCAACTTGTACTATCAGGAAAATGTTACCATTACCTTTCAAAAGGAGTAGAGTAGGTCCTAAATCTCAAATTCAGCATTATCTATGAACCAGCTGGTTTAGTCCAGCAGTTAACCTGGTCTACTCTTTGCTCTCTACTGTGTTAGTGCTCGTAAACAGGTATGCTGTAACACACAACCACTGCTAATCTTGAGTGACTTCAGATTTGTCCTTTGGTAACTGTTTTTCAAGTCTCTTCAGACTGACATTTGATAGAGGAAAAAAATATAGTGAGAAAAATATTAAGAATATAAGAATAATTGAAGAATTCTTTTTTTCAGCATTCTGTTCTCCTATAAGGAAGAATTTTGTCAAAGCAATTACTGTTGTTACATCAGGAAGGTTATAATTTCTGAAGAGGGTACAGAATATACCTACTCACCTAGGGGAGCTGCTCCAGAGCCGGCCCAGAATCTCCCAGCCGCTCTAACATGGGAGTGGGCCATGGCAGCATGGGACCAACCATGGCAACCCCCACACCAGTAGGAAGCAGCCTTGGAAGTGAGGACAAATAGGACAGGTCATGCCAGAGGAACAGGATGCCATGCAGAGGGACCTAAAAAAGCTCAGGAAGTGGACTTCTGAACTTCATGAGGTTCAGCAAGGCCAAGTGCAAAGTCCCACACCTGAGTGAGGGCAATCCCTGGTATCAGTACAGGCTGGAGAGGAAGGGATTTAAAGCAGCCTTGTGGAGAAGGACTTGGGGGTACTGTTGGGTAAAAAGATGGATAAGAGCCAACAGTGTGTCCTCACAGCCCAAAAAGCTAACCCAATCCTGGGCTGCATCAAGAGAAGAACGGTCAGCAGATTGAGGAAGATGATTCTGCACTTCTGCTCTGATGAGACCTCACCTGGAGCACTGTGTCCAGCTCTGAAGCCCTCACACAGGAAATTCTAGACCCACTCCAACAGGGTCATGAGTAGGCCAGAAAAATCGGTCAGAGGGCTGGAATACCTCTACTGCAAGGAAAAGCTGAGGATGTTGGAGAAAAGAAGGCTCTGGGGAGATCTCACTGTGGCCTTTCAGTAGTTAAAAGAAGCCCATAAGAAAGATGGGGACAGACCTTTTTAATAGGTGCTGTAGCAATAGGACAAGGAGTTTTAAACTAAAAGAAGGTAGATTCAGACCAGGTTTAATGAAGTAATATTTTACAATGAGGATGGTGAAACACAGGAACAGGTTTGCCTACCAAAGTGGTAGATGCTTCATGTCCGGAAACAATCCAGGTCAGGTTGGACAGGGCTCTGAACAATCTGATCTAGTTGACGATGTCCCTGCCAACTGCAAGAGGATTGGACTAGATGACCTTTAAAGGTCCCTTCTGGCCTAAAACATTCTATGATTGTAACACGACTAGAAACAACTTTTCAGTTTGCATAACTCAATTTATTACTTTAACTTCAAATGCAACATACTGTCGAATACTAGCTTGGTTCAGTGGAAAACTTCAGGTTAGAAAGCAATTACTTCAACAGAAGAGCCCATCTGCTTCAGATTATGTATGAAATAAATAGCTAGTAGAATCAAAGCCAAAATAGCCACATAGGTAGGGTGCTCAAGTATGGAAAAATTAACTTGTCCTCCCAGCCTAGAGGACATTTACCAAGCTTACTTTTTATATGGTTGGGACCTAATTATTTAGAATTAAGTGTATGTCCATTATAAGAGATTTTTTGAAAGAGTGTAGGTCTCTTATAATGTGTAACAGACATTTAGAGTGGAGAGAGAAATCCTACTTCCAGACTTATGACCAAAACTGACACCAAGGGTCACAAAATTTAGAAGTCTTGAATGTCAGATTGCTTTCCCAGGTTTGGAGTAATGGACTCTGCTACTTCTACTTTTCTTTGCCCATCTGAAAAACCTTACCTTTCATGCTTGTTCACTAATAGCATCTTGGAAATGCTCTTTACATGCACTTTTCTCTCATGTACATCTTTTATTTTTCAGTGTTTGCTCCACATTCTGTGTTTCCATCACTTCAGATTCACTGTTTATCTGCTAAAGTTCCCAGAGCAACCCTGGTGTGCCTAAATGCAACTGTCTCACCTCCCAGTATGTTCCCTTCCTCCAACATCTAGACTTCACAGTTAAATAAAACTGCATCACCCTGCCTTAAAGACAGAAAGATGGGAACAGACAGGGAGCGGAATTGAAATGCAGCCACAAAATAGCCCTTATCCATAGGAGCTTGAAGGTGGTAGTAGGACTTGTCTCACCTACTTGGAGACATCTAAATGAGTATTTACTGCAAAAACTGTATAAAAATGTAAACAGAGGTTTGCAAAAGACTTTTTATTCCAACTAGTGTTTAAGTAAGATCTCTTACAAAGATGTCTACCTTTCTCCGTCAGCTACTGCAGGACCTCAAACTACTAATTTGGACCAAACCCTTGGTAATCTTGATGTCAGTGGACATCTAAATCTTGAGGGCCTGGGATAAAGGGAATACTCACCTAGAGAGAATATGGGCAGACATGAGGTTGCTCTGCTTGCCACATTCAGCAGCTACTCCTTAGCACCACAGTGAAGAGCATAGACATATTGGCTCAGCTAGGTACGGAATCAGCACCAATTTCTGACATTCCTAGCCTGGGTTAGCCCTTTAACAAGTCCTGTTTCTTCTTTCAATTTTATATTTTACATGTTGCCTGTTCACATTTAGAGCCCTGGATCAGGAAAACTAAATGCCAGCATGTTGTGACCATGTTCATTAGCACTGCTTTTGCAGCCCTAAGACACCTGAAACTAACAGATCTCCTGGGGTCTTTTGAACTTAGGTTGACAGAGTCTCTTGTTGCTAATATCTAGTGATATTTTTTCTGATGCATTTGCAACAATTCGATAGTATGCAAGTATGGATGATACAAAAAACTTCCTCTCAGGAGACAGGGGAGAATGTGATAATCCCCCTTTTTGTGGTGCAGGCATACATGATACACAAGATGACAACATGGATTTCCTAGGGGCATTTTCATTTTACTCTAATTTCATTTACACTCATTTTAGAGATTGAAATCACCCCGAAGATCTGAGCTGAAAAGTAGTAACGTCCCATCTGGAGCCTAGAGTTAAGTAATGCAAATAATAAAAGTGGGAGAAAATGTACAAATAAAGCTAGATTAACTTTCTCACATGACAGAAATAGCACAGTTCCCATCATGTTTCCCACTGAAGATGAAAGACACTAAATATGCACCAACATATTGGATTTCTCCTCCCCCATTCCAGTTTTCCCACCGGAAATTGTTAAACACTACTTGCTCAGTATCAGGCTGAAGAACCATTACTGCATGCAAATCTGTAGACCTGTAATATTTTGATATATCTACTGGGCTCAGAAGAAGAAAGTTGTAATGTAAAGATATTAAAAGGAATTTCAGCAGCTTTACTGGAAAAATACACTGGTGACGTCAGACTAAATCAAGGTTTTTCCTGGTACTAGCAGGGTTCAGTCCGAGGCAAACCCTCAGACTCTTATTTTTCTTGCCTCACAATCTGTCCTCATGTCTGACTGCATTCTTTAGTAGTCTTAAAAGTTTTCTTTTGCTCCCTGCCACAGGCTACCTACTCTCTGCAGGTCAGCCTGACCTTTCTTCTCAGACATCCATCTCTGATCCCTAGTGCACACACCCTCAGAGAGCACTCTCAGCTTCTGCTACCCAGGGAGAAGCCATCCTGCTGTTTCTCCACATGCTTACCCCTGCCACACCCCTTCACCCAGTGCTTCAGATCCCCAGAGAAACAGCAGCAAGTCTTTTGGCTTTAAAGGCTATCTTTAAAACAGACATTCACAGAACCTTCAATTTCAAAGGCTGACTAAACAGCAGAAAAATACTTCAAGGGAAGGGAATGAAAAAAAGTTAGCATGTTCTGTTTCAGTAATATGGANTAGAGTTAAATGAATGCTAGCTTAAAGAATGGATATAAAACATCAGCATTTGGAATAAGAAGAAATCAGTAGAGGGTTTATTGCTAAAAGGTCAACAACTCTGGCAAAGAGATTCAATCTTTAAAGCCCTGCAGAATTTCATCTAAAAAAAATAAACCACAGAAACAGAAAAGCTCAGAAAATGGACTCTGCAAGTAGTTTCTCACTTGGTGCCCCCATGTTGGAAATGCTGTTGCATAGTGTACGTCCACTGCCACCTACAGACAAAGGTAAGTGTGCACAGACTTAGCGCAGAGCTAAGAGCTCTGACATCATTTCCAAGTATTAGCCACTAGGCAGCCTCTAAGAAGTCTGCTAGCTCATCTGTTGACCTAGAAGGCTGATAAGGCTTTCAGAAACACTAGACTCGTTCAAGATTGCCAGTCACAGCAGCGGCAAGGCAAACATAAGACAACAAGTAGTGATGCACTTGATATGTCTATTAGCAGCAGACAGTAGTACAGAAGAAAAACACTCCAAATATACTCTAGATTTGAAAACAACCCCAGTTCTTATACACCATATATGCCATAACCATGTTTATGGTTAAAGAAAACTAACTGGCAGCAGCTTTTAAAACTGTGAGAAACAGACAAGGATTTTAAATGGAGTCAGCTGAAAAGAAAATGAAGTCAACTGTGTTAACAGTAGCATGTGATTGCACTTTTCTTACAAGCATGATCTTTCCTTTCTACAGCAACATTAAATACAACTATATGCAATAAAGCCAGGACACATGTAGAATATTCCCATCATCTTCCCTTCAAAACACCATTAAATAGCAAGATTAAGTTCCATGCAAGTTAAAAAAAGTGTAAAAGAGTTTGATGAATTAAGGAAGTCGTAATGAAAAAACTGAACTTGAAGGGTAAAATCCAGTACTCTGCCTCCAGACAAAGATAAAGGCTTTGAAAAGAAAACAGCACAATTTCAAGATCATCCCAGCATTATAATTTTCCCTAGTTAAAAAATAAAATTGGGCTGAAGTTCCAAGACAAACTTCTCTAACATTTTTAATGAGCATTTCAAAAACACTGCAGAATGTGCCCTTTATTTTACTGGTATGCTGAAGTACTTCAAGGGTTTTTGTGAACAGAGAGGCAGTTCCAGCAATGTCTAGGAAATTCCTTGTACAGGAATCAGATTTGAGAAAAGCACCAATGGCTGGAAGGCTGTTGCTGTCTTTCTGCATGAGGAATGTTTATTACACAATAAGCTTAGTTTAAATAGAGGGTTCAGTTTTAAACATTCAGAAAATACTACTAGATATATATTGCTGACAGAATAATAGACTAATACAAGTTATTTGTTCTCTTATTCCTTCAAGAATCTGTTGTTTCAGTTGATGTAGAGAGAAGACTGAAAACATAAGTTTTCCAAGATACCCACAGCTTGTTTGGAAGTTTCTACTAAATACCAGGAAGATAAAAGCCATAGTGTAGCACAGAGGTAATCCAATGTAATATAAATTACACAGACTGGTGATAAAATCAGTGCAAATTTCATGGATAGTTCAGCCTATAGCATTTCATCTATCTGCCCAAATATATTGTGTTCATGCTAACAATTGTGTGACCTCCACCTATGCCCAGTACTTCAGAGCAATGAGCATGCAGAGAAAGGTTCTGCCTTACTGAGTAGAAAAACCAAACTAAAAACTGTTGGAAACATGCCTAGGTAGTTAGGAATCGCCTGCCACATATGTACAAGCCCTTTTGCTTTTTACTGTCCTTAGGTACAGTGTTGTACTGATTTCAGTGTTTCATGAAAGAAAAGCGGCAGTCAGGTACACAAATAAAATCAGTACAAAATTAAACCAGTATGCAATGTAACAGCAAGTCTTACACAAGTTTTATGAGACTGGCTCAAGAAATACTAACACAAGAATGTATATTGAAAAATAATAATGAGATAGACAGCTGTATACTTTCCCTCTGACTGGATTTTCCTGTTGTCAGGCTGATTAATTGAATGTCTTCACATTTATCTGCATTTGGATATCTTAAATCTTGACAAGTCCATTTCATGTTCTTGCCACCAAGATTTCCAGTGGATTTCTTCTAGTATGTCAGAATGACAGATAAGTTCCTGCAGCCAACCTTGTAGAGAGCTCATTATTGTTTCAGACTTGTGTACTCACCCTGGAGGTCCTCTGTACAAAGGCCTCCAGAGTTTAAGGTCATTTTAAAATCCATTTTGAGTAAAGGTGTCATTTCTCTGCTAAAGAGAGCTTGGGAGTAGAGTTCAAGACCATGTTCTGAATTTTATACTGTTTGATATCATTGGTCCACATGCTAAGTAACAAGAACAGAAATAAGTGCAATAAACACTAAGTAACTCAATGCAGCATGCACTTGATCTATTTCACTTAGTTGTCTGCTCTATGTTGAATTGCCATAAGGTTGAGAGTTTTGTTATTTTTCTTGCAAAAGTTTCAAGCTCACTGGCAGCACAGCAACATTATCAGTACACATTTTAATTCACTTGTTTGAAGCAAGCATACCATAAGTTTGACATTTAAATAAATAATTTTGAATAAACCACAACTGAAATTCCTTGTACTAATTCCAAATAAACTAATTCTTGCCTTCACTAAGAACTTCTACCTGCAATAGTGAACTTAAGCTCCACCATAGTTGTATTAGTAGTGGTGCCCTATGATTGTCATTGTACTCACACAATGAGTGAATTAGAGTGAGCAATGAGGTGACAGACTGATCAGCCACATGGGAGACATCATGTCCTGTTTGTCCTCCACACTGTGCAACCATTTCCTTTCCCATGCAGCTGAAGGATCAATTGCCTATACTGTCTTGCAAGATTTTTTAACATCACAGGGTAATTATTTGACACCATTGTAATCAGAGATAGCCCTTTTCCCTTCACCCCTAACAGCCTCTTTCAGTATTCTTTAAGCTAAATTTTGGTATTAAGCCACAACTCTATACTGGAGAGCTATTTGGTGTATTGCCCTGAGGTGGCTTAAAGGAAACCATAATCATGGAGGCACAAATGACTCTTTCAGGTTTGGAATTTACTGGGAAATTTTGCCTAAGAAAAGGAACATTCATCTCTGATACCTCTGCTACTCCTACATACTAGAAAAACTATGGTTCATATTTCAAAATGTGTGACTGACTGGAAGATCGGGAGCAGGAAGAATGTAGAGTATATTTGGACTCAGATTTAGGGCATGGGAGTGAACCCTAAGAGGAAGTTTCCCCTATTCTTTGCTATTGTGACTTTTTCTGAACATTCAACTTACCTCTTCACTCTAAGAACACATGCTGGGTTTTCCCACTATATATTATAATTCCTGATAAAACAGTGAGGATCTCAGAGCATGCTTCTGTGTGAGTATATTAATACCTTATATTTTACTAAATGCTTTAGTTCCATTTACATCCCATAACTAACTGTATGTTTTAACATGATTAACTAATTGTTATTTTGAGAAGAAAATCACTGTCACAAAGATCTACCTGTTACTGGTACACACGAAGAAGTCTGATGATAGTGATGCCATTTGCTCATCAAGCCTTTCTTTTTTTTAGACAGCAAAATGGAACAAATCCTTTAAAATTAAAACAAAAAGGACATAACTAATAAATTTAGATTAGAAACATGAAAGCTAGAAACAGGAAGTAAAGTACTATTAAATTTCAGCTATTGATTTGACCTGCATCAAACCTGAAACTACCTCCACAATGCCATTTAGGTCAAAATCACAGTTGATGTCTTCAGTTTTGTTTACTGATCAGTATTAACTTCAATTTTTCACTGGTGTAATTAAATCCTCAGGTCTCAGTTCACCATTTTATACTGTTAACTCATGAACACTGCTCAAAGGGAGAAATATCTGAACTCAATTTTATCTAAATTTGATATAATCTGGTTGCACACATTTCTTCCTCTTAGAATTTCAACACCCAGTTGAAAAAACCTTGCCATGATAGAGGAGGAAAATACTTAATAGCTTTCACTCTGAAAAGTGTTTGCCACTTCCCACAGTGACTTTTTTCTTGTCTAGTTGACAGGACACAGAACACTTAAATGAGAACATCTGCAGCATTCTTCCAATACTCTGGGGAAAGCATGCAAAGCAATATGTTAGGGTAAGAGTATAAGCAATGGGGATTCTTTCTTTGCAACTCGGTCAAAAGATGCCACATGTAGGCATCTTTAAAAATTAAAAATGAATTTATTTAGAATTCTTTAAGAAACCAGCTGTTACTACTGTATCTCTGCTTCAAAACCCTCTGAGTTTAGCAGTTAGAAGCTGACATACTTGCTCCATTAATTTAGATGTCTGAGAGCATTTCTCAGAATAATTGCACTGCATAATGCATGACTATTCACTCCTTGGTAATGTCAGTTGAGAAAGGAATGAGAGGGGAGGGGAATGGGCAATTCCTTTGAGGTTGGGTTTGGGTTTTTTGCATCAGGGTCCAAATGCTGCACTTGGAAATCTGAATAAGGGCTAAAAGTATCAGTGCTGCTCTCCTAAGACTTAAATTAACATGGTCTTGCCTGGATCTCTGAATGATCATTATCAGTGTTACCCATTAGTTTATTAGTATTTTTTATAGTATGGATCTCATTACTTCCTAACTTCATATCTCTCTTGAAAAAAGATACAGCAAAGCAGTATTTAAACCACGGGCTAGCCACCTGTCTAACTTCCTCAGTGAGTTCTGTTTTCAAAGTGAAAATAAATCCAAGACACACAGCTTGCTAAATGCACTTGTGGTTTTGGTACTCTTAAAGCAGAAGAAAGTTTTATGGGGAAAACATCTCTTGAGTACTAATATTATCTCAATCTTTTTCTTGTTGCCCCCCAACATTCCCTCTGGATCTGTTGAAAAAATGGCTTCCCTAGGGTATTGTGAGATCTTGTATAAGGCACTGTCTTAAATATATGGAATTAAGCATTTTAGAAAACCACGCTTTCGATAATTAAATGTGAAAATGAAGAGACACTGAAACATCCATAAGGAAAAAGTCATGAGCAGAAGTAATGATTGAGATGACAGCAAGAATAATATGGTCACCTTGTATGAAACAAAAACACTTAGAGTGGTCAAGAATGAAATAAAACCATCTTACATCAAATATATGATGTAACAAAGTTAAAACAGAACCTCTACACTGAAAGCAAAACAGTATTAAGCACAAACAAATCACATGTCCATCACATGCACAAATAGAAATCATGAAAGAGAAATAACTACATGAGAATGCAACAATTAAAACCTCAAGAGTCTACAAAGGATAGAAATAAGAGGTATCACATATCAGAATCTGGAGTGTATCCAAAGGCAATGGAAAACATCTTCAAAAATAGTTTTACAGAAATATTCCCATGGACAGAAGGTCTGAAGGTATACCATTTGATAAAGAGTAACCTGTTGTAAGAACAGGGAAATAGTTCTTTTTTAGTACTTAGCATTTCTCATTAACATCACCCACAGTGGGTTATGTTGTGTTGCTGACAATCTTCACAGCAGTTTTCGTGACGTTCATGTTTTCCCCTCTGTGCTTTGGATGCTCATTTTTCTTTGAAGATTTTTCCATTCATTGAGTAACCATGAAGGAAATAGTTCCTTAGGAATTACTCTCATTTTTGTGCTACTCCAATATTTTTTCTGTGAAAGAAGCAGTCACATTGGAGCAGAAGTGTTTCATTTTGTATACTGATAGATCAAAATTGCCTTAAGTATTGAATACTGAACTCTACCTGAATTATATCAAAAAGAAAAGTAAATTTGTTTTATTCCACATGATATTTAATATTCTCATCTTAGGCCTAGAATGCCCCAGATAAGTTTATTTTTTTATTTTCAAAAATAAATGCTGGAATTATTCAGTTTCTCTGTTAAAATTGATCCACAGTCCATCATGGTGTTTATTCCCAAATTGACTACATTTAGTTGGAAAATGGATTAGCTATCCTCTGGGCTATGTTTGCTTTCCTTTTAAGAAGTTGGCACCCAGGATTAGAAACCTATCATTTCCTCCTCTCACTTTATTACTTGAATTCATCACTACCAATCATTTATAATAAATATAGCAAATCTAGAGGTGAGCATCAGAAAAAAAGTCTTAAGTGGATGTCAACGATTTTATTGTTTTAAAAAACATTAAAGAACAAAGGTGCAAATCGAATTTCAGGTCAGATGTCAGCCTACCCACCTGACAGTTACTTGTACTGGTTGAAAAATGAGGCAAATATTTGATCTGTAAGTTCTCCCCCAAAGGTCTATACACAAACAAGCACCCAGATCTCCAGCAAAGGCACAAAAGCAGTCTTCCTTAATGCACATAATCAGCAGGAAATTCAGTGAGACTCCAATTTCAGGGATATTTCCCCTTTTCCCCACACAGCAAGACTCTGAGAATTAGATCATGAGTTTCAGACACTACTTGAAGCAGATTGGGGCTCTGCCTCTAACCTCAGGGACCACTTTTTAACCTGTGTGTCTCAGGTTTGGTTGTCAGTGCATTAGCCACAGATCTTTCAGCAGCTTCAATATCAATTTCAGAAAAAGGAAGCATGTTTGGTCCTTCCAAGACTCCTGTATTCTGAAGATGCTAAAAACTGATGTACAGCTAACATTCAGGTGACACTAGGAACATGAACGTGTTTAATATGTTCACTTAAAACATCAGTGAAGACATTTAAAATGCCATCACTTTCTCTATAACTGTCAACCTATTAGTGGCATATTCTGTGCACTGAAAGTTTAAGATAGGTTATACTTATGGAGTAAGTGAATATTTGATTAGCTAACCACTGCATTTTTGACAATTAGCTCATAGCCACACATGCAGCACAACCAGCACCTGGGATCCTAACCTGCCCATCAGCTGCTTTTGGCTTAGGCAGAGTATTCCCACTTGTTAGCTCCCAGCCTCAGGTATTTACTGTTGCATGCACTACTTTGAGACTGAGGTCTCTCCCTCACCCTAGTAGGCTGCCTCTCCCTTGACCCTACAGCTATAAAGAGTTTTGAAAACTACAGCTAAGGATACTGTAGCTTAAGCTCAGGACAAGCTGCCAGGTAAAAGGTAAAGCACAATACCAAGCAGACCCAGGTTAAGTGCTCTGCACAGCCTCCCAGTAAAGCAAAGTTTCAAACATGGGTTTAAAGTAGGCACTTTCAACTCTACCTGGAAGTAAAGATAGGTCTGTACTCCACCTTTAAAAAAGCCTTTACACTGAGTGTGCACCATTTCTAAGGAATTGCTCCATATCATGTCCGAGCTAGAGACAGGAAAGGAGATTAATGAACAGGTTGTCAGGAAAATAATTAAGAAATAAATATACCCCAGTAGAACACTTCACACATCTGAATTGTTGCAGTTTGTGGATACAGTATATCCTCAAAGATCTCCCATATAGTTGCAAATCAAATTTGCACTTTCAAACAGTGACATTTTTTAAATAGCTAAATTTACATTTTATCTGGAATACGTACACAAACGATGGCAGCAGGCTTTGAAAGAGAGCAACACATAGGAGCAGAACTACAAGTACCTGACTGGTAGATGGTCATCTCAGAAGATTGCCTCACAAGAGTGATTTTAAACCAATGGTCTTCATAAAATAAATAAAGAAAACTACACCTTCTCACAGAAAGAGAAAGCATGAAAGACACCACAGTACATTTTCTCACCTACATCACAGAATTGCCCTTTTTCCCCCAGGCATTCACTGTGAGCACAAATACATGTAGATGATGGACATGACCTATGCAATTGTCTCAGTTCTGGCTTTATCCTAGCAAAGGAAGACAGGCAGTGGTTTGCTGATGCAAGGCAGCTATGAGAGAATCAGGCTGTCCTTTAAAAATAAAAGAAAGCTGCTTTTATTCACACCACTGGGATGGAATAGGTGATTCTTTGACTCAGGGCTTCAAAAGGGCTTTTTGACTAGTGGGCCTTTTTGAACCTGAATTTAAATGTTTTTTGTGGAAAAAGTGATTTTAGTAGACTTCTCACAATTTAGAGTCTGCAGTCAAACCATGATAACCTTCAGAAGAATTCACTGAAAGATGCAGATACTGCAGTGGGTGTGACAAAAATCAGTAGGAATATTTTTTCTACAGTGCTATTGTCTGGTTTTTCAAACATTAGCCATGGCTATTAGCCTTTCCTATTGATACATTCTTCATTTCTAAGTATTTCCTGTGAGTAAAATTTATCAGAAATCAGGTTCCAGTTTTCACAGGGCAGAACAAAACATGCAAAGCTCCAACATTTTGATTAAAGCACTATTTCTGCACTATTAAAAAACCCAGCATGAGTAATTAAGTTTCCGGTGCTGCTGTGTCATTATCAAATACAAACACTGCAAATTGCATACTACTTCCAAAGTAATAAGTGTGGAATCTAATCTGCTACTAAAGTTTCCCAATCACCACATAGATCTAAGATACAGATGTTACTGGATGTAAAAACCCATAAATAATGATAAAAAGTCACTGTTCCTGTATATCCTAGCTCTCTCACTGATATTCAAGGAAGTGTCAAGTGTACCAGATTTAATTCCTGGCTCTTTGTATGCACAGTAAATATTTAGATAACAGATCTATTTTAAAATCAGCAATATACAAACACTCATCTCCAGCCTCTCTACAAAATCAGAGATTCAGTCAGCTAGTGTTATAAATCCAAGAAAAACTCCAAATAGCAGACAGACAACTCAGTCTTATACAGTACAAATGGGAGGCATAAATGATTTGTCTACACAAATAGGTTATTTTACTTAGAAATAATGATTTGAAATTATTTTTGCTCAAGTACAAGTGAAATTGGGTTTTTTGAAGGAGGATGGTCCACATTTTAAGGAATTCAGTGTTGTCCAACTCAGCACTGCAAAATCCTTCATAGTCTTTGAACTAGCTCTAAAATGGGGAAGTATTTTAGGCTGCAACATCATGAAGATGATGTGTACAGTGATTCCCCACTGGACAGAGCTTGAAACTAGATCACTGGTCCACAATCAAGACAAATACAAACATTGAAAAACACCAGCCTAAAAGATATGCATCATGAAAAGCTAGAAAGTCATTTCCAATTTTCCCTCCTTAGGATGCAGAAAATAAAGCAGAATCAAAAATATATTTGGATAAGACATTTCTGTGTGCATGACTTAGACCAATCCACATCTAAAGAAGTCAGTTTTGATGCTATAATGGTGACATTTCACCTTCGAAGTCATCAGTTTTAAACAGTGGGCTTTGGCATTCTTATTTGTTAATTAGCAAGTGATCAAAATCACAGAAGCTTAAGTTTATAACTGGTCAAGTGCTTCCACTCCTAACTAAAAGAACACAGGGTTGAGGCTTCCCAACACTAACTGTTTGGTAAATATTAACATAAGTGACATGGCATATAATCCCATCTTAGTTTAACATCAGCCATAAACCTCTTTCAAGATCTGCAGAGTTGGGAGTTAGGAATACATTTATTTTTATGTCTAACATTTGGCTTATGAATCTGAAGCAGCTGACTTTTCTGCCTTAGCAACATGAACATAAGATAAATGAACAATAGCCAGCTATGAGTGGGCATAGCTGTGCATAAACCAAAGAGAACAGCTCAGCCAGAAGTATTGTGACTAGTGACAGGACTAGAGGGAATGGGCTTAAGCTGTGCCAGGGTAGGTTTAGATTAGATATTAGGAAGAATTTCTTTACTGAAAGAGTGGTAATATATTGGAATAGGCTGCCCAGGGAGGAGGTGGAGTCACTGTCCCTGGAGGTTTTTAAGAAGAGGATAGATGTGTTTCTTCAGGGGATGATTTAGGGATAAGAGTAGTGTAGGGCTATCAGTTGGGCTAGATGATCTTGAGGGTCCTTTCCAACCGTAATGATTCTGTGATTGTAGCTACAGGCTCCTAAATCAGTGGAAGAACTACAAGAAACAATATAACAGTAGCAGTTCGGGGGTTTGGTATTTTTGGTGGGTTTTTGCTTTTGTTTTGGGGTATTTTCTTTTTTTAGAAAGCTTAGGATCTTAGGTAAGAAAATTGAGGATTGAGACATATTTTTATGCCTGCTTTGATGCAACACTGAAATCAACTATTCGAAATGAGAAGACACCTGCAGTAGAATCAGAAAGATGCCTAGTCAAAAAGTTACTTGATTAAAACATAAGATTATGTAGTAGGTGCTGTCTTCTGTTATAGTTTTATTGAGAAGTGTGTTAAGAGCTTGTCTGCATAGGTGCATTTTACATTTCTTTGCTTCTCATTTCATTACACATTGCAATTCTGCATTGCCAAAAAAAGGCTTTTTATAGTTGAGGAGTTTTTTAAATCCTCTAATTTAAAAGAAACATACAGAGAGCTCAGCTAGCTCTAGCCCTAGCTCATGATTTATTTTACAAGCAGTTTCACACAGCTCTTTACTAAACAGACATTCTTTGTGCTTTATTACGAGTTTGCTCCATTGAGTCATGCTCTCTGTGGGATCTTGTGTCTATATTTTATTCTGCTCTAGCCATTAATTACCTTGTGGGCCTGGATCATGTGTCACTCAGTCTCATTCATTATAATGGTGCCTGCTAGTGTTGCTGAAGTTAAGAGGCTGTCAGTATTTCCATTAGAAAAACCATCTCTCAGGGGTTTATAAGTCAACTGTAAAGCTTTACTCTAGGTTGACGGTTGGCATACATGGCCACAGCCAGAAGGGTTCTCTCATTTCTTAATATTAAATTGAGCTGAAAAAAACCCTCAATGTTTAGCAGTCATAGAATCAGACATGAGTTCTGACATCTTGGTTTTTATACTGAGAAACAGATTCATTTCCTTAAACCAAGTTTTACGTGATGTTTGCTGATAATGTAAGTCAGTGTTTGGGTTTGGTATGTTGGGGTTTTGGGGGTTTTGTTTGGTTGGTTTTTTAAATGATTCAAGGCATTCTTCCACTTTTTTCTCTTTCATTGAACTTCCACCCTTCCATTGAATACCTTGCCTCCAACTAACGAGTCCAAGGTCTGGTCCTCTGTGGCTTCTGCTGTATCTTTAAGAACACCATGACTGCACAAGACTTTTACAATCTCCATATATGATTCAAACATCCCTGCACTGCCCTTCCCCTCAAAAGACAGAGTAGGGGGGGATAAAGCAACCTATTAAAGCAATTATAGAAAGGAAACAAGTTACAAGAGACTATACAAAGTCTTGATTAATCTTCATTTCATACATAGATTAATTGGATAATGGTGGAGGATAAGCCAGCTATCAATCACAGACAGAATTGAGAACTAAGTTACTGCATTTATAAACTACAGGTAGGATAAAAGCATAAAAGGGAACACTGCTTTAACAGGGCAAGAAGTAATGAGACTGATAAAGAGATGAACACCAGTAAATCAACTAAAAAAAACAGTTAAATAGAATTACTACCCATACAAATCAGCAGTCCTTGCCATTAAGCTTCATTTGCCTCCAATTCCCCAAGATGCATCTTGATTAAACAAATTTCTTGGGTAGATGCTAGGTTGTTTGTTTCTATGCTCTTGGTTAAGTGAAGCGACATAACTTCCTAGAATTCATTGTCCTCATTCTTTTACTTTAAGTGGTTGGAATATTCTGCTATTTTGTCATCTGAAGAGAATACAATAGCCAATCATGCCTCAGTTCTACTTTATACTGTTAAATAAAGAATATCTATATGTTACATGGAATGGAAAATGAGGAAAAGACAAAAGGGCAATAAATATCTAGAAAATAATCTACTTTATCCAGCTCATAGAACATATTATTCCCAGGGGAATGGAAAACACTGCTAGGAAAATAGCATCCTTTAAATGCAAACCTAGACTTTTGTCTCCAAATACACAATGGCATTAGATTAGGAAGCTAATCTTAACAGGTTAAGCTAGCCTGACTGAATCAAGACTTTGTGATCCCCTGCTCTGTAAGTGTCCTTTCCAGATGTTCCTAAGAGCAGTATAGCGACCACAGGCTCTCATTCAGATAAAATTCAGTTAAAATGTAATGAGTTCGGACTTTTTACTTCACAATAAATCCAGGTGGGTTTTCAGCTGCAGAAAACTGACTGTCATAAAACTGGCCATAGGTTTGAAGGATAGATTTACAAGTTCTTGGTCCTGTTGTTCTAGGATCTGCTTTTTAATTCCTGCCCTTGTGAGTGGTTTGGGGATTGCCTTGAACACGCATAGTTAAATAACTGAAAAGATCCTGCCTTCCTAGTTAAGAAGCTGTACTGACTCAAGTACAAGGCTAGCAGGCAGCAAGTTGCAGCACTTGCTCCAAGCCTAAATGCATCATCATACACAGAAAATGAACATTCCTTAAAGGTTTTTAGGAAGACATAATGCAAAAGTAGATAAACAAGGATTTATGTTTCTTTCACCTATAAGATACAAATTTAAAAGCATCATACCTGCAACTAAAGTACAAGTAATAAACACTCATGGTTTTGTAGTACTTTGCTTTCTTGATTCTAGCTCCTATGGACATCCCTTAAATGGGCTTAAACTGAGAAAGGGACTGAGCATATGAACATCAGCCTAATATTGAATGCCAAACAAATATTCATCTTACAAAATCTCAGTCTTGTAGACCTAATATTTTAGCATCAAATTAATTTTATTTCCCATAATTTTGAAGGGAACAACTTTGTGTACAGCTGGAGTTGATGTTTTTCTTTATAAGAAGCTGGCTGGCATTTTTCTGTTCCAGAAAACATTATTTTTGTTCCATAAAGAATTTAAGTATTTCCAAATGTGGTTTTGTCCCAGTAAAAGCGAGATCCTTTGGATTTTCTAAAAAGAAAAACACACTTGTATATGAAGGGAGAATATATTCAGAGTAGACTGCTCCAAAACCAAGACAGGAAGAGGAATGGAAATTTGCCAATCCATTTCCTCAGTGATTGTTCCCAGAGCTGAGAAAATGAAAGTAATTTTTGACTCGAAGTAATAAATATTTTCATTTTGAGGCATTGCCCACCAGCAAACTCCCATGGGAGACACCAGCAAAAGATCCCCAAATTTTCTGACAAGTGTTAGACAATACCTAGATAGCCTAGTACTGGAGTTTGTCTTGAGTTAATTCTTCTGACTTCATAGTTACATTGGACCCTTTCAAGTCACATCAAAACATGGTTTCATTTTTCATATGGATTTCAGAGGTTTGACTGTGCTAACCTAACAAAATAAGCCTGGTTACATAGATTTAAAATCCATTCTGTTTGAATTCATTAAAGGCAAAATAAATCTTTACATAAGAACAATATAGGCTATGAGTGCAACCTTTGATCTCTGTTTCTTTGGTTGGTCTTCTATTTCTACTACCAGCTCTTTCTTACTGAGATGAATTACTTTTTCTCTGCAAATTTTACACTGACATTAAAGATTCACTTCAAACAAGAAGTGGTAGCTCTTATTTAAGATCCGTGTTCATATACAGTCCACAGCAAGCTTACTGCCCATAAATCAAACTGATATTACTCCATAACTCCTTTCAAGCTATTCTGCACTCTTCTAATCTAAAGAAGAACTGTCAGTCATGTTTATGGGTCAATTTTCAGTTTATTACTTGGGCTGACTAACAGGCTTCCTTGCTATATCTGACCTATACTTGTCATTGTTAAATAATTAGAAGTGATGCCTCAAACTATTTACTGCTGTGGGTTTATTAAAAATTATTTTTTGCTCAGAAAAAGCAGCACGTGCTTAGCTGGAGATAACAGAACCTTCAGTGAGGAAAAGAGACTTCCCCTGCTACAGATAGCTATGGGCACTAGTAACTTTTCTGTAATTCACACCCAGTATTAAAACAGAGTGAGCAAAAATTGCATATTGCTGTTGCTTCCCCCCCCCATGAAATTCAGGAGGCAGATTGACAAGTTATGCCAAGGTCTGCTATGTCAGTACACAGGATTACTTGCACTGGCCACTGCAAGGCTAACATACAAGTCTCAAACCATTTCCAGAAAACTACTGCATTACCAACTGGCTTTATTTTGTGCACCCCACATCACCCTCCAAATAGCTACAGAAAAGGTGGTAGCATGTTATTCTTTCCAATAGTGAAACCTGTGAGGAAGTCTGAAACTCATTCTGTTTAAGTCTCCTGGATAAAATCCCTGTGTGGTAGAGTAATAAGGGAACACAAGTGGAAAAGGCATCTCAAAGATTTTGAAAAAAAATGGTCTTAAATGGAAGATTTTATGATACAGTTCTTTGAAAAGCCTGAGGTAGTGAAATAAAGCTCAAACATGGGATTGCTTATCAGGAACACAGTTCATTAAAGTAAGAGCATATTAAACAACAGAAGCCTGCTTGCTTAATTTTGTATTGATTCATAAAAGTGGCATAGTTGAGAAGGATGAAAAGCTCCTGAAAACACAAGCAAGCCTCAAAAAAAACACCACCAAGGAAAGCACATTTTCTGAAAAAATGTCTTCCTGAAGCTTGCTTTTTGAAAAACTTGTTATAGACAACTTACAAAAAAATCAGAACTTGGGTCTATTGTAATCTTTGACAGATTTGTTCATGATGCATTAGATGCAGTTTGAGGCATTTTAAGCTGGCTAGGGGTGATTACAGATCCATCCTTTGCATTGCTTTGAGATTTCATGGAGGTGTATTATTTGGAAATACAGCTGTCATCTCTGAAGCACTCTTTAGCAGTGATAGTGACAAATATGTACCTAAGCCACTCTTTGGCTGTTGCTAGTAGCTGAATAGGGAGTTTGCAGGGCTGAAAGTCAAGTGAGATAGATAGAAGGCCTGAACTTCTGCTCTAGAAAAGAGAAATTGGCCAATTCAGAAGTCATAAGGGACCCAGAAATACTTTTTTAAAAGAGCCATATTTTTATTCCAATCTAATAGCAGACCCACAGCTTTTGGCTCAAAGGGTTTGACTCAAGAGCTTAGACCTCTCATGTCACATGTATGTGACAAGTGATATCCAGGTGCTACCATCAGTCACAGCAAGGTGTGAAGACAACCTTTTAATGTGGAACTTCCACAGAGAAGAGACTCACTTGGTTCAGGAACCATTTTGCAATCCTGCAAAGATACACTTACCTGGGAGTATTCTGGGAACCTCTGCAAATGGTTCTGGAATTTTTTATCTTCCTGTTTTGGGCACATGAGCTAGACAGATGAAAGTCTCTATTGCCTATTTGTGGTCAATAAAAAAAATNCCTTCCTGTTTTGGGCACATGAGCTAGACAGATAATTTTTTTTATTGACCACAAATAGGCAATAGAGACTTTTAACATTTTCTCTTTCCACATCCAGTAAACAGATTACATTTAAATGAATGTAGACAGACACTAAGCATATTTGTAAATAGTTAGAAATGTCTATTGCACCACAGAGCAAAGTGCTGAAGTTGCTTCAGCAGTTAGCCTGTTTAATGCCTCTTCTGACACCAATGGAAAAAATTATGTCTTTTGATAGGTTGATACTAAGGGTTAGTCTACAACCCTGAAGCAACAAGAGCACAATGTGACTCTGGACTGGACTGTTGGGGTGCACTGTGTTGGCATTGACCAGAGGCACTCAAGGCAGCAAGCAGGAAGGGGAGAAAAGAGAAGGCTATCTGTATTCAGCAATGAGGTGGCTTATACCAAATCCTGCTGACCCTGAAATACTGATGCACACAAGTGTCATCCCACCAGATTGCTACTCTTCAGGATGGGAACAGCTTAAGGGGCACAATAGTGTCAAACAGCTAATTCTTCAAAGTTTAGACATCTGTTCAACAGAGAACATTCAAATATCTTTTATTTGCTGTCTTTAATTCCTTTTGCTAGTACTAGAAAGCATGGGAAAGCATAGTCCTGCAGTGGATAACATCTGCAGGGTTCAATCCCACACACAAACTGGTTTATGGGAGTACAGAGATTGAAGTGTGGAGCATTCAATGGCTGAAATAGGAGATTTCATTAAGTGACTGCACAAACAAATTAATCTCAGACAGTTGGAGAAAGTGAACTGAAATGGTATAATTGTTGAATTAGCTTCTCTAGAAATTCCCCACAAGCCTTTCCCAGGGGTGTATATTACTCAAATTACATACATAAAATAAAAACAGAAAAAATTTGTTCTGATTTTCATACACTGATCAAATACACTGGAAGGATGAATTCATTCTTCCTTGTTTTCAAAACCAGAACACTGTGATATATATATGTAAATGCTGACTCAAATTAATGAATTACAATTCAAGCTGCAGACTAGCTGTTGCTTTTTAGCTATTGTATTGATTGAATTCTCATTTTTTGTTGGGGCTTTTTTTTTTTTTAAGTGCACCATTATCCTCCAGCAAAATGTTTGATTTATGATACAGATACAGTGGAAGTTTTAAGTTTTATCCCCAGATGTCTCAAAAAAGTAAAGACAAAGCAAGCATCTAACTAGGAATGACACCAAATGTCAACATCGCAGCAGTTTATACAAGAAATGTACTCTCACACGGGTAGTGCTGCAGAGAACCAGGGTAAAACAAAATAGATGGGTCATCCACAGGGGAGAAAAGGCCATTTAGGGATGATTATAAAATACATTTTTGGTGGAACCTTAGTCATTCACACAAGACTGTTCTTCCAACCAAAGTCAACCTGTCTTCTCCCCACTTAGATTTGACCTTGTTTACTAGCATATAGCCTTTCCCATAAGCAATTGTAAATCAGCAATACAAGTTTCATTACTACCTTAATTTTTCAACCAGAAGATTAATGCCCAGCCCAAATCTGTGCTTGACACTTGTAAACTACAATGATCTTTGTGTATGTAGAGAGGCTTGGAGGTAACGCAGTGTTATTTGGGTTGCCAAAATTTACATAGCACTAGCATGAGCCTGAACTTACAGAATGTCATATCAGAGCTGACAGACACAGCAGTATTGTTGTTTTAACCTTACAGTTAATAGCATAGTATTAAAGTCACTTGATAATTATTTAATGGCCATGAAACTCTGCCTGGTTACTAAAAAGGCCTAGCTGGTTGTGATGTGCCACCTAGTTACAGGGAAACAGAAGCCTATTGTGCAGTGGTAAGCAAGCCTAGCAGACAAGATGCACATAGCCACTGTAAACTCTGCACAAAATAACAAATACTGCACCTCAGCCCGGCTGACGTAGACATAATGGCACACTGTGCTAGGCATCTCATAGATGTTACAGCCCATACACACATCGAAAGTGAGCTCTTTACTCAGTGTGGTGTTCTTATGTTTATAGATTAGTATAGGGAAACCTGCATAGTCACCTCTATAACTCTTATGGAGACACCACCAATGCTGTACAGCAGTCTCATTAATGTTCAGGAAGGAGCTATTTAAACATTGGGGAGCAAGTCTATTAGGTTGCCTGCTGATTTTACAGCAGAGAATGCAAAATTAGGTTTGTTAGTAAAATATTTTTATTTTAATGGAAACAAAAAAATCTTCAAATAGATGTGACATTCTTTACTTTTTTCCTCACCTCAATATCTGAGAAGACATAACATGGAAAGCTGATCGAAGAAAAAAGCTCACAACCTAAGTGTTCTATAAAATTGATTAAGTGAAACCTTGGCAAATCTTTACTTTTGAGACAATCAAGAGTAAAAAACCCTCCAGTGTTATACTAATGTCATAAAATTCTGTATTGACATTTCCAGAACAAGTGTCTCAGTATTTTTCCCTACAGTATTTTTTTTAATCATTTACTACTGTAGAAATAGGTCAACATTAAAGTGAAATAATTCCTAGTCTAAAATTGCTTTTCCACTAGATTTGATTTGGAGGAGAACATGGAACGCTGTGAGCTTAGTTTAAAAGAAAAGCAAGTATTGCCTCTGTTGCAAGACCCTGTAATCAAAGTCAAACCTAAGTTACATCTTATTAAGAGACAAAAAGCAAACTGGCTGAATAAAACCAAAATAAAATACTACATTAAATTGCTCAGGACAGTTTCTCTGGTGCAGATCCCTCCCTCACAGAGGATGCTAAATTGAAGTTCCA
Organism: Galbula dea; assembly: GCA_013399015.1. Lineage (NCBI taxonomy): Eukaryota > Metazoa > Chordata > Aves > Piciformes > Galbulidae > Galbula > Galbula dea. The sequence continues at coordinate 4,256,414 of VWZX01002149.1, forward strand.
GTCCCAGAGCTCAGTTTGCCAGAGACTGATGAGGATTCACCACCTTTGCCAAGCACAGGGGATGTCCTCGCAGCAAATCTACAAAGCCCAGGTACCTATTTGCTTTCCACATATACTCCAACACTTCAAGTCTGTGTCCTTAGTTGGGCCTTTCCCAATCCTCTGAGTAGCAGACTTCTCATCACGGCTCTAATCCCAGCACACCAACGTACAGGGCCAGGCAGGAGAGGGAGCTCAGTGCTCTGCTGGTCTAGCAGAGGCGGCGCAGTTCACGGCATCAGTCACAACCCCAGTCAGCAAGTGGCACTAGAAAAAGGGACATTAAATGCAGGGTGGCGTCTGAAGGAGGGAAACCCCTTACGCTCTAAAGCACTGGAAGAGCAAGCACTATAAACTGCTTCTCTTTCCCTGTGGAACAGAGATGAAGTTCACCCTTGCCATTGCTTTCACCAAAGGCAAAACCCCACAGAGCAGAGGCTGACTAAACCTCCCAGTTTCACTCCCCATGGCTACAGGCACGCTTTTTGGACTGGATTAAGAGTCTGAACGCGTGGCTGTGATCGGAGCCTGTGCAGAGGGAGTATCTCTGCCTCAGGCAGCCCAGCACACTCAGGGTGAACAAAGAGCAGAGCAGCTTCTATCTCCCTGCTTCAAACGGTGCAAAATATGTCCCCACTAAAGCTTTTCATTCTGGTCCTGGGGCTAATGGCAGCAACTGTTGTTTCTACTGTTTCTGATCTTTGGAGAAGCTTGTGCTACTGATGGCTTTAAACCTCATGCAGAGATTGACACTGTGCTTGAACACAGTAGCAATAGGTGCAGACATTAAGTAGCAGAGACTGGTCTGCTGTGACAAGAAAACATCTATGTAATCTAAATTTAAGCAGAAGCATTCAGCTTTATTTGTAATTCAGCTTAGTTATTCACTTCTCTTTCCACTTTGAGATAACTTTCTTTAACAACATTATTGTAATTCATAACAGAAATGTTGTTCTTTTATCCAGCTTTGAACTGAGGTGACCACCTACCAGAACAAATCAGAAGGAATTAACTAGATGCATTGAAAAGAGTGGGTTAAAATCAAATCTCTGCCTGCTTGCATTACTGCTATGTAAAAGTGCACTATAATTAGGTTTCTACACAGATACCAAAAAGGGGGCCACTACACCTGCTTTTCCCAAGAAGCCTTGGTACTGTTCACTAGTTAATTGTCCGTTTCTGCTTTCCCCAAAATAAAATGGTGGTTTTAATAAGTATTTATCTTCAGTTCTTAGCTTCTTGACAAGGACTATTCAGTGCTTAAAAATGCAAGTTGAAATGAACTAGCAGTTGAACAGCCTTTTTTAATTATTATTGTAATGTTGAAATATCTGTCTTGAGAGTCTTTTTTCAGAAGAGCTAGATGCTATTTCTTTACACTGCCTCAGACTTGCTGTGAACAACTTGAGGGGGAAATAGTGAAGGAGTGAGAGCTGCCCACACAGCATGGGGGAATGAGCAATTTAATTTCTACTTGCAGACAGAAACTTCTATCTCCTCTGCTAAGTACCAACTTTTACTGTAGAGAGGCAGCAAGCCACATCTATTCTTAAAGGACTAGTTTTGCAGTGGGCAGATGCAGGCTTTAAATTTAAAGAGGTAGAAAGTAATAAATATTTAAAAACACCCACAGGTAGCTTGTGAATAGCAGTTAACGTCTGTTCAAGGTACAGAGGATGCTTCAGAGAGAGAAGGCCACAGGCAGATTGCCCTTCACTACTTGTACAACTTTCACTTCAAACACAAGATGCTTCATTTATCTTCCTGCAGTTACGTGTGCCAATATAATTTGCCTGTTTGGAATAGAAACTTGGCCCATGAATTAATGCCTCAATAAGAGCTGAAAAGTCTGTCTTGAACCATTTGAAATGCAGTTTCTCCTACTCTGGCAATAAGATTTAGACCTGCAAATGTGATGTCTTAAGATGCTAAAGATTTCCCTGCTAATGATAACAAGAACACATGTGAACTAAGCCAAAGCCTTTGACTTATTCCAAGTGTCACACCCTTTCAGGTTTATTTTATACCCCATCTCTATTCCATGTGACTGAGATAGAGCTAAACTTGAGTGAAAATAAGTGAGAGAGCACTGTATCAAATGCTCTTCAGAATCAGTTGGTTTATTTCAATTTTATTTTAGAGGTAAGAGAAATTTATATTTATAGAGCCTAGAAACTTAAGACTGAAATGGCTGAGATTTGGATCTCATCTTGGGACACAGGGAATTGATGCCTGATGATTGACAGTCTGCCAACCATAGGTAAGCATCTAATACAATTTATCCCAGTTGGATTTGGTCACTTTAGAGTTTTGGAAGTCTGAGATAGAAATGAAGCTCTAACCTGCCCTTGCTCAAGGGAGCAAAAGAGGCAAGCTTCCTTAAGATGTCAGCAAGATCTCAGAGTTAAATAAGTGTTTGAAATGGAAGGGAAGGGGCACCCAGACAAGTTACACTGAAGGAAGCTGTAATACTTTCAGGATCTAATAGAGCACAGCTGCAAGAGGTACCTTACAGTCCACAGGTCTGTTTGCCAATGCTCAGGACCCAGGCTCAAGACAACAGAAGCTACAGGAAAACTGGAAACTTGTTAGTGGACTTAACACCTCTGACTTTTGTAAACCTGCCTGTAAGGCAACATGTACAACTTTGCTTTGGTACAGCCTTTAAGCCATTGTTTAGAAGCTTTATATGCACACTGAACTTCCTCAGGGCTATTTAGAGAGCAGAGAAGTTTGTGTGATTTTACACCAATAACATTCATGGATTAGAAATATTTCTTTCTAGAAAGACTGAAGTGTCTATATATCCTAACAGAAAGCTTGGTAAAACGGTCAGCTGTCCAGGTTGGCTGTCTATGACCTTGTTTCCAACACAAAGAACAACGCTTACATCAGATTCCATGATGTCAGGCATTCATGTGAAGAAAATAAGAGGCAATTCTGATAAAAGAAGCTTTCAAAGGGCACATGCCTAAAAGACCAGCTGATGAAGTTATGCACTTTTGTTCAGAGAGACCACCAGCATGCTGCAGGCTCCACATATACTCCCTCAGGAGCAATCTTTACCTGCTCTCACAGCTATGGTTTCTCCTTTGTAAGATCCCACACACACTCAAACCCCCAGCTCCTCTTCCATCCCCCTGGAATCAAGTCTTATCACTCCTAAACCAAATAAGCAAAATGCTTACAGGGAAAACGCAGGACACACTCTCCCACAAAGCAACCTGGACTCAGCCTACAGAACAAGATCATTAAACCAAGAAATCCAAATACCTTTAGCCTGGAGCTTCCTACCCCTAATCAAGACAGCCATTTGACAGAGCTTTATCATAACTATTATCCTAATGGACAAAAAAAGTATATATCTTACCTGTTCCTCCACTAGAAAAGTCTGGCTAAACCCTAAAGTTTTTTTGCTGTGTTTGCAAGGCACCAGATATTTCAGAATTAGCCATCAGAAATCTGAGATTTTGCTGTTTAGATGATGCAAAATATGACAGATTATAAGCCAGTGAACAGCATGCCTTACCTCTCATTTTAATAAATCAGATTTTTTTTTGTAGCCTAATAATAAAACATGTACACAGTCCTTACAAAGTATAACGTGAAACTACCATTATTCTTGTTGCATTTCATACATACTGAAAACATCTTTCAAAACATTGTTATTTTGCCTGTGGACTGCAAGAATCTGTTGTTCCAGTGAAGCACATTAAGATAAGACTTAAGGCTATTTTGGAACCAGTTTTTCCCCAAAATATGTCAGTGCCCATACCTAGTGGGTGTTTTCTTTGCTTGGAATAAAGTAATTTCTAAGTTTTAGCATATATACTACTAGAACAACAGATGAAAATTCAGTGATTGGCTGACTACTTTATTCTTCCAAGTCATCACAAGAGTGAAGGAAGCTATTCAATGGGCAAATGTGTCAGAGTATGTCTAAACTTATTATATGATCTGGTTTTGGTCAGAATTTCATGCCTAAACTATCCTGTCATTGTGATGACCATGTCCCATGGATGTCAGAAGACTGCTATGAACATATTTAGATCAGATGGATAATATAGTTCTGAGTGTTGCAGAACAGATGAATACTATTTTTCAAAAACCTCTTTTCCTTCTAGTGCATTGGAGGTTGTGGGAGAGAAAGACAACAGTTAAAATGTTTGTCACCTGCCTTTTAACATTGTAGTGAAATGGTAATGTGACATTTTTCTGAAGTTTCAAAATGTGTGCAATACCTTGCTAGAATTGTAGGGAAATACCTCTCAGGCTTTTCCACAGATACTATTTCCTCTATTACAGCAAATATGTTTATCTAATTTTCAGAATAATAATTGTGAGAAAAGAGGGAGGGAGGCAGAAGAAAAGACAACTTTTTGTTGACTGCCATCACCAAATGCAGAAAACTTAACATGTTTTTAATCTAACAACAGCTTGCAGCGTAATTGTTGCTTCCACACTGACTAGTCACCAAATGATGGTAAGTGATGTTGACACAAGATAAACACACAGAAAACCCTGGAAAAGGTGTAATAATGATGGCTCATCACTTTAATTCTGAGCCACTGGAGTTATTTGTGGATGAATGTCCATCCTTTCACCAAGCCACTCTTGACATCTCTACTTTGTTTTCACTCCCTTCCCTGTGATCCTTAGGTTACTCTGAAGAAAATGAAATGCAGACAAAAGGCTGCAATCAAGAGATTAATATATTGTAAACTTTAAACCTGGAACATTAGTTGAGAGGATTGCTGTAAATGGAGGGCTGCACATCAGATCCCTGCCAGGGATCCCACACATGGTATGTTAGATCAGGGCTCCAACCTCCCTATCAGGGCAATCAGCACTCGCATCACACATCTCTACCTCAGTCAGACAAGAGAAAGGAGAGAGACTGCTCTTCTGAACCTGAGCACTCAGAGGCTGTGGGCATTTGTTATTCTGCTATTAATGACAACAACATAGTGATGTTTGTTCTTAGAAGTGTGGAAATAAGATGAAAAAGCCTAAGTTTACATCTTCAAATACACTTAATCATAGAACTCCTAATGAAGCCTCTGTGAGGCAAGACACCTAATTGTGAGGAACTGGACCAGAAAGGCTTTCATCTAAAACCAGAGGCTAAGTCTAAGTGAATTTTCAGCTAGGCTGACACCTGAAGACTTCTACCAAAAGGAGATACTATTTACAAAAAAAAAAAATCCACACACCAATATAAACGTGGAAGTTTCAAAAGAACTAGGGTATTTTCTTAATCTGCTTTTGTTCTGATACCAGATAAAAAAGAATTTCACTAAAATTCTGAAATATTGTTCTTCTAATAACATCTGCTATCCCAAAGTCCCTAAAAAACTATTTTTTATATGTTTCTTCATGGACATCACAGTTGCTTTTGCACAACACAGCAATACATAATTAAAAGCAGAATTTGGGCTGTGGAATGTCTTTCCCCAAACATAAGCAGACCAGTCTTTAGTCTAGAGCTACATAATCCTCTAAAGTTAAAAGATAGTCAGTAATGACTTCCAGAAACAACATTTATTATTAAAATTGCATATCCCCTAGAGCAAAACAGAGGTTCCCTATGGCTGAAGGACACTTTCAGTACTGTAAATCAAGGACTTCCAAACAACCTAGCAATGTTTGTTCCTTTATCCTCTACACTGTCTTTGAAGCCTCCCACCCAAGCACAGACATAGGCAAGCCATGATTACAATAGTTTGTGAAATCTGTCAGATCACAGAACAAGGCAGGAAGGAAGGCTGCAGATTTTCCTGACATGAAAAAAAGAGGGTATTAAAGGACATTTCTGGGGTTCCCAAGAACTCCCACAAGGACAAAGAGAATCTGCATGGAGACTATGGCTCCATATTTCCTGACAGCCAGGAAAATCCAATAGGAAATACAAGCCTGATCAACAAAGAACCACCCCACACCCCAAAAGCAAATCCAGCTATAATTACATGCCTGTAGTAAAAATTAGCTGCACTCATGCCAATCAAAGAACTGAAAAAATCAGGTTAAGATGAAGATGGAATTTTTTCTTATCATTACACTGTGAATTGGTATACCAAAATATAATTAAGTGATTTAGACAAACACCAAGTCCAATTTGTACTTCTTTCTCAGCAGATTAGAAAAATTGCTCTCAAAGCAGCTTGTTAAGCAGTAAGTAACATTTCTAAAAAAGCATTTAACAATCTGTTCCTTAGACAGCTCCTTTCCAGGCAAATCACACCTATAAAGTTAGAACTACTTTGGAAGCAAACAAACATGAGTTGCATATTTTTATTATGCTTCAGGTGGTTAGTGTACTACAATTCAGTTACTGCATATATAGTTCTTTCACTGCACTTTATGAGCACTCCAGCAAAACCTTTATATTGATAGTATGAAATACACTTCAGCCTGATATGTCCAACGTCAGGAAGTTGGCATGCACAGTGTAACGAGTTTTGCTCATCGCCTTTGCATTTTCCTGTGCACCTAACCTTCCCGTGGGTTTCTGAATGTCCATGTTTTAAGTTAGCTTTAGATTTCAAAAGCACCATTTTTACCTTCACAAGTTGGTTTCCAAAGCACTGGCACTTGCCCTGTTTCATATACCAAGGTCAGGCTGGGCTTTACAACAGTACCAACTACCCACTGAAAGCACAGGGGCCTGCCCAGTGGCCAACCAAAGAGGCATAAGGTACCATAGCATTACAGTTGCCCTGGGAAGAGCAGCAATCACCAAAGATGCAGGTCTTAGAGCTGCTCTGCTGTTGAGTAAAACGGTCAAGCAGTTTCATGTGGGCTCCTGTGAAATTTCTACCTTCAGACTTAAACCTTGCTCAACACAATTCTTCCTCTTAAAGGGGAATCTACTTAGTATTACTTCCAGTAGTACTTCCAGTGCTTCCAGCCATGAATAGTTCTTACAATCTTATTGATGCAGAAAACACCAAGCTGACGTGTGCCTGGGATTTTCATTTAACCACGGGCAGCACTGAGGTGCACATTGGCATCACTTTCTGCTCAGTTATTAACACTAACTATTACTGGCTCATATTTTCATAAAGGGTCACTGGTATCAGGGTAGCATAGAGTCTTTTTGTCTTATGAATAAACAATCAAAGACCTGTTCTGCATTTCTACAGACAAAGCACATGAAGAGTAAAAAAAATCCTTCACCCATGTGTGTTTTCAAAAAAATTTGGTTAAACACTCCACTAAATCCTGCATTCCACAAGGAAATTAATTTTATTTGTTTATATGGACATGTATTTTTGTTATCCATGGTGGGTAGTTGAAGGAGAACTATGGATTAGATAAAACTATTAAAACCAAAGTGATCTTTGTATCATTGAGTCTTCTTGTCATGCACATATTATCCAGCATATATTATATATTGTCATTCTGAAACACCTGGTTTTAACAAAACTTCATAGTTGCTAAGTGAAAGCTTCCTTATGTAAATTTTAACAGGATAAGACATAGTAGAGCTCTCTGAAACCAAAAAGTAGGTATAGCTTGGGCAGCAAAAGCTTCCTATCAGCATGATTTAATTGTATAGAAACCCCAACAGTAAGTTATACAGCCAGTAAATTGCTATATAGATACCTGACTGCCCTACTGAAGTATTAAAAGAAGGATCCAGCCACTATATTCCAAAGAGCTTAAAGGAGTACTTCTGACACAGCAAAGCAACAGTCTAGCTGAACTGTAGTGGGTTTTTAAGGTACTGGTTTCTTTATTTTACATGAAACAATCTAAAAATCCTGAAGTTAAAGAAAAAGTATTTTTATTTTAATCTAAACAGCCACCTTAATTTTCCCTGTAAAAGAGTGTCCTTTCTATGTGAAGTGCCTCAGAAATCTCAATTTCAGTATATTCCACATATTTGTGGCACGGCAGTACCTCACAGGAGCTGTGGTCTGGACACCCTGCGCTTTAAAGTGAATCAGGCTCTTGACTTGCACCATGTCTGCCACAAAACATTTTCTACTCTGCAGCACCCATGAAGTAACAGTTTTGCTCAAAGGCAACAGTTACAAAATGGTTTACAGCTTCGATGAGAGAGACCTCATGTTCGAGTGCTAATACACACCCTGACAACATAAGAACAGTATCACCAGAGAAGAGGGTTTAAAAAACCAGCAATGCTTACACAAACTGTAAAGATCTCCATCTAAATAACCATTGCACCAATTACCACTTCAATTTTAAAAGAAGCAGTTTCCACACCAACTTCCCAAGCCACAGCATATTCCTACAACATTCATCTATACAACATACTACTCCTTTAGATAAACTAATTAGAAAGAAACACCTTTGGTAGCTTTATGGAGGGTCCCACAGGGGACAGCAGTCACATCGTAATAATACAGAGAATGTCCACAAAACACGGGCACCACAGTGTACAACACTTGATCTAAAAAAGATCACGCAAGTTTATAGAAACAGAGAAACTCTAAATTATACACGCTATTAAAGCAATGTAAAGAAGTATGAAGACCTACTTTAAAATCCTGCCCAAGCTTGTTACAAAGTCCAATCTTAAGGCATCACCAGTGGCTGCATTTCTAAAAGTTAGAAGTCAAGGCCTTTTCAGTTGTTGCCAGTCTGGGAAACAGGGGCTACATGTTTTACAGGGCCTCTGTTTAACACCGTACCTGGTGACCTTCCAAAAACTGAAGAACTCTCTCCCTGAAGATTTTCTTTAACAGATAGAACACTAAAACAAACCTAATAAACCACTCAGTGATCTTCCTCTCCCCCTCCTGCTTGCAACACTGGTGAAAACAATACAAAATAACACTACTCACCTCTCATCATCATCCTGCCACGAGGCCTGGAAAGAAGAATCCACAGCTCTACAATGTTAGCTCTTCTCTCTGGAACAGGAGCACACCATTTAGATAAATAGCCTTCCTCTGAAGCTTTATGAACTCCTTCATTTACACCCACAACCAGGAGCCATTAGCCCAATTACTGATTGTTTTTCCTAGCCAATTAAAAAGCAAAAAACATGTTCCTTCCCATTACTTAAGGCTGCACAGTTGTGCCAAGGCTGGTGGGTGGAGTCTTAACTTCAGCCACGGATGGGAGAGGCTAATTAGCCCACAGCTGACCTGCTGCTAGAGAGAACACAGCAATTCTTAATTTACTTTAATTATGCTAGAAAGAGAGAGAGATTTCCACCTTCTAGCTGAACTTCTGAAGTCAGCTGTGTTCCTGCTTTTCAAATAGCAAAGTTCAGCCACGGTGTTAAAACACGAACCCACTAATTCCAGTCCTCTGTGTCCCTGTTCATCCATAAAATTCTGATCAAAAACTTACAGGAAACCAGTGTTTATCCTGCAGCTTGTCCTGAGAAGGGACACACAGAACATATTACCTCCTAAACTGTCTTTATTGTCATTACTCCCTAAAGCTTACAAGTTTCAGAACATATTAGCTCCTTCTGGAGTGACAGGCATGCTCTGTCAGGCTGTTGACACCTTAACGTTGTCCACAAGCACCCCAGGTTCTGGCTGTCAGTGGTTATTTGTAAGAGTTGGCAGTTATCCTGCAGTTGTTTGGGTAGGATACTCTGTCTGGATGCTCTTCTAAGTAACCTATTACCACTATAGTCACAATTTCTCCTTAAGAAATGTGGCATCTGCTCCTCACAGAAAGAAAGGGTAGGCTGGGCAATGATGTAAATGCTCAACAATTTTTTTTTCCTTCACCAATTGCTAAACCAAATTATTTAAAAGACAACTTGAAGGTAATGGGAGTGAGAGTAACTCTCAAAATGGAGGGCACAAAGCCAATTTGGAAATTCCACCCTTTTTCTATTCATTAAAGTTCATTGATTTCACAATTTCATGGAGGGTCAAATTAGGAAACATATTCCTAATGGAAATATTTTACCTATTCTTGTAACCTATGCCACATAATGTAACTAAAACTGAGGAAAAAATTAGTAAGAAAAAGAAAAAAAGATCTAGTCTCTCCTTCCCCATCTATATGCTTCGCTTTTTTACAATGTTTGTACTCTGGCTTTCAACCTTCTGCTTTTCTGCTAACATGGTTTTCAGGTTACATACATAAGCATAGCTAAGTGTCATTTGTGAACTGTTGGTAACTGTCTTGCTCTTGACTGGTGAATGCAACAATTTCAAGACTTCATTTATTTTTAGAGCACTGATAAGCCATCTGTTGCACTATCTTCACTTAGTTTGGGAAAATCCATCTTTGTTTTTTAGATATGGTGAAGGGAAGACATTTCTCCTTTCCATATAATTTGTTTAAAGATAAGGAGCAGTCTCCAAATCATTTTGGACCCTTTTTTTCAGGGAAAATCTGTTGAAGATGTGACAATGTTTATTCCTCTAGATGTCCTATTTTTAAAATTCTGGATGGATGCCACCTATTCACCAGGACAGTGCTTAGGACCCAGCCAACATTAAACTTTGTTTACCCACAAAAATAGGAGAATAAATCACATATAAATAATTCTAGGCTGCATGGTGATAAAAAGCACTCAGTATAGATTAGTTAAGAGCCAGTATGTCCAAATGAAGGTTAAAGTAAATTTTTCCTTATGAAGAAGCTGCAGACAGCAAATAATAAATGCATCTGGTAGGCTGAAAATAAATAAATGTTGAGTGGAAGATGATGGGAAAGAAGGTTTCCTACAAGCAGCCTGAGGAATGGTGTTGTCAATAAACAGTAAAATATTTCCATTCTGTAACATCTATTAATACTCTCCCACGAAGTTATGCATGATAAATTAACATTCCCCTTTTCTAGAAAACTCTGAGAATCCAATGTCCTTTGTTACATAGTTCCTGTTTGAAGTAAGACAAAAACAATACCTAAGTCTGGCCTTTTACTAAATACATTAATACTTTCTTTAGATGATTAGGTCACTTGAAAGGATAATGGCTGAGAAATATAATGTATATAAAAGAACATGAAAAGAGCCCACAATGGCGGTGTTGTATGGCAAAAAGGAACCAACCAATCCAAAACACAATACAACACATGTAAAGAAAAATAAACCCAAAGTTGCATCACTTTTCATAAAGAATAAGTGTTTCTTTAGAACAAAATGTGTCTGACTTCTTTGACCATGTATTAGTTTGCATAATTACATACTGCCTCACTATAGCCCCTGGAATCTGTGTTCATTAGATGGTCATTTACTTTTTTATTGAAGAGTTGCCATGTTCAATCCTGCAGAAAGGCGTATTTCAACAAGGTTGAAGAGTGCTTGAAAGTTGCTTGCAAATCATTTTGAGTTTTTTAAAGCTTCATGGGACTACCTTGTCATTTGTTCCTTATAAAAGATATACTATATGTAAGGAAAGACATACTTTCTTTGCTCAGGGATCGTGTGGGAAATGTCCCCTCCACCACAATGACCATTGCTGTGCAATGGTAAAATAAAAGTTAGTTATTCATTCTTACGAAGGACTGATGTTAAAGCTGCCAAATAAAACGTAAAATCTCCCACATGAGAAGGGTTTGGAAACTGTTCAATGCCTTTGGGAATTTTAAGTAATTTCCTCAGCAATCTTTCTAATATAGCTTGTGGTAAATTAAAACAAATAACATAGCCTTAGGATTCCAGTAATTTCTTCACAGTCCATGCCATGTCAGATCACCTGCAGCAAGAGCAACCACATGACTGCAATTTTCTTTTTGAAATCATAGAATCATAGAATGGTTTGAGTTGGAAGGGACCTTTAAAGGTAATCTAGTCCAACTCCCCTACAGTCAGCAGGGACACCTATAACTAGATCAGGCTGTTCAGAGCTCTTTCCAACCTGACCTGGAATGTTTCCAGGGAAGGGGCATCTACCATCTCTCTGGGAAACCTGTGCCAGTGATTCACCATCTTCAGTGTAAAAACAATTCTTCTTTATATCTAGTCTGAATCTCCCCTCTTATAGTTTAAAACCATTTCCTCTTGTCCTCAGAGCATGTCCTCCTGACTGACCTCAGGCTGAAGAAGTCAGCCTGAAAACATTTTCTAGGTGAGGGGGTATACATTTTTAAAAACCAAAAAGAATAATGCAACGGGCAACAGTAGTAGTCAATGCTTTTATAAACCACTGTTCTTTTGGTAGTGTGATGTTTTGTTTGAGGAAAACACTTGCTTTTTTGCCACAGCAGCACAGTTAATAAATCTAGTCTCTCTCAAGAGCTCTACAAGCCCAAGTATTCTGCTTAGTGCAGAATAGCCTGTACCTCTGCCAAATACTGCCACAGGGGATGTAACAGGAAACCAAAGGTTTGGTGACCACTTGCAGTGTCCCAGGGCAGAGCAAGACATGAGGCAGCAGAAATTAAGCCCTTAAATCTCTGCTGAATTCCCAAAAGAGGCACTTCAAAACTGTTGCAACTTTTAAAATGAAGCTATCCCATCCTCTGGCCTTGAGACCTAACCCAATGGTTTGCCCTTCTCTGCAGTCAGAGCGCTTTACTTCTTATTCCCTGCAGTGCCTTAAAAGCTCCTTCACCAAATGGAATGTACCAGAGGATCCTTAATTTCCACAATTCCTGTACTAGCAGCAGTACCAGAACCAATGATGATAGCCTATGTACTTCATTTCTGAGTCACGTGTTATTTCTTTCTGAGTTTTGACCTTCAAGCTCCCCATTAAAACTGTTGCTTTTGGCAGAAGCAAAACCTCTCGACCACAAAATAAGGAGGAGGAGAGAGACGAGAGAGTAGTGATGACATGGAAAAAGTAAGCCATCTGACCAGAATTTAGATTGCTGGAAGAATAACAATTCCAAGTTATTTTTCCCATCAGAAGTAAGGGAGGTAAAGGCCATGGCATCTTTTGAAACTTCAAGCACAGCAGTACTCATATTTCCTCCAATGCTCTCTCAACTTTGTTTGAAACTGGTTCCTCTGGAGATACTGAGGGGACAAACTGATAATAGAAATGAGTCTGCCAGGCAGCTTTCCTTTATGCTTTTTTCCCCTTCCCCCCTCATTCTGCCACTCACCACTAGTTCTTGTAGTCAGGTGAGCATCTCCAAACAGCACAAAGCCAGCCCAGGTCCCTTACCCCTGCAAAGGTGCCTTTGCTGCTCACCAGGGTTTCCTCCAGCAGGAGGGCTTTCTTCTTTGAGTAAAATGCATAGCTCCAGGTAATGCCTTATTCCAGTCTTGTCAATTCCTGACTGCATCTAATTCAAGGACAACAGTCTTAAGGATGATCTTGTAAAGGTTGTGTTTTATCTGTTGCCCTAGTTTCTCTGGGGTGGCATCAGAGAATCAGTTTTCTATTCAGGAAAGATGCATTTTTTAGAAGACCGCAGCACCTGATTCAATGAGAACAAAGTTGATAAGACATGTTTGTTTTCATCTGTGTCAGCCATGGTATGTGAGCCTCCAAAGTGATCAAGGTCTTCAGCAGTTTTCAGTCAGCCAAGTGCTAAATCTCGGAGGAGCAAAAGCCAGGGCAGCTGGCACAAGTATTCCATACCATAAACATCACACTCACTTATAAATTTGAAAGGTTACTGGGGACAGTCTCTTCTCCTGATGGTCACCATTCCTGGAGGGTCTCACCCAACATTCTGCTCCCAAAACCATCTCTCCTGTTTGCTGTGACCATCACATTTTCACTGGAGCTCTGGTGCTTGCAGTGCCTGACATCCAGCAATCACTCCTGGGAGTGTGCAGCTCATGACCACTGCATGGGCTGAGTATAACCTTGTGTACTTTCTATTAGTATAAGTATTAATGTTAGGGGGGTTAATTTCAACTCATGGGTTTCCTTTCCTACCTGATTTTGCTAACCTCTTTTGACTGCTGCTGCTGTGGTCTTCCAGTCAGTTCTTCTGGCTGGAAGTTCCTCTGTTTGTGCCCTGCCACACACGCTCACTGCTTGGGATGAGGTGTGTGCATGTGTATATTTGTGTTCATATGTGTGTGCACATAGCTTTGCCTTTTGTGTGACTGGGTCAAGGCACCATGGCACAAATCTGTTCTTTCACTTTCAAGTGGTGTGAAGCTGGATTACTTAACAAAAAAATCCCAACCAAACAAACAAAAAGCAAACTACCAGCTAGGAGGAGCATCAGAAAGAACAGCTCTGGGGAAGAACAGGCACATACTTTGAATCTGAAACTGCCTGAAGTTAACAGCTCGCATAAAAAGAATAAACTGGCAGTGCTGTAATTGAATTTTTATGGAAATAAACAGGTGGCAGATTTACTGTGGCTGTGGGGATAGCAGGGGGTGAAATGCTGCAGCCACATTAACCTGCTTAATTTAATAGCCTCTCTACTCCAAGAGAATAAAAAAAAAAAAAAAAAAAAAGATACTGTGCAGTTAGCTCAGTCAGCTGGATGCCAAATGTAAATAACTACAATTACCCTTCCATGCCCATGTGCTGGATGGGAGAGGAGCTTTGTGCCATATCTCTCTTAGTTGTCATGTTTATTAATTAAGCTCCAGGAAGTTTAAAGAACCCAAAAGTTTTAAATGAAAAATTGAAACACAAGGGAGGAACATGCATATGGCAGCAAGCACAGGGTTTACCTGGGTCTTCTCAGCAGTGCCTGCTACTCAAACCCACTGCTGCAGCCTCACCGTCAGACATATGACCAAGTCAGTAGCTTTGTGCCAGGCTACCACCCACTGGGCTATTGAAAACTGGTCAGCATTTAACAGCAGCTTTTAATGCTTACATGGAACCTGCATCAAATTAGCATAGGGAATCCAAAGCCATTATGTATTTATAATCAAGGTAATTGTATGGGGAGGGCTGGAAATATTAGATTTAGCTTCTTTCTCCTTAACTGCTGATGTGAAACAAAAATAGGCTGAGGCATTAGTAGAGTTATATTTGCATCCTGGCATGTTAGAGGTGTGTGAAAGAAATGCTGCAATAATATCTGAAGAGGGCTCCAGGGCAGCCCAACAAAATTACATACTAAGGGAAAGGGGCAGCTGCACAGTTAGGCAGTCACCAGCCAAAAATGGGTTTCAGGGCTCTCCCCCTTGTGCATATGGATGATGATACAGTCTTTAACGGTGAAATGTAATAACAACAAATCAATATAACAACACACTTCCTGGTGCACAGCTCACAGTAAGTTTTTGTAACCCCCTACACCTGTGGGTAAGTAGCCATTAAAGTACTTTATGCACAGTAGTTCTTTTAATGCAACTAACTGAGCATACTTCTCCAGAAAATTGCTCTGTTCAGGAGAGAGAATCACAGTCTTTCTTAGTGTATACTGGCACTGGCTTTAATGAAGCTCCAGCAATTTATATGCATTGAAGATCTGGTCCAAGTGATCATGTAATTAAAGACTGCAATGCAATTGCATCTCATTAGTATAGCTGAGATAAAGCTTTAATTTTGTTGCTACCTGCCACTTGAGGAAAATATCTAGCTTTTAAATACACTCTCACTGGAAGTCTCTGTGTAGTTTCCTAACTTCTCTGAGTGTGACAGAAAAAGGAAAAAATGAAAATAAAAAAAATCATAATTTGAAACATTTTAGCAAGAAATGACTGGGAAAATGCACATTGAGCCATGTCTCATTCACTGTGCTCTGTGCAATATACATGTATTCCCCATTAATCTTCAGTAAATTACTGCCTTTTCTCATTTATTCATGGATAAAAACACTCTGCCATCCCCTCTGAACATTTAACACTTGCTGCTCAGCTTACTGTTTTGCTATACCTGCCACCCTAAATGACCTAAATTGGTCATTGGACAGCAAAAATGGAAACAAGCTTTTAAAGAAATGTGTCTTTTAAAACACAACAGGCAACATTCAGCTTGGGAAACTGAAGTCCATTTTTCTATTCTTCCAGGTATCACTAAATGCCAAGACGAAGAACAGGAGCTTGTACTCCTGACTCCATTTTAAAATAGTACTTTCAGAAAAAATACTGATTTTGAGTAGTTATGATGATAAAAGTATAAAAGAAACACAGAACAAAGGTCAGGTTTTCTACACCCAGTGATGCATCAAAGCAAACAGCAAATTTAAACATCAGTAAGGCAGGATTGCATGTTGCAAACTATACCTGCTAAAATATAGCTCATTCTTGGACATTGTTAATGACCTTCCTCTTAGCTGTGATCTGTCTTAAATATTGCAATACACAATTAGGGTATGCAAAAGATACAAAGTAATGAATATGTAAGATGGGGAGGGGAACCCCAATCTGTTAACAGAGATTATTCTTATCTCCCACACTTCTCTCAACAGTCTTCAGCCTGACCTGCGTGGTCACCTTGGGCACATCCCTAGTCCTGAGAGTCGGTTCAGCCCCTGATAAATAGTGTGCCAGTTCCGTGGTGAGACCCCTCTGCAGCGGCAGCACGAAGCACGACAGAACAGGAAGAACCGCGATTCCTTCTACTGAAAGGTAAATCAGGACCGCAGCGACATTTTGAAGGCACACCGGGAGCGCCCAGAGGAGCGCGAATTTGGAGCTGGGTTGATGCTACCACCTAGTGGGTGTTACTGGAGAAGAACACCACGGCAGGAAGGAAAAGCAGCTCCGAGGAGCCCAGAGGGTCAGCAGCTTACCGCAGCTCTCCAGCAAGGCTGCAACTCGGCTGAAAGCACAGCGAGAAGGGTAAAGAAAAGAGCTACAGATCAACAGTCTTTTGTTTCTTTTTGTTCCTTCTCAGAGAGATCTTCAACTCAGCAGTAAGACTTGCTAGAAAATGTTTCCTCTGAGCAAAAAGCAAGTCAGAGCTCTTGTCATATGCTGATAGCAAAGGATGATCCATGCTAGGTGGTTTTGGGCTGTGAGAAACAGCCACAGTACTTTTTGTATTGAGCCTACCTCTAAAACTCTGGAACGTTAGCACTACAGTTGCAAACAAAACCAGTATAAACTCACCTTATTGGCACAAAATCTGGGGGGTTTTGGCTTTGTTTGTTTGTGATTTTGTGTGTGTTTGGGGTTTTTAAATAAAAACATAGATAAAAAGAATGGCGTTTGGGTTTGGTTTTGTGTTTGTTTAGTTGTTTTTTGTTCTTTTGTTTTTCCCACAATTCTGTGAAACTTCAGGAGGGTTGCTGTTATGGAAGAAATATCTTCTGGCTCCCCAGTCTCTCCCAGAACTAGCATTTAGCATGCAGGGTGAAGACAGTTTTATGGGCAAAATATACAAAATATTGCACTGATTGGGACCTTCTTCCTCAGAAACCTGTGTCTACACTGGCCACTACAAGCCATAACTGCAGGAAAATTATGTTACTCTTTGCAGTGGTATAGGATAATAAAAGTGTTGAAACTAGAAAGCTATGATACAGGTATGTAATTGTCTTAGGAGCCTGAAGATATCATAAACCACTCACACTTTTCTCTTTTTACTATCAGAACCCTGTAACACTTCCATAGTGTTTTATCACTAGGTTTTCCTCAGTTGGTTCTTTATATGTAACGGATACAAATAATTCTTAAAGGCAGTAGTACAGTATTCAGTTATGTAGTACTGGTAAGTTAAATACTCAGATTTTATTTCTTTTTCAGGGACATGGGTTTTTCAATCCAAGTTACTCTTTGGCACACACGCATGAGAATTTAATATTCCTTTGGATGAACAAAAAAAATAAAAGTAAATCAAATAGCTACTAAAATAAATTTGAAAAGCTTTCCCCTGACAGGATGATGAATATTCCAAGGAATCCAGTTCCCCATACTGACAGGAATTTTGTAGCAATTCTGATATGTCTTCAACAAGTGTAAAAAGCACTGCAAAACCAAAAGTAAAATATATTCTTTTATGTATATCTGCTTATCATATTCCCCATGTCTTTTTGCATCTTTTGTGTTGTTGTCTAATGTTTTTCTGGTTGTTTTTTGGTTGTGGTGGTGGCAGCTTGGCTTTGGGGCTTTTTGTGGTGATGGTTCTGTATTACTGAATGGGACATCCCAGCCCTATGCTCCAAGAATTAGCATCTCTCTTTGTCTTGGTAGTGGCAGAAACCAAAATTCCTTCAAGCAGAGGGCTCAGAGCCACACTGGTGAGTTCTCCCACATTCATTGGAATTTTCTGTTCATTAGCTTGTTTGGAGCAAGCAGGCACTGGCAGCTTTCACCCTCACCTCCTGTCCAGCCTTCACAGCTGTGCACCCTGAACATACACAGAGGCCTTTCCTTCCCTCATTTCTAAGGTAGGCATCTAAATCCTTCTCTTCCTCTCTGCTGGTCAGGATAAACTGTTCCCTACTCAGCATGCTGTTTTTACGAACCCTGGCCTTAGGCTTTTAAGACACATCTACAAAGCTGGGCAGTGCTGTTCAAGCCAGCATGGGTGTCAGAAAGGGCCTGGCCCTGTTAGCATAGCACCCATCCATCCAGGACTAGGCTGTGTGTCCCCAGGGAGGCTGTTGGTCTAACATGGCCATGCTCCCTCCAGTTCTCCATCCAGCTCTCCAAGCAATGCTCACTGCCTCTCCTCTGCATCACCCCCAGGCCTGCAAGTTTTATATTGCAGCACTAAGCTCATTTAGGAATCTAATCTTGGTTTTTCCATGAATAGAGCAGGCTTATTTGCCTGTTGATGTGGCAGTAAGAAAACTGAAAATTTTGTTCTCTTTTGGAAATCTGAATCCAGACCTAAAAACCTTCCCAATATTCTTATCACCCCCTAGAATCTATTCCATTTGTCTGCCAAAGCTGTTTTCCTCTGCTCCCACAATCACACCACAATAATACAGTCATTGCCATAATGCCAGTTGCTGTCACCTTTTCAGCAGGAATAAAGTGATCTTTGATCTGAGCCAGGTCTTCATCCTGCCCCACACCTACTACTACTGTTGAAAAAGCATAACACACTGGAGGGAGATTGTGCTATATTTCATGAACATTCATTGCCGGTGCTAAGGGACATACCCATCTGTTATTTGCTCTCAGCTTTGCTTACTGATAAAACAGGAAAGACAGCTTGCTGATGGGCTCTTTGAAGCAAAAGGCTTCTCTCTTTCTTACAATTAAAGTCTATAAATTATTTTTTCGGTAGGTGATACGCAGCCTATCTCAAACCAAAATTACTTCTACTAAATTGAAATTAAATTTCTGCACATTTTTTTGTATCATGTGACTGTGAGTGATGGAACCTTGCAGCAGCATGATTCTCTTAAAATATATTGAATTGGACTTTTTCCCAGCACTATCTGGCTTTCTGTTTTCTGGGTTTCAAACATATGCTCTAGGGTGCTTTGTAGCTATGTTGTCATATAAAAAAAAAAAGTGAGAGAGTAGTGAGGTCTGGGATCAGGGACCCAAGAGGTCTCTCCGGCCAGTCAAGGGCAGAGGGCAAGCAGGAGGATGTAGCTGCCTGTAGGATAGAGGCTATGATTGATACTGGGCTATGTCCTTTCAGGTTTTCTGTCTAGTCATTTCTGTGGCCATCACAGATCCAAAAAAATTCCAGTACTGAAGGCAGACAGCCTGCTAACACGCTGGGAGTGACCTTAGCCATCTGACATGCCACACAAATCCCCTCCAGTGATTACTCCATCCACTAGAATCATACCCAAATCTTCGCTCGAGAAGCCTAGCCATGATGATGATGAGAATCGTTAGAAGTTATCTTCCACTTTAGACTCTCTCAACAGAGCCATGGGGTCTAAGACAGAGAAGGTCCTGTCAGAGAAGGTCCACATAGAGACTTGGCTTTTCCCATGATGAGTAGGCATTCCTATCGGTTCTTTTCTAGGCATCTTGCTGACCTTTCCCATGCCAAGATTCTTCTTCAGATGGTGTGGATCTCTGCTGTGCAAAGAACAAAAATAAAGGCTTAAAATGGATGCCAGGAACACACCTCCCCAAACTCCATAAAAACAACCTTGGTTTTGTTGTGCTTCTACTCTGTACTAGCTCAGACACTTCTGTTACCTTGTGCTTTTTCAAAAACACAGTATCTGAAGATTTCAGCATCTAAACAGGGATCTTCTTCACCTCTAGGAATGTAATTAAGGATAAAGCACACCTTATGTATGCAGGAATTGTGTTTTCAGAGTGAGAACCGGTCCCTTCTTTTGTTACTCTCAGTAATCACTGCATTGCCAATCACTATCAACCAGTGCATCAGCTCAGAGTTAATACCAAAAAATATCAGACGCCTCCTATAAAGTTTCCAGTTTTACCAAACCAACCTCTAACCTGGCAGCAGCCCATCTAACAGATGATAGCCTTATACTGAATATAATGTGCTTGGAATGGAATACNACCCATCTAACAGATGATACCTGTGCTACCCTCCAAGCCCCATCACTGGGCTGCTGGCCAGGCACTGGGTTCCTCTTCATTCAGCATAGGAACATTCAGCAGTGATAGTTCTGAGGAGCAAGAGATACTCAATGGAAAGGGACACCAGCAACAGATGATACACAGTTTCTTTTGATATATAATTCAAAGCATCATTTAAAGATTTGTGATGGAAAGTTAATAGTCTAACATAAAGCCTGCTGGTATTATAAAACCAGGAAGCATAGGAAGAACAATCCTCTACAATTCACAGTCAATGTGTTCTGAGCTTTTCAGATTTGGATGAACTGTCTAATGAACTGCAACAGTTAGCAGCATACTCTGTGTGCTTCTCAAGGTATTGAGAACAAATCATTGTTCTGATAAGGTCATTTCTACTGCTTAGGCCAATTAAATCTGTTCAAGAGAAAAACAATAGACTGTGCATTAGAAGAGAAAATACAGATATTTTAAAGTGCCTGCATGCTTCAGAATATATAACCTTTGCTTTGTTAGCAACAAAGTTGTTAACAAAGATCTCTACATAACTACTTCCATTTTGCTGAACATGGTCAATATACAGAATGCCTATAATGGAGTCCTGTTGGTGTGACATCTGTACATATGAGATACCCACATAACTAGACCAGTCATCTTTCCCCATTCTTCTTCCTCACCTACCTCCCCACTGTTTATAGCAACCTACAACACAGGAGAAAAATCCAAAGAAAATAATTGACTGTTGAATTCCTGTTGCTTTGGGAGTCTGGAGGTCTGTGTCAGCTGAGTCCCTGTGCCTCAGGTATTGTCTTAAAATATCCTAAAAAAAACATTCAAGGAAGAATACCAGTGATCTCTGATTGTATTTCTATTCTACCTTTCCTATACTGACATGCCCTCAGAGAAGGCTGACGGGTGCTGTCTTAAAACAGTTCAGCATTTTGAGATTCTCTGTGGAATCTGCACTTCATGGAGGGGCAGGCAACACAGCTGCAGTGTGTATGTTCACTTGGTTTTTGCTTGAAAGGTGATTTAAGATGGGAGGCAAATGCCATTCTGTCAAAGGTTGGGGCTAGGCTGGCCACCAGGTGAGTGACAGATGTTCTCTACTAACCTCTGTCCCTTCCCAAAGGGAAAGAAAAAGGGAATAAGGGAGAGAGACTTATAGGTCTTATTGTTGGAACAGAAAACTAAAACTACTTTAATTAAAATAGTAACAATAATATAAAACAAATAGAAATATGTACAAACCCAATATTGAACTCATCCTTCTGATGGCAGTTACGTCACCATCACCACTGATGTTGTGGCAGCCACTGCGGGACTTCGCAGTCTGGGCTCAGCAGCAGATCGGAACCAGATTCAGGAGGTGGATTCTGTAACTGGATTCAGGAACATACAGATTGGGATCGAAGGCAGAGCAAACAGAGTCCTCCTTGGATTAAGAGAGCTTGACTGTCATGATCCTTCAGCCTTATACTGAATATAATGTGCTTGGAATGGAATACCCTGTTGGTCAGTGTGGGGTTGTTTGTCCTGTATGCTCCTCCCTACATGTGTGACCTCTTACTTCGCAGCACCCAACATGGTACCCGAGATTTAGCAATGACCTTGGTCTCCGTAGAACCAAGTATAAGTAAGAGCCTTTCTGCATACCAGCCCTTGGTAGTAACTGTAAGCATCAAATGTTATCACTTCTAGAAGCAGACGCTATCTGCACAAATAGACTGTTAACTTCAGAAACTGCAGTCACTTAGAAGAGACTTAGCTGAGAGTTTAAATCACTGAATTGAATTAGTTCTGTTCTAGCTCAAAACCAGGACACATGCCAAATGTCATTACCCACTTGTCTACCTCTGGCTACAAGAATTCTTTTCCTTAAAACACACTTTACCAGTGGGTCACCTGAGCTCAGCTGGACTTCATCTTTACTCAGGCAAACATGCCATTAAAGCTCAACTAATATCTGCCTCTGTTCAGAGGGACTAGCCCCAAAAGGGCAGATCTGGTTTCTCCCCCATAGGTTTCCTCATTCAGGCCAGCCCTGAGGACTGTCCTTCACCTGGAAGCACTGGAAGGACAGCATGAGTATGCTCACTCATTATGAAGAAGACTGTCACTGTTGACCAGGACATCTCCTTTCCTGCTCCAAGCAATGAGGACCCTCCTCTGGAGGCTTTTTTGGGCCACACTACACAATTCCTCTCCCTGGAGGCAGAAAGGGCCACTTCTCTCTCACACAGCACTTCCAGGGCATCAGAATACAAAAAGGACTTAGGTAGCATGAGGCCATGAAACCTTGTGTCATTTGGAAAGGGAGATCTCCTATGCCCTTTTCCTTCAAGAAAATTAAAGGGAAAGACAGACAAACATGGACATGCACAACAGAAGTGGAAAAAAATGTAGATAAAAAGTAGGCAGAAATTCCTATGCTTGTGTATTATTTATAATAGATTAACAAAAGCTTTACATCTCTGGTCATCTAATACATCCAGTCCTCGAAACACACCTGTATGTGTGTATATATACATATATGTGTGTATTTCCTGGGATAATGAGTTCATTTGTTAGCCTGTTTTTATGCTGTTGAAAGCATTTTGGGAAAGATACTAGGGATTTCATGGATAGTCTGAACTTTTCATCCCTTCCTTTCAAACAAGGTCTATGGATTATTTATCTGTTCCCTTCAAGTGTGAACACATTCTGTCATACATTATTACAATAACCTCCTTCGGGACTATATAATGCAATTAAATCCCCTTCTGTCACCTTCTTTCTAGTCCTGGAGATATTGTACTCTCCAAACCTCTCCTCATACATAACACATTTATTGAATTCCCTGCAGTACACTTTTTGCCCTTCTCTGCACTTCCTACAGTATTTAAGTACCATCTTCAAATTTTTGTTAGGAAACTAGCCAACGAAACAGCACACAGGAATTAGTCCAGTTTTTTTGAGATGCTGTAGGGATGTTTTCTTTTGTTTAACTCACAACAGGGCTCTTCCTGGTCTTCTGGCAGCTCAATCCTTTGAGAACAGGAGTCTCAAAACCAAGCCATTTCTAAACAGCAGCTACAGGTAGTAGCTTTCTCTGGTGCAATTCAGTCATTTTCAGAGCTGTACCCAGTATCCTGAGCTCTGTGATTTCCTTTTGCTCAAGCATGTCATCAGCATCTCGATTCTGTTCCGGTAGTGTTACAGTCAGCATACAAACAGTGCAAGCAATGAATTTCAAAGTAGCTATGCTGGGAGCTAAAGGGCTTTTTCTTAGTTTCCAAAGCACTGTCACAACGTGCTAAAACCTTGAATACCTATCAGAAAGAATGAAACATCTGCTTAGGAAAAGAGGACTATAATTTGTAACAGCAAGAGTTTCTAGTCTAAAAAGAATAAAATAAAACTGAGGGAAGAAAATGTCAATCCCTCATCAAGCAACTCTCTGGAGAAATCAGCTATCTCCTTACAAGCAATAGCACTTATGAGTGAAGCATTCTCCACTTTTCTTTCCCAAATGAATTTTGTGCTAAATAAAGGCATGAACATGTGATTACATTATGCTTCTTACAGTTGCCTGTGCCTAACTATATTTAGTCTGCTTCTAAACCCTGTCAAGTTTACACTTTCTCTATTGTTAAATAGACTATTTTGTGTGGTTGGTTTCTTCTGCACGATAATGAGCAGACTGCTATATGTCACTCCTGCACTGTCATTAACAGCAGAGTGGAACGAGGCCATGCCTTGCTGGAGCAAAGCCAGACCAGAGAATTGTCTTAATAAATGCCAAAGCTTGTCTGAGAGAATATCCCAAACAAAGTGAGCCAGAAAATTCCCAGCAAAATAAGTTTTCATTGAAATGCACCAGGTTCCTCAAACACAAAATACTAACTAGAAACATGCTGATTTCACTGAGAGGGCTCCTGAGCAGTTTGACTGATTTCCAGCCTCAGGAAACCGGGATCTGTGCTGGATGCATCTTTCCTGTCGAGAGCCCAGCAATTATTCCATGATTCATAGCCCAGAAGCAGGTCCTACTCACAGGTTGCCATAGGTAAGAGGCTCCATTAATTTCTAAAGGAGGTTTTTTTCTCTAGATTTCCCTAGTTTTTATTTTGGAAGTTTCACACACACATATTTTTCCTCTCCTAAATATTAAAAAAATTATATCTAAGGCTCCAGAGCTTCTGAATACTTCAAGGCTGTGAAGAGAAATCTGTGTCCACTAACTCTGTTCTTCAATACTGACTTCTTCAGAGAGCTTATAGTAAGTTTGAAAGGTAAGTCTACACAATGAAACACTCAGGGTGAGCATATACTTTAAAAAGTAACTGATTTGCTTTCCCTATAGGCAGAGTTAAAACACAGTAAGAATGGTGCAGTGTTGCCTGCCTTTATGTGTTTCTCATATTTCTTTCTTTTTTAGTAGACTACACTATATTTCAAATTTTTCACTCAAGTCATCAGTAACACTGTACAGCATGAGAGTATGTGAATTAGGGTCCTTGAAGGGTTAGCTTGGATTTAATGGTGGCTTTAATTGTCGAGCTAGTGTGCTTCTCTTCTTAATCCGGGTATCATTACAGCTCATCTGTGTGAGACGACATGAAGATCCAAACCAGATGAATCAGTACTACATCTGCAAAATGAGTAGAGCATTGAACTCTGGTCTTCTCTCTAGTGTAGTGCAGTGCAACTGTGAGATGACTTATGATGCAATTCCTCTATATTAATTTAGATGACATGTTCTCCCCCTCAAAAATAACTTAGGCATTCTTCTGCCCGCGCTGCAAGTACATTCTGCTGAGTCAGCCTTTAGCTAGCTCTTTATTTCAATGCCATAAATTTCAACAACTGGTGATAAAATATATACTTTTCTGGCTTAGGAGCACCAGAAGTTTAAAGTCTACATTTCTCTATCCCTGGAGCTGGGTTTGGTCATTACAGTGGTGCCTAGGGGTGAAGTAATTAATTGTTCCTGACAAATACTTTTTTATAAAAACAACTCATCATTTGTACATATAAACATACATGTGTCTGTGTTGGAAATAAAAAAAAAGCTTTTAAAGAAACCAAACATTCAAGAGAAGTGAAAATTTACCTTATGTTTGGGGGCAGAGGTGGTAGAGCTGACAGCCATATTTACAAATGAAACTAAGCTCCCTTTTGGTTTTAAGATCTAAACTTACCATAACTATTCCATCAGCAATAGAACACGGTTTTTTAGGAGATCACTTATATATGCCAAATCCTAAAACTGAGATTTTATTTTACTATTATCCTGAGTCTGATAGGTGCCTGGATTGCTATTTCTACCATTTCAATCCTTTTATTCACTGGCCACATTTGCATGGCACATATGGCATTATGCCATGCAGTGGGAGTGGTTTGCTTTCCCCTGGAGTGCTGCAAACACTGTCTAAAGATTCACAGACTCTTAGTGGTAATCATTGCTAATGTCCCCAGTTTTCTGTCCTACTCACACACTTGCTATCAGCCTGTAAGCCAGATCTCATGTCTAGACAGATTATATATCCTCTTGTCTTGGCAAGGACAGCCTTCTGTCATGTAGAGTACAAAGTGCCCCCAGGCTCAGGTGGGTATTCTACCTGGCAAAATACTGCGCCATAGGGTCACAGGACACTGGTGTTTACGTGCACATGTGTACACATATGTATACATACACATACAGGGTTCTGGGCATTCTGCTCTCGTTAAAGACGTCCTTGCTTACTGTGGAGAAGTGGGACTAGATGACCTTTAAGGAGCCCTTCTAATCCAAGGCATTCCATGATTCTATAATATACGTAGGACTTAATCTCAGTCTTTCTCTTTTGTCGTTTCTGGCTTCTCTCCAGTGCCGCTTCCTGATTTGGTATCAGAGTGATTTGTGACCTGTGGAGGCTCCCGAAAAGTGGAATAGATGTTCTGGAGACCCTTCTAACCCTGACTCCAATAGGTCAGTTGTCTTTGATAGTGAGGAGATTATTCTCACATTTCTAAACTATTTGAGCAAATGCTAAATGCATCCTGTCCATTCCTTCCCTTTGATTATCATTTGTAGAGTTAAACTTATAAAACAGAAAAAATGTATGAAACTATCTGATTTAAGGCTAAATTTACCATTGCTCATGAATATCTACCCTGCAGCAGAAAGGGCTGTAACACCTTGGATAAAACATTGTAGTCTTAGAGAAAAGAATGGGGGTCAAAACACACATTTTGAAGAAAACACATACTCAGTTTCACAGAAGTTATCTAAATGTGGAGATGAGCATGTTGAATCTCACATTTAACTTCACAGGCAGAGGTTATCTTTGTTTTGGTTGTAAATATAATGAAGGACCAAGCCCAAAGTCACTGATTCAACTCAAATGTTGCAAATGTCCCTCTACATTGTGTCTCAAGCCCTGTAAGTGTGTGGGGGTTTGCTTGCTTGTTCTGAACCTCACTGCTAGAAGTATCTCCTAAACATATGAATCTGTAACCTAAAGTTAATCTTTATGATTATTCCAAAGTTTCAGCCTAAAGTAGAAGCTTCAAACAATTGCAGACAACTGAAATTAGGAAACCAGCTTCTACTGGAAACCATTCCTTCATTCAGCACTATGTTTCTTCCTCTATAGTAGATCCAGTTTAATGTACCTCTGAAGTTTTCACTTTTCTTCCAATGCCAGTCATCAGTATGCTCTTATGGTAATGAAGATTGACCACAAACTGGGCTGTACTGGTAAGACTGAAGGCAGCAACCCAAAGAAGTGAATGTTCTCCTCTTTTTAGCATATCATCTGAAGTAGCATGCCCAGTTTGGGGCTCCCTGATATCAGCAGGACACGGACATACCTAGAGCAAGTCCACCAAAGGGCTATGAAGATGGCTTGGAGTCTGAGGAGACACCAAGGAAGCCACTCTTGGTGAAGAAAGCAAGAAGCCCTCGGCTGCCCAATTAGTGTTTTTACAGAAAAGAAAGCCAGATGCTTCCTGGAAAAAGAACAGTGAAAGTACAAGAGACAAAAGACACCAGAAGAGTCAGGGAATAGTATTTCACCGCAAGGGTAGTCAAACACTGGAGCAGGCTGTCCAAAAAGACTGTGCTGTCTCCATCCATAGAGACATTTGAAACTCCCCTGGGCACGACCCTGAGCAGCCTAGTTCAGAGTAAAATTTGTCCAGCTTAGATAAGGAGGTTGGATCAAACAATCTGTAGAGGTTCCAATTCACCCCTATTCAGTGATTCTGGTCTGCAAATCTAAAAGTCCCAAAGCCAAAATGGAACAAACATTGAGAACCAACAGGCCAAGGTATAAAGAAAAGAAGGAAACAAGGGCAATTTTAACCCTGAGCTGAATTCCTCTGCCATTGAGATGGTAAATTATTTCATAAACATAACTAGGAAAATGTCCAGTTCCCAAGGCCCATTTATAAAATGCAGTGACATTGAAAGAAGTCTTCCAGAACAAGAGCCTTCCCCCTCTAGCAAAATGTGCTTGGATTTTTTATGACATTTCACAGAGGGACATCCAGCCCTGAGAGAGCTGATTAATTCCATTCCCTGTTCGCTGGGGGTAGGTTAAAAGCTGGAATGCAGGCATCTAGCCTAGCAATACCAATTATAATAGTAAAATGACTAATGAGATGAGTAATGGAGGATATCTTGGCTTAAAATTTCACCTCTCCCACAGATGAAAAGTTGAGGGAGATAGCTGCATTTATACTCTAATTCCTCCCATATAGGGACCAGATGGCTTTTAGAATTGATCCCATCGATTTTCTTTTTTTTTCTTCTTTTTTATTTGACATTCCAGCAAGACAGTTCTCCTTTCATAGCAGTTGTGAGACTTACCTTTACATAGTCCTACAACAGTTCTTTGTTTCCTTTCCTTTTCCCAACCTGTGCTTTATTTGATAACCAGGAAAAGAACTTTGCAAAATTTAAATGTAGCAGCAGTGCAAGATGGAATCATTATTCTTTTGCTTGTTGCTAACATGGATCGTCACTCATGTTAAAAAATTTCTGCCCTCAGAAATATGGGTATACACAGGAGAGATAAATAATGGCTTACTGTACAGCAAGGTTAAATTGCCTTTTACTTAGCTCCTCACTGTCTAATATTGTGTGTCTAATTCACATCTGGCAGAGCATTTAAGCACATAGCTACTTCTAGGTGGCAGAAGCAGTTTGCTGACTAGGAATGGACTAGTCAGCTGGGGACTGTATTTGCAGATTGCACATTAATCTGAATAACAATTGCACAATCTGAGTAAGTATTGTAAAAGGAATTGTCTGAAAAGCACACATATGGTGCAGAAATTACCACACCACCAGAAAGGAAAGATACAGTGTGGTAATGATAATCACTATTATTAGTATTTTAATCAATAGAAATGATGAGTAACTGGTAATAATGTACCCCAGTGCTTTGATTTGAAAGTTTATTTTCCTGAGAGTAGGAGTTTCAACAAAATTTTCCCTATAAAGGGCAATGTTTTAAAAAGGAAGGCAGGTTTGATAGTATGTATTAAAGAGCCCTGAACTTCAGGATATTGCAACATCACAGGCTTATCCAAGCATGATTTTTCAGGGCATCATGAAGTGGCAGGTCTTCTACTTCTTCCCTTCTACTAAGGGTCTCACCAAGTGGAAAGAGTATGTTGGTAAAGCAAGGTATTTCACACTCTGCTGTAGATTCTTCTTGACTATTGACAGCTACTGAGGTGAACAAGTACCTTCTGAAGAATTTCAGATCTGCATCGGTGTCAGGCTGTCCTGAAAAGGGAGGTTTCCATATGCTGTTTTACAAGCTCTGCAGAGGAGATTGTAGCAATAAGCAAGTTTGTTTCACAAGGAAACTCAGGACTTCATAGACCCAACTTCCTTCTGACAAGAAGACACCTTGCAAGACTGTAACATCTGCTGCCTCTTAGAAACAGGATGACGATATTAGTTCAGCCACATTGCACAGGCAGCATATTGGCATTCATGGAAATATTTTGATCTGACCATTAGGAGTGCACTGACCATCCAAGTCACTTAGAAACTTTTGAGTCTTACATCATTCCCACTTAGCCTCAGTGGAAACATGACAACTATATTCACAGTTTTTACCTCACAAATAGAGACAATGCATGGAGAGTGCCAGTTGTCTTTGCTAGGTGACTCAGAGTCTTCAAGCCTCTGGTGAAGAGCTCTATCTCACTTTGGAAGGGTTTTTTATGTTTTCAATTTATTACTCAGAATTACTTTCAGCTGAATGGGAGATACTCGGTTTAATGAATTGAATTTATAACCCTTCTGCTAATAACTTCATCTGACTATGAAGTGCAAGCAACAATGGTATAGACAGTAGTCTTATAGCAAAATAGCTTTTGAAAAACTGAAGCTGAATTTATGCTAATATAGCTATAAAGAAACAGAACTACTCTATGACTTCTCCACAGAGAAAAACAACACAGCAGGGGAACTTCTCACACCTCTTTTTGTGATTATTCAATGACTTCAACTTCATGCACTTCAGAGAAGTGAAGCAATGCCTAGTTGCCATGGTAGGACTAAAAAACTGTTTCAAATGTACCATGTCACTTACCTGTACAATTTATTTTTTTCTAGTATTCATTGCCATGAGATGCAGGGTCCTGACCCATTAATTGCTAATGAGAAATGGGGAGTATTAATGCCATATGGGTGCAAGACATGAACCCTCAATGTGGGCCAAGACCTTGTCTCTATTCCAGACTTCCAGGAGCCATTTCTGTTTCCACTGCTATAAGGAAAGTGAAAACCATCAGCAGACACTTTGGAGAAAGAGACTTTTCTCACAGCCCTTTCCTCCCTGTTCTCCTTCATTTATGGGCATTGCCTAACATACCTGATAAAAATCATAGAATAGTTTTAGTTGGAAGGGACCTTTAAAGATCATCAAGTCCAACTTCTGTGCAGTGAGGAGACATTCAACTAGATCAGGTTGCTCAGAACCCTATCCAACCTGACCATGAGAGTGTCCAGGCCCTGGGATTCTAACACTTCTCTGGGCAACCTGTGCCAGTGTTTCATCACCTTCACTGTAAAAAATGTCTTCCTTGTATCTAGTCCGAATGTACCCTCTTTTATTTTAAAAGCACTACCCTGCATCCTGTCACAGATCCCAGTAAAAAGTTTGTCCTCATATTCTTTATAACACCTCTTTAGGAATTGAAAGGTCACAGTAAGGTCTTCCTAGAGGCTTCTCTTCTCCAGGCTGAACAACTCTAACTCTCTCAGCCTTTCTTCATAGGACAGGTGTTCCATTTCCCCTGATCATTTTTACATAGAAAAGAAGAAAGCATCCTCTTTCCTGACAGCAAAGACTTTATTCACAGTTGACATTTATCGAAGGTTTAGACTTCACACCTACCTGTATCCTTCTCCAGCTACTCTCTGCTCTCTTGGAAACAGGAAATCTTTCACTTGTACTGCCCTTTCTGACTTGCAGATGGAGCTTTGACTGCAGGTGAACTTAGAACTAAGTCTCTGTCACTCATTAACTTTTTCTTTCCATAGCTATACTGCAGCTCAGCCACTGAAGTCTGATCCAACCTCAGTATCATGAACTGAAGAACCAAAAGGGCAAATTCAAAACATTAGGCAACTCCACTACATAGATGTGTGCACGTGTCTGTGTGCCCACTTGAGAGAGTGCACACATACACGCAGACCACAACTGCTAAATTACACCTTTTTCATAACTTCAGTCTAAGACAAATGAAATTGCCCCCCAAAAACCAATGAAAGCCAAATTGATCTCCTAAGTGGATCAATAGAAGCTTAACTGAAATAGATAGGGGAGTTTATCAGACCTGATGTAGTAAACCACTAATAAGATCACTTGGAATTCACACATATAGGACTAAATTTTCAGCACAAATTGATCTCATTGCCAAGGATGAATGAGTACCTTTAGTAACAGATTAGGGCTGTAAAGATTCTTTTTCTGTACAAAGAGTAGATTTTCCTCTTATCCTTACTGATTGTATGCTTTTAATGCTGCCTTTCTTCTGCCCAAAACAGAAGATTTCTCTCTGAAGTGCTTATTTATTTCAGTAAAGAAACTGTATGTTCATGGTCTGTACCATTTTTGTACTGGACATTACCTAAGAGACAAAGAGTATGAGAGAAAAACTCACTCATAGCCAAGAATCTCAAAATGCTCAACTCTGAGCCCTTGTTGCTACCCCTGCCTGTAGTGACCACATATGGGGTTTGGATGAAGTAGAGCAACCTCAGGAGAAAAGACAGAAAGAGTCCCCAGGAGCACTGCAGAAGGAAGATCTGAACTGAAGGCTTCCATCACTGGTGTTGACCACTGGATATTTGGCCCTTTCTCCTTTAAGTTTTTGGTTTTGAAGTTGTCTACAAGAAAGAAAAAAACTACAATTTCCCTAACTCCTTCACTATGAAATCTGCAAAAGGCAGGTCACTCCCTCTGCCTCAGGCACCAAGCCAGCTTTTGGAGAGGGCCTGAAACATTCTCTTCATTCCTCCCCAGATAGCAAGATGCTTTCCTGCCTCAGCACATAATCCTGGCTGCCTACCCAGGCACACACACTGCTAGTTGGATGGATAATCTCGTTGGGCTTATCTCTACTACTTCAAAGAGTGGGATTTACCTCATCTACTTTCAACTGCCCTAAGGTTTGATGTGTGTTTTATGTTCTTCAATAGCCTAAGGCCATTCTCCGTGGTCAATGGGGAAAAACAGACTCCTGCAGAAGGAGTGAAGAGAAAAGCCACCATACTGAAATGGCTGTGAGGTGAGATGTATCAGAGTTTCAGTGTGAGAGGTAGCAAAGTCCAACAGTAACTGAAGAGCCAAGAAAGTACAACTCAAGTAAAAGCAGAAGGCATGCAGATAGAAATTCATCCTGCATACAGCAGCATATATCACATGGCCTTCTGGAAGGACCAGTTTCTCTCCAGTGACTACAAAGATCCTCAACACTTGGACTGTCTAGCTGCTTAGCTTTCAGATGGTTAGAGGTAAGTGAAGAGAGTGCAGCTCTGAACATCCAGCATACACATCTGTGAAGTTAGCTCTTAATTTGATCCTGGTTTGTTGTGTTGTTTTGGTTTTTTTTTCTGGAAGGCTGTTGATGCAGTTAGAATATAACTTATTTGCTGCAGATTGATCTATTTAAAGGAAGAGACAAAAAGAGGGGCAAGAGTAAAGACCCCTCTTTCTATTCTGTATTTATATATATGTCAATAAAAGCATTCAAAAAGGAGACAACCTTCACACAGCTTTACCTTTCTCTGATTCTTAAAATATCAAGAGAGAAAATAAAATGAGTTGCCAAGAGAAATCTTCTTGTGCTGTGGGACGTGAACAGGAAAGAAAAAAAAAATAAAGACATAATAAAGCATGTAGATTAAAAAACAAACCTGAGTTTTGCCTACACAAAGTTTTGGTAATGCTAAGAACTATTCTCCATAAAAGAAGTTTCTGGCCCTTTGTGCATAGGACACAGAGTTTTGCTGTAGCTTGTTCTGAAGCTAGAGTGCTGTCTGTGAGGGGATACCAGCCATTCTGATCCAGAGACATTCAGTAAGAAGTCTGGTATGCTCTGGGGTTACAGGATCCAGAAGACTCAACACCACAGAGGAAAGATGGCTAAATATTTATATCCCAAGGTATCACATTTAAAACAACTTAGAGAAAAAATTAACACAGCAGAATAACAGACCTTTCCTAATTTTTTTAAGTGATATTTATCATTTGTGGTTTTGAATTGTAGAACCAGTTATATGCTTTAATGAAAGTATTTTACTGAGGTAATACTCTCTTTGTAAGGAAACTTTGAAGTAGTGCACAAGAATGAACACTGTCTACTGAGGAAAGCAGAACCATACTTGGTCTTTCTGACAGTAAGACCAACAGGAGACCAAATGCAGGACTCTCAGTGTTACCAATTACTACAAATAAACCTAATTAAAACCAGACAGAACCGAAGAAATATAAGATTGCCTGGACAAGAACTTCTGAACACAAACTCTTGTCCAAAAGTCAGATGTTGAATATGGCATATTAGAATGTATGGGAAAACCAACTAAAGTGGAGTTACAATCAATTTTTGAAATAATAGAAACATAATAGAAGAGTTAACAGTATCATGATACCCATTGAACCTGTATTTTGTTAATGAGGAGTAAAGGATTCCTGCAAAATAGGCTGTTAATGTAAAATCCATAACTGTGCCTAGGCTTCAGATAGCTGTCTCTGGAATGATAGGTCCTGGTCTGCTCCTACCACTGCCAAGAATACAAGAATATAAACTGTATCCAGAGAGCAGACAATAAAAACAATGCGTTTTTGTGGGGTTTTGGTGGTGGTGGTGGTTTGGGTTTGTTTGGGGTTTTGTTGTTGTTTTGGGGGGGGGGTTTAATGAACAAAATCTGTTAGTAATGGACTTGAATTACAGAATTTGCAAGCAAAAACTTCAAAGCTCTTTTGGATCCCAATGAGCAATATGTCCATTATTCAGATAAAAAAAGTAAATTCAAAGCTGCAAATTGAGCCTGCAACTTCTGAAAGCTCAAGTCTGAAAATTAAGCTTAAAATGCATCAAAATAGATGCTTCAAAACACAGACAAACAAAATCTGTCACCTGAACATAAATAGGGAAAAATATAGAAGGCAAATCGGAAAACTTGAAGGGTTTCTATAAATGTTTATTCTGTATTTGCACAAATGAATGTCACAGCAGCTTTGACCTCAGTTCAGCTCAGTCATACTCAATATAACTTGTCCCAGTCATTCCGTACCTGTCCTCAGGTTTCATCCATCAGCCATCAGTTTTCTCTAGGAAGAAAAGATAGATCTGTCTCTCTGACATCCCTTCTGTAAGAGGACTTTAGGCCTGTAGTTGACTCTTCAAGTCACCATGACTTGAAATTCATGGGGATAAAACCCTGCCTCTTCATTCTTACAGGAAATGACTCTGTCAGTGTATTGCCCTGATCCTCAGTTTAAGTCTGTCTCCCTACTGTTAACTTTCTTCTTTTCTCCAGCCTCCCAAAATAAGCTAGATTTTGCAACTGCCCTCAGGAAATGAAGACTCTTTTTTTTTTTTTTAATTCTGAGATGTGCTTGCCCCTCTGGGGAGTTGAATTAATAACCAGCCCCCAGAGACAGGAGCACAGAAATACACACAACACTGATATCCAGCTCTGACACGTTCAGGTTTGGGGCCTATTTCTTTTATACAGCCTATTGTAGCTTGGTATAAAAGACTATGGCTTGCAAGCAGCCAGTAGTTTACATTTGTCACAAATACCAGTTTCTGGGTGGGGTCTCAGAAGCTACCTATTTTTTCCCCAGACTCTGGTCTCATTAAATTCAGCAGCCTCCTAGGGTATGGTGAGAGCAGGAACAAGCAGTGCAGGTGATGGGCTGCCTCTCCATGGTGGCTTTCCCAGGAACAATGCTTCTGCTGATCCTCTGCAGCTTATGTCTCCTGCTCCCTCCACCCAGCTGGGGAGAAAACACTTGAGCTCAGACATCAAAGTGCTGGTAAGGAGAAAAACTAATCAGAAATGTTAGAACCAGATTAAATCCACTGTCTTTACTAGGGTGGATTTAATGGTATCAGCTCTATGGCTTTTCTTTTTCTGATGCGTTCAAAAAACCATTAAATACACCTTCCAGCTTGCATCATGGGCATCTCAGACTTTTTAGCCTTCAATTTCTTTTAGGTAATTTCTCCACGGTGTCAGGACCTGAAAGGCTGGCACCAGAGGTGCTTGAGAAGAGAGACATGAATACTGGGAACAGTGTCCCAAAACTGGGGCACATAGCTGCCCCACTGCAGCACTGGCTCCTTCCCTGTGGCCTGTGGCAAACAGCTCAGTGTTTGAGGCCAGAGCATTGCTTGTGTGCTGCTTCCACCTGTAACATGTTATTCCCTCTCTCACAGACAGCCCTATCCACTTTTATTAGAGCAAAAAGGTTTTATATAAGTCTGGAGGATTGGGGTTTATTTTTAAAATGTTTGCAGTAGTACTTCTGAAGCATCACTATCATTTGGCAAAAAAGGGAATTTAATGCAAACCTGTATTTCAGTCACTCTCCCAATACTGCTGCTTCCCCTACAGAAATTGTTTTATTGAATCTGATTTTTCAAAATGAATTTGGTATTCATGAAAGAGCTCAGATTGATAGCTTGGAAAGTGATGGCCAGATTTCCACACAGAACCAAGGCAGCAAAACTGATTTCAGACCTGCTGCAATGAGTGCTTGAAGCAGCTCAGGTTTTAAAAGAGTTCAGCTGGGGTTTTGGTTCTAATCTGCAGAGCAACATTTCACTCATGTGCACATTCCCATGGAAGACAGTGTTCCTACTAACATAGGGACTTCTTCCCAGGCTCATTTTAAAGGTTTGTCACCTGTATTGGGCTCTGTCACATAGCAGGCTCCACATTTGATGCCTTTGGGAGGCAGCGTAATGACAAGCAGTGACCAACAATATGGTCATTGATTCAAACAACTGATCCAGTCTAACAGATTCAATCTTCTCTGTCATCACTTTAGTGAAAAAGAAAGGAAATGATTATAGTTTAAAATCAATTTTCAAAAATATGGTATGGATGAAAGAGGAAATAGAAAACCTTTTCTTTTTTAGAGTACCAGAAAAAACTACCCAAAAATGTTATACTAGTGGTTACATCTGCCAAAGGACTTCAAAGTTTGAAGCAGCATTTTTATCTATCCAGGAGCTATATTCATATAACCTGATATGCACAGCCTCTTTGATATGAGTAAACACAGCTGCAGATTTGTATCCATCAAAAAAAAAAAAAACAAATCAAAACAAAACTGTGTTATGCTTTTCCAGTAGCTCCCTTTTATTATCTTTTCCATTTCATTCCAGCTTTGTTCCAAGTTGAAAATAACAAGCCTTCACTTCATACACTGTTGTAGTGTTTGGCAGGGTGAGGGCTGATATGATACCTGACCAATAAAGGTGGTTCATGCACAAGGCAAAAAAGGGTCCATCATATTTTTTCTGGTCTCAATTGGGGAAAAACAGATTCTGAAGTACTGTAGATTTATTAACAGAGAGCTTGAAAGCATCTCTGAATTATTATTCACTGCTTTATAAATCATTGTTAAAAGTGTTAATTTCAATTATCTAAATGTTTCTCTGGCTTGTATGTCATTTTGAACAAAATTACTAGGACCAGATTTACTGGTGTACACCATTTGCTGTGTGCAATTCCAGCCTCAGGTTTATGACTGCTTTGTGTTGCTGGAG
Organism: Galbula dea; assembly: GCA_013399015.1. NCBI lineage: Eukaryota > Metazoa > Chordata > Aves > Piciformes > Galbulidae > Galbula > Galbula dea. The sequence continues at coordinate 4,292,958 of VWZX01002149.1, forward strand.
TGGTGCACTGAGCTTTCTAATGATTCTGGCTTATTGCCTTTTCCCCACACATTCTAGATCAATTTATTATTCCTTGTTGGATGGTTATATGCTTTCTGAGATTTGCTTTAGAAATAGTATTAAAAATGAAATTCACATACATTAAATAATACTTCACTGATTTTCTTAAACTTGCTAGCCCTAAACCGTCCATACATATATATGTATTTATATACAGAAGGCCACACAGACTATAAAACAAAAGCCAGGTGAAACCCACAGACGCTGAACATAAATACATCTCAAATGACATCCTGAAAAGCCATGAGGAAATAAACCCTTACACTGTACTGCACCAGCCTGTGCTTTGCATGTAACATGGACAGAGTACAATTTTGCAGTGAGCATAGCTTCCACATGAACCACGCTGTTACAGTGCTTACACACACCACCCACCAACAAGCCCAGAAAGGGGAGACAGCCACACCACGCCCACTCCCATTACCCCTCTCTGCCCAGGGAAGTTCTTGGGTTTCATACCATATTTCAAGCACAGAATTTTGGTGCAGACATTCATAGTCAAAAGCCAAACAGCAACAAATCAAACTCAAATCTGTAGGACTAGGCTGTTGCTGATACCTGATTAGACAGGTTTTATCTATAACAGGAATCAGGGGAGGTTTTGGGTGACCACCTAACCTTTGGACTAACATATGATGATTTCATTTCTAACAGCAGCAATTCTAAGAGAGCACAGATGCTAGGTATTTTTTTTTATCCATGTGTCTGTTTAGATAAAGGTTTCACATATTCGTTGTGGGAAGGATTTTGAAAACAATTTTTGTTTAAAATATGGGTAAAGGAATAAAAATGGGTCAAGGTGTATTCAACACGAGATAATTACTAGCATGAACTACAGCCTGAAGCATTATAGAGTACACATGCTGCTAGATAAATAGTATACAGTGCAGCACCAGTGTCATATCTTTTAAGTTAGCGTGCTTTTCATCATCCAGATGCCCATGTGATCTAAAGTAAGGCTGCATGAGACTTGCAGTCAAATGCAGTGCTGTCAGAAAGGTATGATCAATAATCTCTGCCAAGCTGACAGTATAAGATCTGATTTATCCTGCCTCTGACTCATATATTTATTATAAAATCAAAGGTAGCTATGGTTGAGCATTAGTAAAAAGAGCTGGAGTTTTGTTCAGTAGTGAGCTGTTGCATGTGCAACTAGCATCAAATCTCCTGGCATTTAATGATTCATTTTAAATATATCTGGCACATGAATTAGCAAACAGAGCTGTGAAATTCTAACAGCAGCCAAAAGTAATTTATGAATATTGAATTGCACTGTGCAGCATGTCAAGCAAAAATACAGCAAGAACTCCCTTAAAAGCTTCTTTGCCTGTCCCAGCATTCTCGTAATCAGAATGCCTGAGAGAGATGCACTGAATGTAATGCTCCAAATCTCCAAATAAGAAAAAAAAGAAAACAAACCCAGGAAAATTGAAATGTCCCCCTAGAAATGGATAACATATTTTTTAATGAAGCTGTTGGTAATTGGAAATATGCAAGTAATTAGGTATACATAAATGGCTAATCGTAACATTCACTGCTATGCATAGTCTTTCAGTTTGTCCAGATCTGTCAATATCCCCATAGAATTTTCCTAACCTCTAGCAGGGTTTGTCATGTATCCAAATTTTCTAACACAAGTTGGCCCTGCCAGGCCCTCTAATAGGGTATTGGAGTGCAAGTGCAGGGATTCTATTAAAACACTGCAGCACATCTGAGATACACCAGGGGAAATTAGTGTTTGTTGTGATAAGATTCTCTGTTTGTAATCTGCAAACAAAACTATATGAGCCTGTAAGGGAGGACCTGCTCTGGATCCTTATATGACCATAACTTGTGATCATGTTAGTGTTCTAAAGTACTGCTACAATGTGGAAAACTGGTTTTCTATGACGTGACAGTCTTCAGATTAGGAAAAATACAAGGCTTTAAAATATTAAAAGTGGATGAGCAAGAATGGCACGCAGCTCAAAATTAAATACAGATGTCTCAAAAAGCTGACTTGCAGAGGAGATGCTGAAGGGAAATGTTTTCAGTTAAAAGTTATTTATTACCTTCAGTCAGGGTAAATGTCAGAGAAAGCATTGGGGAAACGGTAAGGATCCTCATCTGCCTAGGAGTTCACATTTATACCTCTAAGATTCTCTTCATTCTCACCCAGCAATTTTGCCAGTTCTGGAAGAACACACACATGTACACAGCCTAAAACACCTCAGGCTTTGCACATGCTGTATCCTGGGCTCTGTCACATGCCTTTTTTACAGTTCCCACCCACTTTAATCCAGAGATCTTGCCCTGATGTTTTTAAACAGCTTGATAGGTAGGTACAATGAAAGTTCAAGTTCTCAAGAAGACTTATTCTGTACAAGTCTGTCTCCTATGTGATGCATATTCATTGATTAGTACCCTTAGAAATGAGCTGAATGTCATAATTACAACAAGCCAGCATTGCTAGCAGCAAAATAAACATGTACTTTAGATCCAATTACACTGTAATGACTGAGTGGTAAGGAGATATTGGCTGTTAAAACTGCATCAAATGGCTTTCTTGAGTCAGAGCCAACAGTATGGGGTAAAACTAGAAAACTGTCCCTTAACATTTAGATTTCTTACAACAGGTAAGGGAGAAAAGAAAACCATCAAAATTCCTAGGTAACAATTTTATAAAACATTGTAAGAAGAGGTATGAGTGGTGACTGCAGAAGCTAACCTAGCTCCTTCAGAAAACCCAGGACTCCAGCTCCCCTTGAAGAGAACAAGCTCGGGGCTCAGCACGGCACCTGGCTGCAGCTACGGTCACTTGTTAACATTCAAAGCATCGACTCTGTGGTGAAGTGCACCCCAAAGGAAGGGATGGTATTTCCCTTTCAAAGGAGATCTGGCTGAATTCCCAAAAAGGTCTGCAGAAAAGCTTAGCAGTGGGAAAGTCTTGAAGCTTATGTTGTGAGAAGAGGATGAGCTACAGAAGCATGCAACTGACTGTAGCCACAGCACTTTTATAACCATATTGGATCATCGTCAATATCATTTTGAGAAAATATCAAAGCTTCTGTTTAGATCACTGCAGACATTCCTGTTACAGAGAATGTAAAGAGGACTCAAGCTCTCTCTTGACAAAGCCAAGCCTTTGTTGGAAAAGGTTTTTATCCATTTGGGTCTTTGCACTCAAAGGAAAAAATTACTTTAAAAGTTTCTTTGAATAAAAAGGGAAGAAGAAAGCAAATGTAAACGGAATTGTTGTGTCAATTGTAGACATGCTCCCCAGCAGCTCCTTGGCAAAAAGACAGTAACAGAAACCAAATTAAACATGGACTAACAAATAGGAAAAATGTATAGCCTTCTGAATGCAAGCAGGAAATTCAACATCAGTTTGCCAAGTATCATCAGGTCCCCAGAAGGATGCTAAGGCAAGGAGACTTCCCTGAGCTTTGCCAGACTCATCACTGCAGAGAACCAGATAAAAGTACTGCAGAGGAGATGTCTGAGGGGAAAACCATCAAATCACAACTTCCATCTTCTGCAGAAAAGAGCTTCTGTTTGGGTTCAGAGATATCTCAACACTGCCATCTTCCTTTGGCAGCACCAGCCCTCCCTGAAACTGACCCTGCCATAGGGCAGAGCCAGGCTGAGAGGAAGTCCATGGGGAATTCCAGAGATCAGTTCATCTCAACTACCTTAAACACCTGTCTTAGAATGGGATGCATCACATCCTGGGGCAGCTTAGTTTTCTCAGGCCTGTCTTTCTCTAAGCCAGCTGATGTCAATCAGATCCATATTTATACCAAATTAGATTAAATGCCTTTGCTACTGTACACTAGCATTAAAAGACAACTTTTGAAACTGAGAGTAAAAAAAAAGCAACAGCTTCTGTATAAAAAGAAAAATGTACCAAAAAATTTGGCATAGAAGTTATGACAGTTATTTCATTTTGAATAGCTTTTCCAGAAGTACTTAAAATTTTTCACACAAAAATGTAACTTGAACATATGTTATGACAACACATACAAATCATGTATGTACACATAGCCTCTCACAGGAGTGTGTGTATCTCTTCAGCTGCTGCGAAACCACAGCTTTGAGCTACCTACCTCTCTCTTCACTGTGGAGAGGCTCCAAAGCCAGCTTCTAAAACAACATAATTGAAAGCACGATATTTTAAGGCAGACCAAGATCAGTGGTGGTTAACTTAAAACACTACAAGGCAAACTGCCACAGCCTGGGAGCTGATTAACTCAAGGCAAGGAGCTGGGAACAGCCATTGTGCTAAAGCATCTTTGCTCCTCAGGTGCTGCTGTAGGCTGCAGTATCCCTGGGAAGATGCTGCCCATCAGCACTGTTGCTTTGCAAACCCCACACCATCGTGACAAAAAGCACCCCTAAAATTTTGCAGCTGCTAGTCACATCAAAGACCTCAGTGTATTCTGTCTCATGCCAAAAATGTCCACGTACAACAATGCAGAAAGGGCACAATAACTAGGAAAATTCTGCAGAGTGGATCTGAAAGTACTTCACGGGACATACAGAATTCAGATTTTAGTAGACCACAGGCACTTTGTTTAAAAAATAAGATTCTCACCCCCTTTGATCCCTATGTATAAATGAGATTATCTGGAGTAGCATAAAGCATGCAAACTCTAAGTCCAGACAAGGAATGTATTGCTGATATGAAGAAGGAACGGGAGACCCTCAGGCTCCTGTCCAACAGCCCTTGAAAGCCACAGCAGACTCCTGAGCAGAGAGGAGATGGCAGGGACAGACCTGCAGCACATGGCAGAAGAGAAAAGGTCAATCAACTATGCTATGCCCATGCAGAGCTGGGAGCAGCCCTCAGAATTCAGTATGTGCCCCTCTGATAAAATCATGTATCCCTTAGGCCACATAGTCCAGATCAGGAGGTATAAAGACAAGTTAGCATCTTCAGAGGCTTTGGATGCTCAAGAATCTCTAAGAGGTGTTGTACTAACCTCATCAGTATTTGCTACTTACATAAAATGTTCATTCCTGTTGTCTTTGATGACACTCCTGTCTACAGCCTAGAAAAGCAACAGATTCAAAGAACAGTAACAGCAGCAGCCACCTAAAAAAAAAGAAACAAACTTTTTTGGAGTCCAGCTGATAAAAAGTTGCAAAAGGTTAGGAAAAAGAAAAGAAAAAAATTAAGGATCACTCAAGTTCTCTACACAATAGCCTCATTGGCCTGGCTGCGTCAGGCTCTACCAAGAAAAAACTATATACAAAATTTATCCTTTATTCTAGAAGAATTTCCTTTATAACTCTGAAGGCAACATTTTTTAAAATTCTTAAAAAATAGCTCAATGCTTAAAAAAAATATTCATAACCTGTTTTTCCTCCACTTGTGAGGATATTCTTCACTTCCAGGTGTAACAAAAAACCTTAATACTGACTTTTATAACAAAGTGGAAACTCAATTACAATGTTTTTGTATTGTGACTGCATCTGCTAAAGAAACTAAACCTGTAATTGGAATCTCTGTGCATTTTCAAACAATAGTTGGGGGGGGTTTTTTGTTTGGGTGTTTGGTTTTTTTGTAGATAATTACTTTTTGCTTCCTAAGATATACAACTCCACAACCAATGAACCATAGGCTTTCCCTTGGGACAAATTAACCCCTTACACCAAATAAACCTAGTAAAATGTGGTTATTGAATCTGGCTTCAGAAACATTTCTAAACATTAAAGTCCACGACAGGAAAATAAAACACCATTCAGATATATTTACAGAGCCCATTTATTTCTGGAAGTTAACACTGCCTACATTTAAACTTTCAAGTAGTGTGGCACAATAGAGTGAATATGTGTAAGGAAATGGTGCTGAAATTCTGGCATCCACACGATCAATATTCAGGAGGTTTTGCTTTGGACGAGGTCCGGTGGGATCCCCCACACGCAGCATCCATCAGCAGAGGAGTGTGTTAGGTGTGCTGCTGGAGGCCACCAGGCAGTTTACTTTTACCAGAGAGAAATGTAGTTTGTGTACTCTGAGGATGCTTCACGATGACACAGGCCAAGCCCTGGTGAACTGCGATGGCAGAAGATGGCCTCAAAAGCAGAATTCTGACCCAAATGTAAATACTAATTAAACAGAATCACAGAATCATAATAATCTCTCTCCAGAGGTTTGCCTAAAAAAGTTTCAAATAACACTTTAAGTTACTGTAAACAGAAAACATTTAAAGAAATAAAATGTTCGCAAAATGCTTTCTGTGTCTTAAATTACTGCTTTTCTAAATAATCAGTTACTCCCATTTCTCTACTTCTATGAAATTCTACCCTAGAAATACAAGAAAGAAAATATGTATAAATTTAAGACATTTTACTGTACACCTCTTAAAATGGCAGCTATTCTGGATATATACAACACATGTACAATACACAATCTCCCTTTACTGTAGTGGTCTGGCTACTAGTTGTGCTTTTCTCCCAAATTAGGAAGTTTAACGTTAATTAGTTCCATAAAAGTTTTCATGAAACGTAAGACTTGATGACAGCAAACAGGTCAAAAAGTAGTGCATTCAATATTTAAGCATTATATTCTTAACAGAGTGACAACAAACCTTAATCTTAAGGTTGAGTAGTCTTCGAATAACACTATAAAACTGAATTTCTAAGCATTACAAAATTTTTTTATCTACAGCTAACTTTAAAAAAAGGCAAAATTTCAGCTCATATTTGAGCCAGATCTTAGCTCAAACATCATTCTGAAGATGAATTTTGATTGATTTTATCAGTTTTCACCACCCTTCTCTGTTTCCACTGAGATAAAACCAGGAAGAAGACATTGTCAGAGCACCTGTTCTTTAGTGTTTGAAAGCCAAGTTAATTGGAGCATGCCTGAATGAAAAACCAACAGATTAGGTGCATATCCTACTCAAATTAACAAATCTGTTGTAGCTTGCCTTATACCTTATTCATAGAAAGGTATTGCACTTATTGCCATGCCTATACAGTATTCCCACAAGTGACTAGCGTTCATTTCTGCCCACTGACAATGATAGAAAACTTTAAAATCAGGTTTGCCTAGCTGAAAACTGCAGGTCCCTTCTTCCAAACAGAAAATATTCATACAGCAATGGAGGTTGCATTCAAATGTTTTGACTCATTTGAAGGTGATTACTCAGTTGCTGTATTTCCTCTGCATATGTACACAAAAAACCACATTGGTAAAACCAGTAATCATTTCCAGACTGGTGGAAACTGACATGTATGAAATTACTGTCCTCAAACCAAAAATCTACCTTGCACAGTGGCAGAAATATTAATTCTCAGAAGGCACTCCCACCAGCTACAGTATAACAACTCTGGAATGAAGAAACCTTGAACCTGCCACCACAGAGGTGTGGAAGCCACTGTGCTTCTGCCTCAGTGTGCTGGGGCTTCCAGTGAGCACAAAGAGGTCAAAATCAGAGTGCCAGGTGGAGTGATGGAAATAACATTAGTAAAACCAAACTCAGCAGAACTTTGTCTCACCCTTTCTCTGATGAGAGTTGGGTTCTTCAGGGACAGCAAGCAGGATACATTCTTTACAGTACACCTGACTGTTACTTAAAGATTGCTTAAATCTATTTTCAGTCACAATGCAACCAAAAACCTAGTTTGAGGAACCTACAGTTTGTTAAAATATGACACTGTAACAAAAGAAATAGCGAAGAGATGAGTTCCCTCCTAGCACAAGTTCTTGCTTTCTACAAATAAACCAAACAGAATGTACAGAATTTTAAAAAACAATAAAATTTAAAGAAAAAACCTGCAACATTGTAAAATACAGTTTTGGTAGCTGACTCGCCAGGTATCCATCTCAGCTGTGACTTCTTCCTCCAGTTTGCAGAACATTAGGGAGGGTGAGAAATCTCCCTACCCTCTTCCTCAGGTTGAAATGAAACACCAAGCCAAAAGCTGCAAATGAAGATCATGATTTCTGGTCTTCTTCGGATGGGACGACTTCCAAGAGTATTTGCAATGTTACAGTGACCCTGTCTGCAAAGATAAAAGCATAAATGTGGGAAATTTTCATGGGGATGGAGAAGGCAGAAGCAGCCAGGAAAATTATCTTAGCTCCTACAGAGCCTGTTTGCAACATACAGTTCAGAGCAGCCATATATACCAGGTGCATATATCATTTAAATGACTGGGGTTTTTTTCTTTTTAATTATGTTTTCTTTGCCTCTGATCCAAGCCTATGCATATAAAATAATAATGGAAGGCTATAGAGGTATAAGCTCATTCAACAAAGATCTGCATGCATTTAAAGGATGTCTTAAAAGCATGACTACTCTGAACAACTGATTAGTTCTAACATATTGCAATGTTGAAATAAAAACCTGAGTCAGTTAAGAAGAGTTAATTTAGCTTAATGCCAAGACCTACCTAAGCAAAAAAGAAAAATGAGATTAAAATAAAAGGAAATAAAGATTACAAAGCTTCACATGTCTAAGAATATCACACATCCAAAGAAACTTCACACTGCCTTTTTGTCACTCTGGACATTTATATGCTTCTGGTGGTTTTGTTGCTTTTCTTTTTAGGGTACTAATTTATAAATGGCAGAGTTAATTTACACATAGAACAGTAAAAGCATTGTTTTACCACTTCTTTCACTTGTCACTTTTTTAATAATCCATTTTAAACAAGCAGGGGTTGTTGTAACAATAAAGTTCTGATTTTCCTTGCCTGTCCTGACATGTCAGTATTTACATCAGTGTAAAGCGAGGAGGGTAAAACAGTGCAACTGACAGACGATATGAACTGAAATGACTTTCCTGCTCTCCTGTCTAAGGCAGACTCTACCATCTTTTGCTCTTCTTTCTGGAGGTCACCAGCTCAGTGCAAAGCCAGGTTGCCCTTAGACTGTAAACTGTTGGGGTCACAGAGGCTAAGAGTCAACAGAGACTGCATTTTCTTCCTGTTTCCCTCCCTTACCCACAGTGGAGACTTCAGAGCTGGGCTGAGCATGGCCAGGGTGAAGTGCAGGATGAAAGCCAGCAGCAAAAAGCCAGCAGGACTTCACCCCTGCCATCTCAGCCCTTCCAGGTTTGAGGCTGAGCAAAGGAAGAAGAAATAGACTTTCTGTCAAGCTGAGCTACAGTGTAACAGCTCTTGGAAAAGAGCATTCTGAGAGCTGGCTGTGATTTTAATATTATGTTTGACAAACTGGGCAGAGCCACCTGCAGTGAGACCCTGCCCTTTCTGTGGCAGAAGGCAGTGGCTGCCACTCTTACCTCTCCATGCTGTAGTTTTGCTCTGCCCTGGGATGAAGCCCTGGAGGAGCAATGCAATATGCTGGGGGGAGTGGGGTGTTTGCTTGGTTTTTTTGGTTGCAGTTTACTCAGGATAAGACAGTGTAAGGAGTATTTATTAAAAAACTAAATAAATAAAAATGCTCCAACCTGCCTCCAGACAGTATCTGTCTGTTTTCTGCTTTGAGCAGTACCTGGAGTTACAGGACTAACTTCATACTTGTAACAAGACATCTTAACATACCGTGATAGTAAAGACAACTTCCCCCTTCACTCTGAACCTTAATTTTCCCTTTTGAGAGAAGAATTCACTGTAAATATGTCCCTTTATAAAAAACCCAGTCATCGTACCTACATAAGCACAACATAAAGCCTGGGTGAGGAAAGAAAGTAGCAATTACTGCATAAGGCTGGCCATGAAATCTGTGACAATAAAATGCTGAGATGATTTCCTGTGGTTCTCAACATCACAAAGTTGACAAAGAGAAGCAAATTGAACATATAACACTGTGTCCTGAGTGAGCAAGTGTCATCCTCTAGCATTTGTAGATAATCCTGAAAAAGACATTTTGTTATATAAACAGATCTCTTTTCCAGCATGGGCTCAGGCTATGAAGAAAGCAGGATTCAACTTTTAATCTCCTCACAGTTCAATCCATTGTAAAGAAATAAATGTTATTAATATGAGTCTACAGCTGGAATTTCAACTGAGGAAGCCCAAATAGAAGTTTTCTCATGCTGGTGTCACAGCCTTTTACACACAGATCTGCTTCCTAAGATTTGCTAGGCTTGACTTTTTTCATTTTCACATTAGTTCTACAAAAAGCAAGAAAGCAGAGGTCAAATGAAGCTGAAAATTATTTGTCCCAGCACATCTGGTGCTACAGCAAAATCTCTTTGGAAGAGGAGAGAAAAAATGTTATTCTTACTGCAAAATACCACCCAGACCCTATTAACCCCATAATTTGTGAAATTATCTTTTGTTCAATACAGTAATTTGTTAAGGAGAATGGGCAATGTAAATGCCATTAAGGGCAGTCAAAGCATACAGAACAAAGATGTTCAGCCTTGGAGAGGATTTCTTGGGTAATACATTCAAGGGCTTTTCTCCAACCTGAAACCCCTTTCATAAATATATCCACCTTCAGGTTTGGTCTTTTACCGCACTACTCATTCTGACTGTTCAACATACCTCCTCTCTGATTCTTACAAAACCTATTCCAAATATCCAATCTAATCTTACATGGGGCTCTACTCTACTTTAGTGTGACTCCATCTGGATTACTGTGTCCAGATCTGGAGTCCTCGGCACAAGAAATGGATCTGTTAGAGCAGTTCCAGAGGAGGGCCACAAAAATTATCAGAGGGCTGGTGTACCCCTGCTACATAGAAAGGCTGAGAGAGCCTGGACAAGAGAAGGCTCCAGGGAGACATCATTGTATCCTTTTGGTACTTAAAGAAAACCTATAAGAAATATGGAGACAATATTTTTAGCATAGCCTGTTGCAACAGGACAAGAGCTGATGGTTTTAAACTAAGAGTAGGTAGACTTAGACTAGATATACAAATTAATTTTTCTTTTTCACAATGAGTGTGGTGAAACACTGACACAAGTTCCCCAGAGAGATTGTAGAAGCCCCATCCCTGGAAACATTCCAGGTCACATTGGACAAGGTTCTGATTAACCTGATACAGTTGAAGATACCCTGGCTCACTTCAGGGGGGTTGGGACTTGATGGCCTTTAAAGGTCTCTTCCAACCCAAACTGTTCTATGATTCTATGGTCTGTACCCATGTGTTTCTGAACCACTGCTGTCCTTTACTTAAATTGCCCATGTTCCATCTAAGGTTTATGAGCAGCAGTCATCTCTCATCTGCAAAGGATGACAGGTAGCTAAGTAAGTCAAGTTCTCTGACAAGTTGACCTTGCAAATTGGTAAAGACATCCCTGGCACCACCCTGTTCATGTGCTGAGCCATACAGGTGAAACAGAGTGGGAATAGTCTGGTTAGCAGAGTGCTGTGTTCAGACTAACAGGCTTCAACTCCCCCTGTGGTACCACACAAAATGCTTTCCTGGAGTCTAAATAGACTGGATCTTGCACAGTCTCCTTTGTCTAAAAAAAATCAGTTATCTTCTCAAAGAAAGTTAACCAGTTGATCTGGCAAAATTCTACCTCTTAAATAACAATCCCATTCTTTCATGTTGTCCTTTATCTTGTGGCTGGAATTACTCATTCATGCCTAAGTACACCTAATGCATACTGTTTCAAGGTTAGAATATCAAGCTTGCAGCTGCCCAATGGCTTTTCTATGTCTCACAAAGGTACCTTAAGTGAATTTATCCTCATTCAATACCTTTGAAAAATGCTATCAGGCTATACAATGGAGCTCCCTTAACACTCACAAAATATGCCAGTTTAATGACTCCTCACAGGAGGTTAGGGGGGGAATCTTTTTATTTAACAAGCACATCTCCACTCTGCTCCACTCCACAACTGTCAGCATCAGTTTTCCTTCATTACTGTTGTTACCTTGGGAATAATAATTGCAAAGCAAACAAGCTGTTCCACCCACTGGCTGGCATCCTCTGCTTTCCTGTCTGAGCCTCTATGCTATGTCCATCCATAGGTATTATTACACAGGCACCAGGCCTTCATTCTCTTATCTGAAAAGCTAGAAGCTTCACCTTCATTGTCACAGCTGGCAGAAAAAGCTTCACATCTACTCAGTCTACCTTAAAAGAATTTTTTTTTTCCCTCACCCAAGTAATGTAGTTCAACACTGGCATCCTGTGGCCAGAGATTCAAGTAACTGCATTCCAAAACCTTGGACACTTCACAGAAAACACAAAAATCTCCAGGGTTTGATAAGAGAAAATTTCCAGGTCCCTAAATGTCAAGGCTGAGAAATTATAAACAGACAAACCCCCAACTATTTAGAGTAATGTCCTTTTGCATACAACTGTTTTCATTTGCACTGGAGCTTTCTACCCATTCCCAGGACATTGCAAGTAATTTATAACTGTATGAATAAAGACTTAAGAAGACCAGAGTGTGCAAGCCTTAAACTAACATCTTGTTCTGTAAATACTTTCTCCCCTATTGTCTACAGACTTCCCAGCATGACTCAATAGGCAAACTCATAGATCCTATGGCAGATAGCTTATAAATATATAACCTATATTTACACAGAGAAAATACATATAAAAGGTTACAGCACAAAAACATACATGTAAAACTCCTATTCTTTTATTGAGAACATTTTAAATCACCCCTTAAGACTGAAGCACAGAAAATAATATGTTGGGGGTTTTTTAGCACCTATACGAATGAACTATTTTTAGATTAAAAGTTTCAGGGATTGAGTTTTGATTTTGCAGCAGAAAAGATTTCCTTTCACCTTTGTTTAATAAATTATCCATCATTCTTCAAATATTTTGCCTATGGTTTTGTTTCATGGTTTGAAAATTACCTCCATTTTGGAAACCTATCCTGCTGAGTAACAAACAAAGGGAACAGGGAGCTGTAACAAATGATACTGACTTCTCTTTAATTGAAATGCTTCAAATAACCGTTCTTCAACACATCAGAACTTCCAGAAATGCTTTCAAAAACTTTCAGGAATGGTATAAAAATGATTTTTAGTGCATTCCACATATGAAATACTACAGCCAAGTCACACAGAAGTAATTTTCATGAAGCACAGACACAACTTCCACAGAGGCGTGTCGATCACAGTATATTTTGCTATCATTTTGTCAGGGGTCACTGCTAAGGACAATATTCCCATACCAGCCTTGCCTGAGAGCCTGTCCCATTCCAAACACTTCTCTGTCGTTCAGACATGCATGGTCCCAGCAGGGAGCACCAAGCCCATCCTGTCATCACAACAGTGATGTCTGAGTTTCCAAACTAAGTCTCCTTGGAGTGTAATACTACCTCTATTAACATAGGCCAATGGCCAGAGGAGGGACAGTGGTGCTTTAAAAGGAATTAGATGTTTGTAGGAGAGGAAGGGGAGAAGGGAACAGGGGGAGAGGCTTCCAATCAATAAAGTCAATCACTATCTGAAGAATAGGCTTGCTGTAAACGTATCTCATTAGTTAGTGCATGGTGACTGTAACTATCAAAGCAATGTTATGACAGGTGCCAAAAAGAAACTTGCATTGTCAGTCCCAGCTCAGAACAGCTAAGAGGATTAATCAGAAGGATTTCACAACATGGGGAGCCCTGAGAAATTCCCAGAGTCAGCATAAAGGAGAAGAGTTCCACCAGGACTTACCTAGGAGTTTTCTGAACCACTTTGGCTTATTGTCCCACACAATAAAGAGGTAGTAGGCAGGAACTCCAGTCAGGGTTATTGCGAATCCAATCCCTGTATTCACTGGATCAGAGTAAAGTGACAGTGCAACCATGAAGAGACAGGTGAAGGAAAACAATGCTGGAATAAAAATAGGCACCTGAAACATAACCACACAAAGAACTGTTACTTTACATTAACCTTCTTATTGAATTACTATGGCATTTAATATTCCATGAAATACAAATTGGATAAAACCCAGCAGTAAAGGATAGTTCTGGAGAAATATGGGTTCCTAGAACATGCACACAAAATGGCTGCAGAAACCAAGAAACACTGCAGAGTGCTGTGCAGTGAGTACCATAGAAGTCTTTTAATTACACACTAGAACACTACAGTGGTTTATGTCCTTTAAAAGGTACAGGTTGTAAATAAGTTACATTGCTAAAGTCTTTTCTCTAATCCCCAAGTAAATAAGTAAGCAGCTCTAGCTGCAGTAAAGATTTCCTCTCTGATAATTACCTATTAGAAAACATTTTAAAACACAACGAGGAGCTCAAGTCACCTTTTAAAACTATTAAGAACATATTGATTTTCTTCCTAAGGTGAAAATCAAAATCTAGCAGGAAGAGAGCAAATTAAGCACCCATTTGACTAGTGATAAAGATATTTGATAGCATTATGCAATTGATACCTACTGAAAAAGCACTTTCTTACTGTATGACTGATAGCACTATCAGTGTCACTGCTGAAAGTACTGAAAAATAACAATAGCAAATTAATTCTCTTAATTTTCCAGAACACCACTACAATCACTATGTTAGCAGGTCCCTTCCAACTCCTAATATTCTGTGATTCTGTGATCTCTCTGAAGGAAATGCCTACAGGCATGGCTTGTGAGATGTTTGGTGTAATGGAGAATTGGAGAACTCCTTGGAGATTATTGTTTTCCTTTCATGCCTTGAAGCATTACTGTTCCTCTTTTGTGCACTGTCAAAGCATTTTATTAAAATCAAAGCAAAATAGGTTATCCTGCTGACCTTCTCATTTATAGATATGCCTACAAGAATGCAACAATGCATATTCTTAGTTCTTCACAAAATAGGTTTCTTGGCAACATACAAATAGATTCCTCCTTTTTTTCATGATGGACATTATATTTCTGGATACACAATGGGACAAATTACTTTGTAAGATACTACTTAAAGTAGAAGAATAACAGAACTAAGGCCAAAAGAGTTCCTGTTCAATGGGCCAGACTATCAGCTTTTTCTTTTTGTGTTCAAAAAACCTGTGTCTGCAAGTCCTAAATATCATCTTAATAGCAGTAACAACTTATCTGCACATCAAACTGGCATATTCAATATTGGATAGGCAATGAAATAAATGTCTAATATTATCTTTCAGAAGGGAATGAAGCTGGGGTAGTGCTGGGGAACTTGCAGGAAAACACAAGGAGACCTTCAGTGGACAAGACCATTTTCTATTAACTGTTTTTCCCCCAAAAGAAATACTCCTTTAATGTCTGACTACAGAATAGATAGGAGGGAGAATGATTCATGTAAAACAGTAGAGAGTGAAGGTTACCTTGAAAGGACGAGGCATATCAGGATGTTTATATCTGAGATAAATTAACCCAGCAACTACTAGTCCAATAAAAAGCCACCTGGCAAAACTGAGGAAATTCAGGAGGCTGTAGAGGTCCCCATTGAATAACATTATCATTGTGAGAGGATGCTGCAAAAGAAATTCAGAATGTAAGAGGGGTTTAGTGGATTTACAGCAATGATGCCAATTTTTTTCCACAGAGTAAAACAGCACAGCCTTTTGCAGACACATCTGAGGGCCACAGATTTCAGGCCTGCTTTTGTCATGCAATCAGGTGTATGACTGATACCTAACTGTCCCCTGAGATCGTTTCATCAGTATATATCTGCCCTAGGTGGCCACAAATGATCAAAACCGTCCTCTGTGACCCAGACAAGTACACAGGCACGCAGCCCATTGCATCATCAAAATGCTTGAGCATCCTGGACACCATTCACATTGGAAACACAAAGCAGAGAGAAGCATATAGCTGTCACTCAGGTGGCTAGTGAAGAGCAAGAAGGAAGGGGGACACGAGAATAAATATGTTTCCTCATTAAAAAGCTGTTCTGAGATAAAAATCTTCCCTGAAGCATGCAAAAGCTTATATAGAGCATTGCACCTCGGGTTAGATGATTGGCATAGGTTACAGGGATCAATTTCACGTTAATCTTTGGACAAAAGTAGAATATTTGTAGCTTGAAACAACTCTGCAGAATAGACTACTTACTGCATGAGGCACTCTATGACTGCAAAGACACAGGCCTTGCTGATAGGGATGAAGGAATGAGGCAACTCCACTGTAGCTTTTACTGCTCAGCAAGAGGGAAGAGCTTGGCGGCAACAGCCCCTCTAGGTTTGTAATGAGGTGACTGCAGTGAAATGCTGGGCTAAATCTTTAGGTAAGAAAAACTAACTTGTGTTAGTTACCTATACTCAAAGCCTCCTTCTCTCTCTCCCTTTTTCTTTTTTTCAAGCAGTGAAGACAGCACGAATTTGAACAAGGAGGATCAATATTTCAAATATGGGTCTCTGGCTTTCAACCTCTAATGACTTACAAAGTGCATGGTTCTTTACACACGGATATTAAGCAAACTCCTTCTCTATAAAGGTCAAAGGAAACTTTACCAGTGAATTATATTGGGCAAGATTTCTTCTATATAGACTCAGCCCCTAAAAGTTTAAAACCCCAGTTATAAGTATGGTAATGCAAGAAAGGGCACGAACAGCAAAGACAACCTATCAAGAAGGCTAAATAAAATAAGATTAAAATCAGATTGCATGATTTCTTGGAGTTGCTACACACACATCAAACACCAGGACATACACATATAAACAAATTCCTTAATTCCTAGAAGTACTTTTTTATTTAACAAGCCCCAAACACTGACCATGCTCATTTTCTCAGTTTCTCCTCAAAAGCTCTTTCCTTTCTCACAGTGTATAGACCTTCGCAGGAGATAAAAAGTAGGAAAATGCTAAAATGCAAACTATCAATGCAGAATATATCCTGCAACTGCTCTAGTTGCAATACGATAAGAAAATAAAAATTAGTCTTTCTGAAGGAAAGCCATCTTTCTGCTTATCCAAAGGAAATCAGTGTAACAGGACCAGATGCAATTGCAGACTACATCTTTCAGCAAAAGAAAATATATTAATACATTTTGTCCATTTCGTTCTGCAGAAAACAGTGCAATTTACTCAAAAGGTGTAGCTACTTCATGCCAAAGAAAATTAAATGCAAAGTAAATGCTTATGTAAAATTAACTCCATTAATACTTTTCACCATAATCACATTGCCCAATTGTCAAAATTTGGAAGCCTACAGCTATATGTGTACATGTAAAGTTCAGCACTTTGGCTGGTGCTTCAGAAGCAACCTTATAGGCATCCGTAGTAAAACCTGACTTAAATCCTAGCACAAGCATCTTGTCTTACTAGCACAGACTCATGTATTTTCTGCAGTGGCTACCAGAGGTCTGCCCAGACACATTACAGTCAATAGTCCCAAAACAGGTGCTGAGCATTCACAGTTATACAAAAACTTCAAGTAAAGTGAAAATCTTCTTGGCATTATGCAAATTGAGGTTGAGGTTGGTATTTTGACATTTTGTCCTAACATTTTACTCTACAAATTAGTCTGCAATGCAAACACATGGCCAGCATTTAGCTCTGCGGATATTTAGAAGTTAGTAATAGGATTTCCACTATAATGTTGGTGTTTTTCCTTAGACAATTCACAGACTATTGCCCAGGCACACATTCTCTCATTTTTTAATCACCGCTACACTGCACTTCTGAGGGTACCCCTTCCATTAGCTTAGTGCATAATTGTTTGCATTTTTCACTATAAGGTGGTATAATGAGCCTTTAGGGTGCTCCCAGATGCTGGTGTTTAGCTGCACTTTCAACTAAATGAATCCCTTTTTTGTTTGTTTGTTTAACTGGAATTTGTTTCTCTGAAAGGGAACTAGCTCATCACTAGCAGGTCCTTAGAAATAAAAGGCAATAAGACGTGAATTAGGTTGCAGCAATAGGCAGCCAAGCGCTACCGACAAGATAGCAAGGAAGAGATGATAGAATAAGAACAACTCCCAAATCTCTTTCCTGTCTTTACCGTCCTCTGCCCTGCCCAAAGCCCACATACACATTAATAAACAAGACTCAAGCAGTGCCCAAATTCTGTTTGAATCCTCTATAGCAAGGCTGTAATATGAACTCTTGTGCAGGAACATTTGTTTGTATGATTTACCAAAACAATGACAGCTGGCAGAGGAGTGTGCTTGCGGACATGAATCATGGAGAGAATTTCCGGAAGGTGACCCTCGCGGGATGCAACGAAGAACATCCTGGTGGGAAATAAATGTGGACAGACTTTAAATGTGCTCATTACTGGGAGTAGGCAAAGCAGCTCATGAAAGTCAAAGAGCACAGCAGCACTTCTTAGGCTCGTCTGAGGTATTCTGAACAAAAGGACTAGCAGGAGAAGTCCATAAGCAGAAATCAAAGTAGTTTCTGAAGGTGTCTCCTCCTTACCTCACACTATGATTGCAGTTTGGAATTGGTTAATATTTTTCCCTCCAATTTCACTCTCTCATATGAAAGAAAGCAGCCACTAAGTGCTACACTCAGAGGGATCCATTTCCAAAACATTCAAAGGGTTTCTACAGTAAGGTGCTAAACTTGACAGGAACAAAGTGAGAAACAGCCTAACACCTGGTAAACCTGATAATAATTTTTCATTTCCTGCTAAAGGAATGAATCCTACTTTCTCCCTTACTTTCAGTGTGCATCCCACACCCTTCATTCCCATAATATTAGCAATGCTCACCTAGAGACTGCAAAAATGCCACCATTCATAGAGCCAAAACAGGAGAGAGCAACAAATACTGGTACAGCTAATGAAAAGTTTCCCATTAGTCGTTCAGCAAAGGTCTGAGGAGAGAGAAACATACAGTGATTTTTTCATAAAACATTAGAGTTTACTTTATTAACAAATTATTAATAAGTACAGTTAATATCCCATTTCTGCATCTCTCGTTGGAAGTTGTGCTGTGCATTTGTTACTTCTTATTTTGTGACACCAAGGCAGACGAGGTATCCCACCCTTACTCCTGACTTCATTGGGAAGATCGTCATGCTGTGAAGGTGGAATCAGACCCTGATTTGTGTCAGTTTAGGTCATTATGACTCCAAAAAATAAGACTCAGTCTGAATGGATCAAGGTATGATCTGTCTATCTAGTATTTTTTGTCTACAGCTTTCCACTTACTTAGCTGATGCTACCCAATGCTATAGTCCATCCATTCACACTTTATTGTTCCAGGTTACCAGAAGAGCCGTAATTGGAGTTTGGGACACCACAAGTGACATGCACAATTTCCTTCAGGTTTGCAAAATGTTTTGTTTCTATATCTCCCATGAGCTACAGAATTTGGTCATTTATTAATGATGTCAACCAAAATAGCCACAGGCAGTGTCACTACTGCAAAGAAGGTGGAAAATTTTATTTCCTTTTTGTGAGTCAGATACTATAAATATAAAAAGTGTCATCACCACCATTCAGCAAGTACAATTGAAGCAGTATTTCTAAGCCAAGTTGTCTTGCAGCTCCTTCCCAAATGAACTCCGGTACTCACAGCAATCCCCCTCCTACATATTTGGGACACACATTGTGCAGAGACAGCTTTACCGCTTCTTACTACAAAAAATAGTTCAGAGCCTCCAATTCCACAAATATTTGTGTTTCCTGCTTCTCAGGAGTTCAGATGACAATTTAACACACAATTATTCCAGCACGCACTTGGCTATAACACTTAAGACCTATTGACTTTGTTATACCACATAAATAAATAAGGTCTAACACTATATTACAAATGCTATCGATGGCCTTAAGGTTCAACCCCTCTCATCAGTCCAAAATCAGACTAAGTTCACTGGGATGTTATTGCATGGTATAAAATAGGAGCCATAGAAAAGGCCGAGTAGATGTGTCCCCTCAAATTTTTCCCCTGGAAATAAGAATATATCAACAAACACAACTGCAGCAGGGGTATAGCTTTGTATTTTTCTTCTGTAACTTACCACTGCTACAGCTTTTGAAAGCAGCAATTCCCCAGCACTGATTGTAGTGAAATAAGCCACGTTTGTTAACACATAGCCAACTGTGACGATAATCATTGAAATGCATATTGCGAGGGGTATGTTTCTGAAATACACAAGGTAGCTCATTATTTTGCAATCTGGTTGCTATTCCCTGAACATGAAACAAATAACATGAGAAGAAGCCACTAATGATGGTGAATGCACATTTAGTGATCCCAAAATATCATAAATACCACAAATAGAAACAACCAGTAAAAAATAACACATCTAAACTGAAGCGTGTAGAAAAAGCAAATAGGTTTATAACGAAGAGGTGAGAAACCATTTGAGGGAGGAGTTCTTTGGGGACACCTTGAGGTTATGGTCCCCATGATTCCTGTACAAGAAGCATGGCCCACTTGAGCTTCCTGCAAGTATTATCTTTCGAGCTGAGCCCAGTAGGAAACCCAGAGATGATCCATTATTTTCTGACATTTCTCTCAAAAAACACATCTGGGTCAGAATTTAAGGATCCTCTTTGCTACCAGTCCTTATTTCTCAGAGAAATCCTTGACATCAGTATGCTTGCATAGAGCTGAAAAGAACCTTTAAACTGAGACTAAATAAATAAACAAAGTGGAACAGTATCACTTTTGCACATCTTTATCACTTTAGAAGCCATGGTATCAAATACTGTCATTAACCCAGACACAAAAGTAGTAAGAGGATCAGGTTGTATTGCAGCACCCAATCAAGGTAGACACAGTGATATTGCCTTGACCCACTGCTACCTCATGCACACATTCTCAGGTGAGGAAGCTGGAAGGAGGGAAGTCAGACAGCTTGTAGGATGTGCTTGTTGATTGACAAGGCAACGGCACGGACCAAAGAAAACAGCCCAGAATACAAGTGCTGTATTGGTGGAAAACCCACAAAGTTATTGACTCAAGAAATACTGTAGAACTATGTGTTAATAACATATCTGTGCAAGAAGATTTTTTTGCAGGTCAGTTGCCAGATATTTTGCAACAAGTTTGGTTAAGCTTCTTACGTGACCTGAGTGTAAACTGATTTGAATCCACATTGTATTCAAGGTAGGGATACATGGTTTCAAAGCCTTTTGGATCAGAGAATTTAATTCTATTTTCTGCATCACAGATGAATGCTTCGATCACCAAGCTACTGAATAAATCATCACTTACTTCAACCTTAAAAAAATGTTTTGAGCCAGAGATAGCGAATTTGTATTTTCACAAATATCATTTGAACAACTGAAACCACATTGTTAAACTTAAGAAACTATCTTTGTTCATTCTAACTCTTTGCAACACCAGTTTGATGTGTTCACTTCTAATTTAAATCTCAGACTAAGTTCCTCTAAAACAGAATAGCTGTTCAAAACTAAGGGGCAAAAACCCCCCAAACCTGCTTCCAAACATGATCATTTTCTTAGCACTGCAGGTCCTGACTTGTTATGCTGAAGAGGAGCACTAATCCCCTTAGATAGTGATACCAACAACAAAAGAAAAACTCAGGAGAGGAATAAAACCCAAAAAACAAGCCAGAACTAGTCAGCAAGTACTACTCGTTAAAAAGCCTGCAGATCATAACTCACGCCTGGAGCAGCACAAAGGATGCTGTGACTTCTAAGCTCTCGAGTCCTCATCTTCTGAGCAAAGCAAGCCCTCAGGTTGCATCTCCTTTTGTCTCCTGGCAGGAGCAGGCCTTCAGAGAGCTGCTGTATGTTCACACACAGCCCCTTCAGGTGCTGCTTATTAGCCACTGCTTTCAGTGACAGATTTAGACAAAAAAATGAAAGGCCAGTTTCAAGATTTCAGGGCTGAGTAATACAGTATGGTTCATTTCTCACTGACACCTCAGCTCAGATTTACGCTTGGTCCCTGAATCATCTGAAAGCACAGGCAGGTGAAAACCATATGTAAAGCCACTAAGTGAGAGCTTTAATCATGTCTCTTCTATCCATTCAAATTAAGAGGCAGTTCCCAAATTACAACAGGATCATATTATCAAACCGTGCTATGAAATACAATCATACTGTTCTTATTACTGGAACAAAAACTGTATTGCCATTACCAATAAAAATTAGCTCTTTTCCTTGGACAATCACTGTAGCTTTTTTTTTTATTTTACATATTCTCCTAGATTTCTATTTCTCTCCAAATCAGAAAAAAATCATGCCTAAGTTCTGTTCTCCAGTAAATTGCCTCTATCAATACAGATTTCACCTTTTCGCTTCTGCATGAATCAAACACAACATAGGCTGTTAGCACACCAATAAGATATATTTCAAATATAATGCAAATTTACACCTGCCACACAGCTAGCAGAGAGTTCTGGACTAGATGGAGTCAGGAAATTCAAGAAAAAAAAATTTTGCTTCAAGATTTTTATTCATTGAAGCTAAAACATCTGATGGGAAACTTCAATATGAAATTTCTTATGGAAAAACTCTTAGAACCAAGATAGGAATCTAATCTACTCAGTAAAGACCTCAGGAAAGCAAATGGCTTAAAAACCATATCATTGTCTGTGCTCGGATATAGGAGACAGTAATATTTTATTTACTTAAAGCAGACCCAGGACTAGAATTTGCATTAAAGTGGCTACTGGTAACTGCAGGGCAGCGACTTCCTTGTGCATTTCATCTGAAAATTA
Organism: Galbula dea; assembly: GCA_013399015.1. NCBI lineage: Eukaryota > Metazoa > Chordata > Aves > Piciformes > Galbulidae > Galbula > Galbula dea. Next base: position 4,315,417 of record VWZX01002149.1, read on the forward strand.
AATCTCAACAGGTTTCAAAATCAAGAGAAATTATTTTCAAATCACCTTATTTTCTGAGTAGACCTATAGGTGCTGATGTTATTAGCCCCAAATCCATACAATGATTTGGAAATGTCTCAGATATTACTGCCATTCAAGGAGGCTGCTCCTTGGGTAGAAGTGGAAGCTACTGCCAGGAAATTATTTTGTAATGAAATTCATCTCTTTTCCCAGAACTTATATACTATATATATTAAGACAATATAACTAAAAAGTCTTTATAAAATCAGAGGAGAGACAATGAGAGTGGCTTCTACACGTCTGAATGTTGATTAAAATTGAATTGAATCTCTACGTTTTAAGATTACCCATCCCTAGCTACTATTCAAATCCGAATCTTCCCCTTCTACCCTTATACAAAGCAATTGTAATGAAGAGCCACACAGCTTAAATGAAGAGCACATCTACCTTGAACTTCCCAGAAAACGTCACTGAGAAGTCTACCATCACAGAGAAATTAGGCACTGGGAATACAGCTAAGTCCATCCTCTGTCTATACAGAGCTAAAATGCACTGCTAAGCTATGCTGTGTATGGCTTGGAAGAAAATTTCCTCCTTCTAGAGTCCATAAAGGCCTCTGGAGCTAGGGCACAGGGTTCAGGTAATCAGGATATCCACAGAGTTTTGGATTTGACCTTTGGTATTGCACAACCATAGATCTTCTGACAATCTCCTCTGGTACTGCTCTACCTCCTACAGAAATTTGTAAGAGAAAAAACACAGATTGGATCAAGTAAGGGGAAGGAAGGGTAGAAAGAAAAAAAACAAAACAGAGCAAGAACATGGGGATAAGAACAACATCAATAAATCAACTACGGAACATTCCCAGCAGTCTACAGCTCATATTGCACCTTAATGACAACTTTTAACAGCAAACAGTGAGCACTAAGAGCTGTGACCACTGCAGGCTGTTCTTTTTCTGAAACGACAAGTACACTGTCAAATCTGCCCCACCAAGTCAGTTGAGTTCACAGGTATGAAATACATCATTGCCACATCCTTTGTTGTTTAGAGGCATGCCAAAAATCATTTCTTTGTGTCATTTTCAAAGTCAGGTTTTACAAATGTTCAGTCTGAGTTTGCTGTCCTGGGAGAAGCTGTGCCAGTGGGGCCCAGCTGGGAAACATAAACAAGAAGATCTAAACAAATAAATTAATTGCTGGTAAAGTTAGATGGGATAAATCACAAATATATTATGCTATAGAGATTGTGAAAGATACAAAAGGAAAAAGAAAAGAGAAAAAATCCTAATTCCTTCACATGGTTTCCAGGCAAGGATTTGCTTGGTTTTCATGTGCATAAGCCTGTATATGCTGTATTTCTTGAGCTGAAAATCTACCACCGCAGGATTTTCAAGATCCTTTTCAAAAGTTTCCTTTTACAATAATTTATTCACCATTTGCAATCTGTTAACCAATTTTCCAAATTTTTTTTCCCCAGGTTTTGGAGCTCTTGAAAAAAGAAAAAATCTAATGATTCATCACACTGTCCAGAGGGCCAAAGCTTGGCAAAAGTGGTCACAAATACAAATTTATCAAAATAACCTTACACTTGAAAAAAAATAACTAAATACAATACAGAAAGCAACAATAGAGCCCTGGTAATTAAATAATCTCAGGACTTCAGACTATAATAAGAAGATGTATAGACTTGGCTGAGTAAGTGCTGCTTTCCAGAGCCCAAGCTGTTGGGCACGAGCCCAAGCCTTGCCATTCCCAGGAGGTCATTCTGTGAGTTGTGGCAATGCTGACCCCTGAACAGGAAAGCAGTATGTTTTAATGCAAACCTTCTTTTCTCCCATGCATATTTTTCATGCAAAAAGGTGCCTGCAAGACAGTGTGTTACACTGAAGGGATCAAGTAGTTCTCACCATGTTAGCATGTGAATCTCACCCATCTATTAGGAGAAAAGGAAGATGCAAAACTTCAAATGAGACCACCTCTCAGGACAGAATCAAAGTCAGGAATAGAGAGACAAAAGGGACTGGAATCATCACAGTGCCTTTTGAATTCACGTATTTGTGAATGTTAATGCAGGTCTTAGGCACAACTGACTTTAGAAACAAGCTATTATTATTTTTCTGTTCATTTTTGCAAAGGTTCTCCTCAGCAGATAACAGCTTTTCCCTCTTCACCACTTCCCAATATGTTCCAGAACAGAGCTGCTGTTTGTGGACTTGCAGCTCAGACACTATTGAATTATGTAAATTCTCTTCATTTTCTTTTGATTGTGATTTTTCCAGGGGAAAAATGAAAAGAGAAATGAGGAAAAAAGAAAAAAAGACCAAAAAAAATCCCCCAAAAAATAGAAGACTAGCTTTTAAGCTGCACTCTCACTTACACCCCACATGCTCCATGGATACTACTGCTGGAGTGAGCATTAAAGGGCTCCTTTCTTCATTTCAATGTGGTGGTTCTGCCTCTGACATCCTCACAGACACAGCAGCATGACACTGGGTGAATAGAGTGAAGAATCAGGCCACAGTCTACATTTAAAAACCTTGCTTTCTATCACCTAGGAAGAGAAGAAAAAGGCTTCTGCTATGTCTAATTACTTGCTTCCTTTCTGGTCATTGGTTCGGATTATAATTGGTTACAGTTCATAAAAAAGGTCTTCTATGACCAGCTGACTTTAAAGGGTGAAACTGCATTACAAGTGTGCTGGGAAGGGCAGTAGATGTTATTAACTTCTCAAATGTTTCCAATACCCTTTTTGGCAGGCTTTCCTAAAAACCCAAGTAGCACATATACTCTCATGGCTAAAACTTAAGACCTTGAAAGACATCAATTACACAGTGTAACACTGTTGTCCATAACATCTCCTTCTAGGCAAACCTTTCCAGTTGATGTCCCAAGCACGGAAGTAGATCTGTCAACAGCCCTGGAGGGACTGAGGGTAATTGTAATGCTCACAAGGCAATTTGCTTTATTTTAATAGAGATTTATACCTGGCTGTAGTCACATTATGTACCAACTCAGGCTGGCAAGCTAGATCCCACCAGAGTGTCGTATTCATTTACATCACAACCCAACCCCTAACTTGTCAAGCCAATTCCTTTTATGAAATGCCTTGCTTTGAAGAACAGAATGGATTCCTTTGAAACTTGGGCTACCAGTCAGAGACACCTCTAATGTCCAAGCGGGATCCTGAATCTTTTCACATATAGTGAATAGCATTCCTATCATTCCCAAAGAAAAACTAAGCCAGCATAGGAGATATGAAAGATAACAGCTAAATCCGCAAAAGACTTTTGAGGTTACAACACTAAGTATCAGTCACGCTGCCTCTGCTTACCCATGCATGTGTCTTGTACAGCAAGCATGGGAGTACTGTTAGGAGCCAGTAAGCAAGTGCAAGAGGCAGTACATAGAGCTGCTAAAATAACATGAAATATAAGTAAAGCAGAGGCCTAATTTTTAAATCTCTTTTAAAAAAAGCAATGGAACACAGACTTGAAACAGGATACAAATCATCCCCTGTGACTTCTTGGTTAACTCTTTGATAAACAATTTCCATACGTCCATCAAGTGCCAATATTTGACATTACCATATTATCTCATTTGCAAACTTATGTACAAAGTTTATGACTGTTTCAAGGAGACATATGAATAATCAGGTCTGGCTTTTATTTTGCACTGTTATTTGTCCTTAAGGCACACCCCTCCCAAGGACACGAAGGTCCCAAGGATCTAAGCTGCCTTTTCTTTCCTGTTGTAATAGTCAGGCCTGGCCACTCCTGCACAGAGATCAGTTTGCCCTGGGAACCCACAAATGTTTATCTCAGAGAGTCTAGGAGGCTTAGCTGGAGAACAGTCAGGTGCCTGGAAACAAGGGCAGCACCTGAGCAGGATCTCTAATAAAGGATCTTTATTTAACATTTCAGAAACTGAAGTGATAGGGAAGATACTCAGATGAAGATGATCATTTATATAGGGTAGTGCAATTAAGATGCGGTTTAGGTTGGACCTGTAATTAAAAGCTTACCTTTAAAAAAAGCAGCATAATCTAAATTCAGAGGATTAAGATACAAATATATTGTCACTCTTGGATTTGATGAATGACTTCCATGATTCTACCTAACATCAGCATTTTGTCATCCTCCCTTTATTTCATTTGCAGGAAACTTTCATGTACTCTAAGAAGTTTGTGACCTTTTGCACCAGAGATGCAAAAGCTCAGCTTTGACTTTTATGGCCTATTTCCCTTCAACCAGGAGATGAAGGGAACACCACTGCTCTTTCACAAGCTCCAGCATTTTTTCTTCCAAGGCCTATTTACTGGAAGTGCTTACAGCACTGCCAGTAGTGCAGATTATGGTGAGAAGCAATAGTAAATCACAGTGCTTGCTTGGAGGCAAGGAAGTCATAACCACAGCCCTGACATGGGGTTGTAAAAACAAAACACCTTCCTGCACCAAGCTCATTTATGGAAATGAAGGGTAATGGGGCAGAGGTGTGATCTGAAGCAGATCCTCCAAGCCCCCATATCTGGCACAGGATCATGAGTCTAACTTCCTCTTAACTGCTCTATGCAAACATATACCTCGCTACCAGACTTAAAATAAATGTAAAAGGATGTGACGTAATTGTGTATTAAAAGTAGTTTTACTTGCTACAGGAAGCTTTCCTGGGCATTTGAAATGAATAATTCCCTGAGCATCTGATTTACAAGCAAGGTTTACTTTCCCCAAGCAGAATCACTTTTCATTGGAAAGAGGGAGTCTCCTGAAGTTCCCTCCAGACTTACAAGCAGGCAGATCTGCCGTCCTGCCTGGCCACTTTCCTGTGAAGCACAAAGACAGCAGCCAGCAGGGTACTCACAGTACTTAGGGGGAACATTTAGCAGTATAAACAAGGGAACCTGAGTTCGGAAATGAGTGGATCTGGACTCAGAGCTGGAAAACAAACCAGCAGACAGCAGCTACCACATAGCAATAATGTCATGGTCAGGGAAAGAAATTATGGCAGTTATGAAAGGAATCCCACCAAAATCCACACTGCTTGTCACAGTACCCTTCCATACCACTGCAAGTATGTGAGCATTTTCAGACAGCAGGGTTGGTGTGGAAATGGAGCCTGCCTTGATCTCTATGTATGTCTATTGTCTATACTGAGGACATATACTTCTGATTTACGGCACAGCAAATGGCAAAGAGACACTTTGAGTAATGGAAGGGAGCAGGCTGGCGAGGCTGTTATCATTCCCAAAATGAGCCACTCAAGTTCAAAGCCTGGGAACAACCAGCCTGAATACAAAACACCTCACTCATCTTCAGCAGAAGGTATAGGAGAGTGTTGCTTCCTCGGCCCTGCAGCTGAACTTTTTAGGAAGCATCTCTGATAGCATATTAATGACTGCTTATGGTAACAAGGGAAGATAAATGTTTTGGTGCATAGAGGGATGGAGGGAGGAGCATGTGTCTCTGTCTGTGTGTGTATAAAAGGAGTCAAATTTTTCTTATTTGTTAAATTCCTTGACATTTAATTTTTAGCAGGAAGGTTTCCACAATGTCAAGGATCATAAAGGAACAATTTGGGGCTGTATGTTACCATTGATATTTCTGCATGAACAAAAATTGCACCATTCGGTGATGAAAAGAGCAGCTACTTGTAATAAGGAGCACCATGGCAACTGAAATATCGTTTACCAAGACTCTTCTGAAGGAATTCAAAATGAGAAAAATGGTAACTGTGGGTGCCTTGAAGCATTAGCATTTTAAAAGATATAAAAGGTTTTAAATGAAATTAAAGTAAGATGTCTTAACAATACTGCACTGCCATGAGAGGGGCTGTTTTCTTTGCAGAGAGCAAGGAAATGAGGCTCTTGCTAAGGACAGACTGGCAGAATGGCTACAGATGTAGGATAGCCCATCTAGCACACTGAAATAACTAAGAAATTACTAAGTTCTGACACAGAAGGGAACTCCAAGTGTGAGCTGAAATATGCCTTTGTAGCATGCAGTAACTGGAGGCACTTGAATGGAGTCCAAATGGGAATATCAACTTTTTCTATTTTATTACCCTCAGTGCTTTGAGAAAGGAAATACCAGTAAGCTGAAAGGCTCTCTTGCTAAAACTTCATAATACTTGAACTACAATCACATGCATAGGAAAAGAACATAGGCCTTTGGTTTTGGTGGGGTTTTTTTCTCTTTTCTTTAAGAAGTGATTCCACAAAGAGAAATACACAATTTTAAAAATCACCAGTAGAGCTGGATTTTCCTTTTTTAGTGTCTAACCTGAGAAATCTTACACATAACCCTTAGAAAGTTAACACTGAAGCCCTTCTGCAAATCAAGGTCCTTCCAGTGTGGATCGTGACATGAAATCACCAGAATTATTAATCTTTATCAGTGACCTTGGACAGCATGGTCAACAATACTTAGGATTTTAAGGCTGTACCCTCTCTGTCAATGATGCACTACTCATCCATGCTAAAGATCATAAAATGAAAGTAATAACAATGGTTTAAACACAACTTACTGCACTGTTTCTTATTCTGACTCAAAAATCAACCTAAAAACAATATACTGGTGCTATCAAACAGCCCTACATCCTGGCACTCCACAGTATGCTGTCCAGTACCAGCCTCCCTGACATCTGCACTTCAGAGGAAGCCTAGAGAAAACACCAGCTCTGTGGAACAGGCCAAATTTATGTGTTAGTTTAGCAAAAGTGCTTGAAAGGCTTGTCTCAGTAACCAAGATAAGCACAAAGCAGATGGCATGATTTGGCTACTATGAGGGAACTTTTTTTCTTAGGAGCAGAGAAAACACATAATTCATAAAACTCCAAGGTATTTCCTCCAGGACAGCAACCTGACTCTGACAGCGTTCAACACCATACCCAAGTGGCCTACAGGTGGGACGTACTTGTGTTTGGGATAGCCTGCACCTAAGAAAAAGACCTTGTGGCCTTCACAAGCATCAAGCAAGAATCCTAAAGTGATTCTATTTGTTTTTCACTTCTATAGAGATATTTCATCCCACAAGGAGCAAATCCTTTAATGAAGTTTTGCCTAAGGAAAATGAATTTCATGCTCTTCTGTGTTCTTTTATCTGGTTTTGCTTAGCAGCTGTTGTTTTCCTGTAATAAACAGATATGAAAAAATAGAAGCACCTGTCAGTCCTTCACTGTAGGGTGAATCTAATTATTTTCTCTAAATAACCACACATAGAAGTTAAATTTCTTGTCAGACTCGAGTGATCCTATTCTCTCTCTATTCTTGTGATCTATGTGGGAGGTCTCTCCATTGCTGTTAGATCTTTTCAAATGGTGATATCAAAATGACTCTTCTAAGGGACATTTCATTCTATCATACTTCAAAAAATTAAATACTCTTATTATACAGTCCATTTTTTGCAATAAACAAAACATAGTGACAAGGTGAAGATGCAAATAACAGTACTTGCTCAACAACAAGTGTTACAAGTGAATGAGGATTGACATAATAGGCCACAGCAGTGCAACTTGTAAAATGCAGATTATTCACTTCACAGCTCCTCTGGAGCCATTACAATCTTATATAAATCCTCTTAGTTTACAGTTGATGGATATAGGCTGTACTGTAATTTGAATGATTGAAAACCCTTATGGGTTGTTAGTTAGCAATATTCTTTTCTTAAATAAAACATCACTGTCACTGTGTATTTAAAATTCCAACACAGTCACTGCCAAATATCAAAGTATAAGCTACACTGTAAGTGACTTGCTTAACACCAGTACACCCATAAGCACACACACAAAGCAGCTACCAAGTAGGGAAGGAGTGTGCAAGCGAATAGGAATCTCAGCTCTTGGTGGCTGAGAAGAACCCACAGTTTCCTCTGCTGGAAGTTCTGTGATCACACAGAAAGGGATATACTGTTCTATGCAAAAGACACACACAAAGGCAGATTATCTTGTTTTGATAACACTACTACATATCTCAAATACAAGTCAGCAATTTCACCACTTATTAAAGCTAAGTAATCAAATAAGGCAACTCCATTAATTGTGTCATCCAAAAAAGCTATGCCAAAGTTGAGTAAGTTATTCTGCTAGGTGAACCAAGTGGAATACATTCCTTCTCTTGTATGTGATAATACCATTGCTATTGATATTTTGACTGTGGTCTTCTTCTTGATGATATGGTATGTGTTAACAACTGTTTGTCTGATGATATGTGTACAATAAATAACATAGTACCCTTGTGATTTTAGTAGTCCATTTGTTTGGGTTTTTAGTCTCCCATTTTGTATTTTATGCCAGTAAAAAATATTATCTCACTTTCTCTGTCAGTTGCCAGCATCAGCCTAGAGATGTTATAGATGGTCCTCTAATAAAAGGTTACTGTTAATGGCATACAAGACGCCGCTACATCTTCTGGTGCAACACCATGCTCACCTAACATTCTGCACTTTGACATTTTTGAGGCTCAGCACTGAAGGGAAAAGGAAACAAAAGGGGCACATAGAGGCTCTGCAGCTAGGAAAGTATGTGCCACAGTACAGACCAGAACATCACCCTGTGAACTAACCTAGCAATCTCTGCCATGTATAACAACCCATAAACAGTAGGTGTTGGCTTGCTTTTACAAATAACAGGAAAAACTGCTGTGAGGCTCCCCTTTTTTCTAAAGGTAGGATGTAACAGAAACTGACAGTACCTATGAGCAGACTGCTCTACACCTGTGCAATTTCATAAGGCATTTCTCAGCTTCTGCTGGCTTTTACAGTGAGATGTCAGTGCTATCTGAAACCCAGATTTAAATCTCAGACCAAATATTAAGGTGAGTGCTCAGAATTGCCTCCCCTGTGGCTAATATCATTGGCAAATAAGGAAATAAGAGCATTAGCGTCAGAGGAAACCAAGGTCCTGTTTTAGAGTGGGGTGTGGATCAACCCCAGCCAGCAACTGAGCCCCACACAGCTGCTGGCTCACTCACTCCTCTCCCTTCCCAGTGGAAAAATTGAATTGAAAAAAAGTAAAACTTGTGGACCAAGATAAGAACAGCTTAATAAAATATAATAAAATATTATTAATAAAATATAAATAATGGCAATTAAAATTAAGAGAACAAGAGAGGAATAAAACTGAAGAAAAGACAAGTAATGGACAGTGCATTGCTCACGATCCACTGACCAATGCCTAAGAAGCAAATGGCACCTCCCCTCTAGCTCCCCCCACTTTATATACTGAGCATGACATTCTAGGGTATGGAATATCCCTTTGGCTAGTTTGGATCACCTGTCCTGGCCATGCTTCCTCACAGCTTCTTGTGCACCTGCTTAGGATATCCTAAGTTATCCTTAACTTAGGATAAGCACTACTTAGCAACAACTAAAACATCGGTGTATTATCAATATTCTCATACTAACTCCAAAACACAACACTGTAACAGCTACTAGGAAGAAAATTAACTCTATCCCAGCTGAAACCAGGACAAAGTGGAAAGAAAACCCAGGAGAGGCTTGCCTACACTGCAGAGCAGTAACACCATCAAAAGTTGTACAAACTACTCTTGCTTTCTTTCATAAAGAGTATAAGCCTCACAGGGCACAAGGTGATCAGTGTGGAGGTCAGAGGGGAGCCAGAGTGACTGTGCTCTGTATCAAAAGGTAAGCTCTGAACCACCTGACGTGCAGACATACCTTGTCACCTTTCCCAGCTGTCAGCCCAAAGCATAGTCCGAGAGTGGTTATCAGCCGAGCACAATCTGGGTTTTCAGGCTTTGCGTTAGCGTATCAAGAGACAATACACCATAGTAAAATGAAAAAAATGCTTCTCAAGCCAGTAATTCTTATATAGACAAAACACTTGCTGATTTGGCCCAGTGTGGCACAAAGGACTGGCACTGTGACTGACATTATATATGTGTAGACATAGCTTTATCTGATCCCTGCTTGGACAATCTGGTTTTTTGCCCCATACAGTTCTAAACAATCTGGTGAGTTTACTCACTTTTCTGTCTACCATTGATGCACTGCTGTCTTACCTATTTGCAGTAAATTCAGTCAGGCCACCTCTTTATGAGCCACCAAGAAACAATGAAAATGCCAAATGAGAGCCTGGGACCTCCACTACAGCCAAGAGAAGCTCTGGCTTAGCGCTGAGAGACACATGATCTTTCCAGTAAAATATAGCACGTTTTACAGCTCTGGACCTTTAGTAGTACCTCAGTCTTGCAAGAGATTTTTATTCCTGCAATGAACATTCTGCTGAGCAGCTGAGGTTTCCCATAGAGTACTGTCACCCTTCTCTACAGGTACTGCTATGTCCCTCAGTGCAGAAGAAATAGATGTTAAAAGAGTCTCGCCTATATTTCAGGTGGTGAAAATGAAGGAAAACTCACGGCAATGGAAACTTCTAAGGTTACATTGTTTTGTGGTTACATTACATTTGCCTGCTGGTAAAGCAGATTAAGATTTTGCCAACTACCCAGGGAGACTGTGAATAAACGTTTGTTTTACTTTCTTAGCAGGGCTGATTCATAGTACCAATGATTCACGTAAACAAACAAAAACAAAAAGAAAAAGAAAAAGAAAAGAAAAGGAAAGCAAACACACCTTGTACTCAGCAGGTTATCACATCAGCAAACTGAGCCACTGGGGCTGGAAAGGAGCAACCTGCTCTGTAGTGATACAGTTCTGCACAACGCGAACCGAACAGCTCCTGCAGGCACAGCCAGAGCGGCCACCACCCCGAGCTGAAGCCAGCCTGTACGTTTATTGTATCCTTACTCCCAAGAACCACCAAAGCTCTGCAAAATTCTGAGCCAAAGGTGCTGCAAGACTCTCTGCAAGAGCAAGCCAGCTCCTGCAAACCTGCAGGACTCTTGGCTCCCCACGGAGATACCTCCACCACTGTGGAGGAGCGGGGAGCGCAGGAAGCTCCAGATGAGTCCCCCGAATTTTACTGCTTCAAAAGTGGTGCCAGGGACTTGGTAGGATAGAAACCTCACTGAGGTTTTGTCTCTTAAGTGTCTACTTCCATGCATATGTTTGCCTTGCTCCAAGCAGTAACTTCACTCATACCCAGTCACACCTTGTATCAGCAGCATTAAATTGACAAAGGCAGTTACTTTAAAAAAAAAAAATAAAAATGTTGAACTATCCTTACATCCTACAGAATAGATTAGCCCAGACTTGCTATTGCCACTGCTCTTGGATCACTGTTCATCTCGGCAGCCCTTACACCTGCCTGTCCACTCATCTCACCAGTCAGCACACAGCAGACACCTCTTCTTCAGCAGGAGCCTGCCCAAATGGGGCATTTTCAGAACTACAAGTAATCTTCAAAAAACGTTGAGTGTTTCCAGAATTCTGATAGATTTCATTCAGTCATTTTCATTTCAAGGTGGGCCTTTCATCTTCAACCACAGAGTCTATATAAACAGAAACTAACATACCAAAGCAATGGCTTCTAAAGTATTGCCTTAATGAAGACGCTGCCCTAGCAGGCAGACCATCACACAGACAGGGGGCTCCCATCCTGCCTTACCTTCCTTCCTTCTAACAGCATGCACAGGAACAGAACCACTACTACCTCGGGGTCTTGGCATGTATCAGCATGGTATTATGGCCTCCCCAATTCATCTTTTTCCCCCTCTCTTTTTCCTTCCACCTTCCAGCAACGTTTGCTAAATATCTTTGATATTTCACATAACTAACCACCTTCCTGATTTTTATAGTAAGATCTTTGCAACATCTTTATTACCTCTTTGAGACATAAAAGAAATTGGAATCAGATCCTGTATCAGATAATTAGGAGAAAAAGAACAGTGATAACGCTATTAATTTCAATACACATATCCACAGCTAAAACCCAGCCCAGGAATACTGACCAAAGCCTGCATCTATAGCATTCATTTTTGTTCTTCCATTTTTCCACTTGCTCTTCTATCCCAGGCATGTGCTATAAGTTAATTTTGACTGCATGAAATAATAAATCATACTATAAAAAAAAAAATCAAACAAATATAAAAATAAAACAACAGGGGTTTTTTTTGGGTTTTTTTGTTGGGTTTTTTTAGTATGCCCTCTAAGTTTGGGTATGAAATCTGCACTTCCCAGCCCTGAACGTTTTTACAGGCACCAGCTCAATTTTTGTGTGAGCCGGAGCATTTTATACAAAGGAATACAAATGTTAGAACAAGTGACCTTGACTTTCTTCATTCAACAGTGAATTATTGGTGTCCTTAACTGTAATGTTATGAGACATCCTTATTGTCTTAATTAATGATCAGGGTACCTTTTTGAAACCTTTAGAGACAGTACAGATTCCATCAGTCTCTTTTCTAATTTACACATATTTACTGGTGTATCAGTTTAAACCCTGTCACAGGTAGCTCTTCACTGCAGTCAATTTCTAAACAGACCATCACATTTCTCTTTTTTTCAACATTAAACTAGAAAGATAATTAAGTGGAAGTAGGAGATGGAAAGACAGGAAGTCAGCTGAACCTGGAGGTTTTTAAGAAGAGGATAGATGTGTTTCTTCAGGGGATGATTTAGGGATAAGAGTAGTGTACGGCTATCAGTTGGACTAGATGATCTTGAGGGTCCTTTCCAACCGTAATGATTCTGTGATTCTGTGAAATGCTAAATTGGTGTTTACAAAGCAGCTGCCAACGTACAAAGATATTTGATCATCTGCCTCTCGTGGTGTGGAATTGCATGACAGGACTCAGCACTGATAGAAGCACCAAAAAAAAAAAAATGGGGGGAGGAGGGGAAGAAACAGCACAAGAGAAAGGAAGGAGAAATAATAAAGTATCTTGAATGTGAATCTTGTACACATTCCTGAATGTTATAGATTATGATAGTATCCATCAGGTCAGTCTCCAACTAAATGTGTAAAGAAAACATGTAACTTCTGGAAAGCTGTACACAGAGCAGCTACCTCAAACTGCAGAGGTAAGGAAGAGGAATAGTGCCAAATGAAACCTGGAGCCTTTTTGTTATCCCTGCTGCTGAAACCTTTGCTCTCTGTGATCCCTATTGCAGATGACAGGTGAATTCATGCAGTGAGTCATCTTCCTAGCCTCTCTGCTGTCTGCATATATTGCTTGGGTGAATTCAAAGCACCACTCAGACACACAGTGCACATGTCAAAGACAAGGCAGAGGATTCAAGTTTGCTGAGTGTCTTTCTGCATACATCTGGATCACTCCAGGCTCAAACTGCATGGTTCTCCTGAGTCCCAGTTCTGTGCTTCCACTACATTGCCTGTCTTTCCTGAAAAAACAGCAGTGATGGGGAGCATTTGAATGATAGACAGTATAGCTGCAGGGAGATAAATCCATGGCTTTATGCCTTTTCTGATGCCTAACATAATCAATATCAATATTAATATTCCTCTTCAGAGTAGACCTTGTCATTAAATTAATAAATAATGAAAATTAACAAAGAAGCAGAAAGGCAGAAATGGAAAAGGCTTGCAGCCTCTCCATTAACATTAAAAATAGTTTTCCTTGTTACAATTACTAGGAATAACTATTCAGGATCTAGACTGGTAGTGAGCAACAGTGCAATTCAAGTTCCTGATTGATTTTGGAGGGGGGGGGGAGGGATGTATCTTGATGTGACATTCAAATATCAAATGTCTACAAACAACTGGGGAGCTGGAAGTGTTTTAGTGTCCTAGCCACCATTCCCCTCCTTTCCATCTGCAACTCTGTAATGCTTAAACATCCTGAAAGAAAAACTTCTAATACCACATTTCTCTCCCTCAGTCGTCATAGATGCAAAGTGGGACTTTAAACTTTAATTAATACAAATGGGTGGTATGCATTAGACTAATTTTACATGACAATCACATTATTTAAACCCAATATAAACCCAGATTATATCAAACATTTTAATATCCTGATTTTACAAAATGTCTGATGATATCAAGCCTTGGTAACTTGCTATACATCTACTTCTTCTTGGTTCCTTAGAAAAGGAGGAATAAATGAAGTGAGAAGAACACTGGAAAAATCTAATAGACAAACTGACTAATCTCAGACCCCAAGGTCGTAGCAAAGCAATTCATTTCTTGGCTTTTCAACAGCACAAGACATGATTTATCAATCTGAAACCAGGCTTATAAACACTATACATCTCAATAATATGTTCTTTGCACTGTGTAACTTTTTAAACAATGATAGATTGCCTGGGCTGGACCAAAGTTATTTTGCAAACAGAAATAGAATATTTGCAAATGAGGGTGAGGGAGGAGCAGGAGGGGGAGAGGGAAGAAAGAAGATGACAGGACGGTGCCAAATATCAGCTATGCTGAACTGCAAAGGAATATAACTTTTTACTGTAAGATACTTTCAGAAACCACATCCTTTAAAAATCTATCATTTTATAGAACTGAAACTGAAGAACACTAAAGTAAAAATATTTCCTAAGTTAAACAACACTAAAAAAAGTTACACTCTCAAAGAAATAATGTGATTTTTAAGTTAGCAGAGGACTGTGTATCAATATCTCTAGTTAGTTACTTGATCACAAACTTCCTTGAAGTCATTAAGGAACTCCAGTCTTAGCTTCCCTTCCCTTAGAGCGAAATAATATTTACTTTCTCTTCCAACAGGAGCCTAATCTTTACAACATGAGGTATTTGGGCTCATTATGTGCTCATAGTGAGAAGACAGAACATAATTTTTTTGAAGCAGGATTCTCCTTGGCCAACATCTGACACAATCTGGCCCTGACTGATGAGGCTCTGAAGACATTATTGTAATGTAAAAATACTCCTGTGTTATTTTCTCATCTGGAGTCTGTCAAAATTCCTGACAAACTAGAACATTGATTCTGGACTCTGCTCTGCCTGGGAAGAGAGAAGGAAAGTGCCGTTCAGGCATGAGCTGCTTTTAGGGCCTTGACTGAAAAATCTTGGTCTGTTTCTTGAGAGTGCAGAGTGGATGCTCAAGAACCCAGATGAGCTCAAAGACTGTCTATAAGAAATCAGTTTGAAAATCTAACATTTTTTATTTCCAGTCCTCTAAATTTACTGCTCCAGGTAACGTGGAGCCTGTCAATTTTCAGGTGACAAAATCTCTCTTAGAGACCCTGCTGTTCCTTCATTCACTTATTATTTAGACAATACGATATGACCTCAGCTTGAGTAGGGCTGATCCTTATAATGTAACAAAATCAAAAATATCAAAGCTGCATGTGAAATGGCTGCATGAGGTTATTTTAGTGAGGCTCTGGTTCAAGGATTAGTTGGGTATTTCATTTTGAACCGCAATCAGTATTGACCCAGTACACATATGCAAAACATCATTTTCCAGAGTAAAATTTGGTACTCACTTCAACATTGTCCACATATTCTTGATAATGAAATTATCTCAGGCTTAAAAAAAACCCAAAAAAACCAAAAAAACCCACAAAAAAGACCCCAACAACAACAAAAAACCAAAACCACAGTTCTTTAAAGCATCTCAACACTGCAACCACAGTTCCCAGTAAAACAAACATCAGATTCATGTTGCTCCAGGTCCTACTAATGCTGTAAAAAGGAAGCACAATGAGGAATAAAGAAATGAGTCCAGGCTTAAAAATGAGACATCAAAAGAGGGTTTAGCAGGAGACAGAAACAGCTACTTTTACATCTTATAAAAACTGGGGTTATAATCATGTCCTTTTTCTTACACAAAAGAAGGGACTGGGAAACACTTTCAGATTGCTGGGGTTTGTGTTGGATTTTTTTTTTCCTTTTTAGATTCTCCATTCTATAGTTCAAAGGCTGCTTCCTCTCCACTTGGCTCATTTCCACTGTCTGTGTCAGCTCTATACCTAGGATTTCATATCACCTAGGTATCTTGGTGCCTCAGGCTTGCATTATTTACCCTATTTATAGGCCTAAATCTGCTATTTATTGTGCCTGGGCAGGCTGCTGCACCTACACAGACTCCCACAGCCTTCAGGAACCTTCTTTGCCTGTGCAAATAGCCACTCAGCTGGAGCACAAAGGCAGCGTTCAGCTGGGCAAGGTCACAAGCTTCCCCCTTTCCCTGCCTCTCTCTTCTCTTGTGTTCCCAATGGCACCCGCTGTACTCCAGTAAGCTTTCCCCGTGCCACAAACATCACAGCAAACAAAGCAACACCTATCTGAAAAACTTTCATGTCTAAAAGTAGATCTTTCTGCCTTCCTGTGCATTTCAGGATATATTCTAGGGCCCTGACCCATCTCTTTGACCCTCCACAATACCACAAAAGCAAAGAACGTTCAGGACTTGCCACATAAATAGGGGCTTTGAAGCCAGGTCTCCACAACCGTGGGCCCTTCACAGCTCCTCTCTCTGCTAAAGCACTCCTTTTAGCCTTGCCATAACCGTACTATCCTCCCCACAACTCACCCAGTACCTGTCACTGTGGGTTTG
Source organism: Galbula dea (assembly GCA_013399015.1). Lineage (NCBI taxonomy): Eukaryota > Metazoa > Chordata > Aves > Piciformes > Galbulidae > Galbula > Galbula dea. The sequence continues at coordinate 4,331,812 of VWZX01002149.1, forward strand.
CAGCAGGCTGGTTAAGGTGTGGACAGTGTCAGTCATTCATCTCAGCACCACTTGAAAAGCTGCTGCACGCCTGGAAATGTGCAACTGTGACTGATTCTCAGACAAATATTTACCTTGGCATGCGCAGTGCAGAAGCCATCACCGTGCTCACTTCTGACATTGTAACTAATTTGTATCCCTAAACATTGACAAACTTTACAAATTGCACACCTGGAGCTGTTACAGATTCTAAAGGGTTCAAGCCTGCACTTCCCTCTTCCCTATGAAAAACAGCTGTGTAATTCCTCCACAGCACTACATGCAACCTTTAACACAAGTCATACAACAAGAATGAAAGACAGCATTTTAGGTTAAAAAACAAACAAACAATAAAAAAGCAGCTGAGTTCTAATAAATGCCTACAAGAGCAGCACAAACAGTAGCTCACTTAACACCTGATCTGAGTTTGGTGGGAGCAGAGACAGTTGTCCCTGAGATTAGTCTGCACTATTCCCTTGCCCTATACCTTTGGGAATGGTGGTGAAGCAGGCCCCCATTCAGCAAGACATTTTTCCAACAGAGTCATTCACAGGTGGCAACTGGTTAAAAAAAATATATATTCCAACTGTTCCACTTAATTGCTTGTTTTGGGCTAATGGAGTGCAGAATCCTCATTTACAGGTGGTACAGAAGTCTCTGTCAGCACAGTCAGCAGCAATCCACATTTCCTGCCATCACCTGCCACTGCTTTAGCAATGTTTAAAATCCCAATCTCTTCTACTGTATATTGCACCTTTCTGTGGAAACTGTGATCCCAAGCACTCTGCTGTAAACATGGCATTTTCCCTTCTCATCCTCTCAAAGTGCAACCCCAAGAAGAATAGTGATGATGGGAAGCTTTAACAGCTTTCCAACAACATTGCACATGTGACATTGAACTGCTTTTTTCCAGAGCTGTCCTGGAATGAACCAAACCAGCCAGGCTATGTGACTTGCCCCCTGGTCCTGCATCCCAAGTAGCAGTACAATTCACTTCAGCAGCTCTCCAAAAGTAACCTGGAGAACAGAAAAGCTCTCCTGAGACAGGGGCAGAAAAGAGAGTGACCCCCTCCCTCCCATCTCAGCTGCAATGAAGAAAACCCCTAAATCTAACCCACACAACTTTTCTTAGCTGTGATACAACATGCTTCAATGAGTGCTTAGTTAAAAAAAAAAAAAAAGGCAAATAAAAAAAAGGAACTATGTCATTCTGTCCTATGCAGCAGAGGGCAACAGATTCAAAAATATGCGCTCCTCTAACTCAAACCCCAAGGAAAAAAACTCAAAGCCAAAATAGCTGCAATAATGTTTACCAATAATTTCAGTTAATCAAGGACTGTAGAGACACATAAGTTTATGAAAAGTCCCAAAAAGTGGTAAGCATGTGCATGTTTAAAAACATCCCACAGTATTGATGGTGACCACATGGTGATTTACAGATTACTTTGTTTCTAGCAAATGCTTTTGATCACATCATTAAGACTCTGGCTCCTAACCCATCTCCCCAGAATACCCTAAGGCTGTAGAAATCTTGGACAAGAAAAGCTTCACTTCTTTGTTTAGTTTCACATTTCCTTTCAAGTCAGTCTGCCACACAACGATTTTGCAAAAGTTCAAAAGATGAAGTTTAACTCGGATTTGCCACTAGACCTGAGTTCCTGAGTGTCCCAGGCCTGGGAAATACTAGCCATCTGCTCTCCACTGAGCCAAATGACTTGTGTTTTACTAAAGCATGGCTTCCAATAAGGTGTTCTGTCTGAACTGAAGACTACCAATAGTACAAAAACACTAAACACCTAAGAAAATTATCTCTAACCATTAATTTTTAATCAAATTGTTAATTTTCTCAAAGAACAAAACTTAATTTGACAAAGTATATTTTCATTAATTTTTAGAAAAGTTTCTTTGTGGTTCATTATTGGCCACACTTACCAAAAGACATCTACCAAAATAGATCTGCCAAATCAAACTCTCCCTGACAGGGTAGCTTTTCTTTCCATACTTTACAGACAGGCACTGTGAGAGAATTCATCACAGGTTTGAAACAGACTCTCACCAATATCCCTTGTTTGGCTTAACTGGATAGGATTCTGTGCTACATATATCCAAGATCCTTTAATTCTGAGACATGTCAAAGAAGTAGAATTAAGTATTTGATTAATGACAAACATAGCTAAACTACCAAATATTGCAGCAGATAAAGTTTCTTGGGCAAGATTTCCCTGACAGGATACCAGTAACTTCCACTGAAAGGAGCCCCTGATAGTTACTTGTAACCTGAAGGGGACACCTGGAGATCTATTTAGTTTTCTGCTTTCTGTGCACATAAAAGCAGAATACATAACAAGGTCACAACAGGCCAAAAATAGCAAATCTTCAAGCAGTTGCAATTCAAATAGATACCAGATCTGCTGGAAAGTAAGCAACTTGACCAGCATGCAGAATTTCTGAAGTTCACTACTTTTATAGCATTTTAAATTTTACAACCTCTTTTCAAAAGTCAAAAAAAATCATTAGCTACATACTTTTCAGGGTTTTCCACTTCTTCTGTAACAAAATTGAGGTAAAACCTAGAAAAGAGTTACAAAATGTATTATAAAGTCTTGGCAGAATTTGATTCTGTATTTCTTTCCCAAAGAATCAAGAAGATATTTTTAGTTAAGCACTGCTGTTAACTACATTAGACTTTATAGACCAATGTTTGGATTAAGAAGAGTGTGAGTTGGAACCTTCCCTAATCCTTGCACTCAGGAAGGGAAATTTTCAGAGAATACAGCAAAGCAGAAAAAAGACAAAAGCTATGTAATATCAGGGTGGAATTAAATTAATTTCTTTTCCCTGGCATACTAGGCAAATTATGGCTTACTCTAATTCTATACACAAATGCACATGCACCCTCAAGCCTCAAATCCCATTTCTGGCTCTAGCCTTTTACAATTGCAGGTTAGACTGGCAGAAGTTCTCATCAGGGTACTCAGCAAGGACTCCTTAACAATAAAAATAAATGAAGCATCAAAAAACCCCTCCTAAACCAAGGATTTTGACTCTAGTGTGCAATATATGATCATAAAGCCAGCCTGCTAATCCTGCCTGCTCCTGCACAACCTCTAGTACAGGTTGCACTCTGGTCAGATTCCAGCAGCATGCAAGAGACAGCTGCATATGGGAATTCATAGGAACTACTCACTGGGCACAGCCCTGCATACAAAGCAACCATAAGCCTCAAGGTCACTGAACCCTCTGTTCTGCATTTATTAGCTCTAGGTCTGTGCATCACTGGATCACACAGATGTGCCTGGCTCAGATATGGGCACAAAGTCACATCCTGGCTCATTAAATAGAGCTGTCAATACAGTGCTTATGCTAGCTTTCTACTTCTACACAGGAAGACAAATGATATCTGACCAAACAGTGCTACAGCAAAAAGCAAATGGCACCTGATCTGGCAGAAAGGCTGGGAACTTGATCACAAATCTTGGAGCAGCTCTGAGTAAGCAGATTGAGTTAGTGCTAGGCTCATGGTTTTAAAACATGATTACTTTTTTTTTTTTACAGAGCTTGAAATTCAGTAAAACCAGGCTTGCCATCTTATACAGCAACCTCAGTACTTGTTTCTAAACTTGTTAGTGCACAGAGCACAAAAGAAGAGTTCAAGATATTTCAGAAGACTAATGGCTTCTGTTAAGCAAGACATTCAGCTACTTCTTTCTTGTCTTAGTCTTGCTTTGAGACCAAAGGAGTATGACAGCCCCACATCAGTCCTTTTATTAATGCAAATACATGCTTCTTTGCATTGTTTTCTTTACTTGTCCTTTCTCATTCAGGATGAACCCACATATCTAAGAGGTACTACCTTTGTTTTGTTCTTTAAAACTGTGTCATTACAAATTAATAACCTCATAGGCTATGCATAAAATTCTGCCTGTGTCCTGAGACACACCACCAATGCTTGCAACACTCATTCACATTCAGCTTCTTGGATTGATTTAGCCCCATGAAACTGATAGTGCAAGGGTATTGACACTGCACTTAATGGGTTGCTCTTCTCTGCTCCGAGGCAATTAATTTGAGCTGCTGACAAAGAAATAGGTAGCTGGGAAGAACCACTAGAGCCAAGTTAGGTATTTTCCAGCTAATTTCTTTTAAAACTGGCAAATAAGGACCTTGAAATAGCAGAAAGTGCAAAGGAAAAACAGAGACTATTTTTATTGTAGGAGCTTGGAAAGTTAGGTGGAAAATGGAAAGAAATGGGAAAGAAGTAACAGAAGAACAATATTTTTGATGTAGAGTTTTACAGTAAAACTGCCTTGGTGATGAATAATATTAGAGAGTTCTTAAAATTGCCTTTGTAGGAAAACAGACAGTTAGCTTAATATTTTTAAAGTGAAAAACCACCACATATGTGGATAAGAGAGATAGAGGCAGTTACATGAAAGGGAAGAAGGTAGAGAATTTCCACATAATGAGTTCAATTTCTCTAAGGCTTGCCGAGCTCTTACATATCTATCATAGAAAGGCTTTGGACTGTCTTGTGTTCCCCCGTACCACCACCATTTCATATAAACATTCTGTTCAGTCCTTCAATGTGCATGTTTATAATGATTCTGCAACTGGCGAGTTACAGACAGGCAGAGAGCTCAAATGCTTGGCCCATTGTGCCTCTGAAATAAATAAATAAACCCCTTATCGCTCAGCCCTCGCCTTTTGTGCAAGGTAAAGAACTTTGCTGCCTGTGAGGCTATGGAAAGGAAAAGGAAGAGCTGTAGACAAAACTATCTCAAAATAAGCACACTCTGCACTGTAGTCTTTTCCCCACCCCCCTCTGTCACATTGCTGCTGCAAAAGCACTTTGGCACCATGCAACGAGAAAACCTCATTAAGCATGAATAGATTGTTACGGCCAGTGGCACCTTTCAAGCCAGTTGCTGTGTACTTTGGTGGGGGAGAGGGAAAGAGCTTGAAAGAAAGCTCTGAGCAGGATACTTGAAGGCAGATTCTCATATCTTTGCTCACAGTCAATAGCACTTTACTTTTGTGGAAGGCAGTTGCACTTCTTAAGTGAGGTCCTATTCTCTCAGAGCAAAAGGCGTAAGAACCTAGGGTTTTACCTTGTTTCATAGACTATACTGATGTTATCACATGGTTCGCTTCTTGCTCTTCAAATACTGCTTTAAAAAGGAAAGGCTGAGATCCACACTAATTTGTAACAGTTCACAGATTTGTTTTTCATGTAATTATTGAGTTGTTCAAAACAAATGTAAGCTTTATTTTCCCTTTTATCCTTTTATCAAAAAAACTGGTGAAAATTTAAGAACATTCCTTTCTTACTGCCTTTATTTCCAGTCTTAAGAGCAGAAATAAAAGTCTGAATTTCTAGTGTTCCGTGCATGTTTACCTATTGTACACTGAAGAAGAAAAATCTTTCCTTTGTAGAGCTACTTGCATAATAACTACTAAGAGCACATACAATAATGGTGAGATCTACCCTAACTACATGATGTAGTTTGGCAAAAGATGTAGAAAGTGCTACTCATTTCTTCATATAAAGAAGCATCTTTGTTAGACTATATTAGTATTTGCTTTCAGGACAAATACTTAGAGGTTTTAACAACTTACCAGCCTGAATAGGCATACATTCCTGAATAGAAAGCAAGTGGTAATCCCATAACACTGGCATCATTCCCTGCAAAGGCATTTTTAAAGTGCCGTGTTTCTCCTGCAACAAAAACAATACTGAAAAATAAGCTATTTGGTCACCTACTACTTGAAAGCAAATAAATATATCACACCATAGTACATTTAATCACCCAGCAGTTCACTGACTTCATGTTCTGCCCTCGACCTTAATTTCTAATTCAACCCTTGCAGCTGTAATCTGCAAGCAATTGTAAAAGGTTTTGTGGAGTCCCTAGTCATGCAAGAGCAGAATTTGACCCATCCGGGGTTTTTTTCAAAGCACTCTGAGTTGATGACACTTAAAACACTGTCATCTCCAGCAGTAACTGACATCAACATGAAAGAGCAGAATGAGCTTTGTAGTTTTCACTGTGGAAAATTTCACTTCTTTAACATTTTAAACAGAAGGAACATTGCTAGCATTTCATTCACAGCAACATTTTTAAGGTAAACAAACTCACTATCTTAAACATTTTTACTACTGAAAAATTTAGTAACTCCCTACCACATTATAGTCAGTATTATATTAGTATTGTATTAAGTAAGACCTAGATATCTATAGATGCAAACATGTAAGAGTACGTGTAAGTATAATGCTCTTACTCATTTACAAGGTGCTTTATGGTTTGTAAGACCTCCCTATGATATATACCAGATTTCTTGAGAAGCAGTCATCCTCCACAGAAAAAGGGCAGGAAGAAGCAGAATTAATTTGGACTTAAATTGGCAATGGGTTAAATCCTCTACCCTTTACTTGGTTTTTACTGAGCACTCAGCTAAAGTTCCCGAGGCACACAAAATGAGGTGAGGGAAAAGGCACTGCAACTACCAGAAAGGAAGCGAAAAACATGAAAACAGAAATAATGAATCAGCAGAGTGCTATACAGGAAAACTTTTATTTCAGTCTATTACTAAACACAGAGCTGTCTGTCCCCTGAGAAACTGAGCTCACTGCAGAGCCTAATGCTGTCCTGTTGATTCGGATGGGAGGCTTTGTGAAACATTGTAAAAGAGCATCCCCAGGGACAGAGCCAACTACTGTGATAATTTCTGTTAGACAAAATCTGCCACCAAATCATTAAAACATGCTCTCTATTCTGATGCTCCATGCTGAATGGCTCCTGGTGTTTGGATAGTTATTGTTAACAAGAGTGAGCTGGGGCTCCTCACCACCTCACACCTACTGCTGATAGGGCTGTGATGGAAAAGCTTCATCAGGTAGCTGAGCATATGTCAGTGAAGAGAGTTTCTCTGCCAGCATGGCTTTACCCAAATAGCTTTAAGAGCCAAGGAAAGGCCTGTACAGCCATGTCCATGCTGGGAGCTCCTGGGGAGAACAAAGGTGTGTTATCACACTCCTTGCTTACATTGAAGTCTGTAGAGCATTTCTGCCCTCCGAACACTTCTGCTCTCCTTTCCTATGCTTGGGTTAACCCCAGACTATTGCCTTTAGCTATATACTTTAGGTTTTTACTTGGAAGAAGTAAAGCATGCATGCAGCATGAGCATCCAGTACTTGCAGGCAGGAAGACTATGAAAGCAATAGCTAACCACAGTTTCTCTTGGGAGTGCAGCACTTTAAACTTCACAATTTACACTACCAAAGTGGCAGAAGAGCATCCATGATACCATTTCTTCTGTTTATTCCCCAGTTCTGAGCTTCCTCCTCTACCACATACCCCATACCAAACAGGACTAGGCACTAGCCCAGTTAAAGATGACATATTCTGGCTGGATTAGACATGTGCTTTGGAGAGGGATATGCCCATCTACCCTTAAAACCTATCCTGCCCCTTTCACAAAGATCACACCAAAGACAAGTTATAGAGAAGACCAATTGTGCTGCTCATTTGAAAACCAGGTCTGATCTGAACAGACTCATTGGCATGCTGAAGGAAATACCAGTTCATCCCAGTGTAGTTCCACTTCTAATCAATTACACGACAGTACAGAGCTTCAGTTAAGCAAGCACAGACTAATTAAGAGATTTTGCTGCTATAAGCACTATTTGGTGGAGGCAGGTGGAGAAAGATTGGGGAGGGTAAAGATAAAAACACTTTAAAAGCATTTACTTTTCATTTCATACCTTTAATTAGCTGGATAACTCCAGGGACTATAATTATCAGAATTGCTACAAGCTTGCAAAAGGTAAGGAAAATCTGAATGCGGGCACTCCAGCTGACACTCGTGCTATTCAGGACCATCACCAGAGCTGCAAGGGGAAAAATGAAAGTCAGAAATACATACTTATGCTGCTGAAATTGCCACAAAACTCATTGCCAGCAGAGAGGCTACACACACAACAGGATCTAACCTCCCACTTCTCACATTCTCCTTCCAGACACCACATGAAATGCTTGAGCCACTCTGTTTGCCCCACTGTGTGGCCCCTTTGTGCCTCCCTTCTCTGCCTGGCTCCCTCCACACCAAATTACAGCTTCATTTAGTCAGAATTGTTAGCTCTTGGCAGATGGTGGGCTGGCAGGACCCTGCCCTGGATGAAAGAAATTAATTGCCACACTTGTCACTCCAGATTTCTGTATTGGTGCTAGTTTGAGTAGAGATTTGCATTTTCAGAAAATAGTAACAATTAATAAAGATATCAAACTTTCTTACCCTCATTTAGATCCCACATGAATTTGTCACTCTACTACCTTGTTTACCTTCCCTCCTCTTCTCCACTGTTTCTCCTCCCAAGTGCCATACCACCAGAGGACAGAGTGCAAGCTATATGCCTGTCCTTGCTGGGAATTTTTGAAGAAACAGAGATATTCTTAAAAACAAAGCCCAGGTCTGCACCTCACCAACAGATAGATAAATGAGAAGGGCTTTTTAAGTCTGACCATTCCTGCATCTCCTTCTGAGTCAGGAAGGGCATCTTCTGGCCTTTACTGCAGCACTGAGTGACAGGAGAATGGTAGGTCTTATCCTTTGAGTATCAGTTGTTCTAGCTTATTTAAACAATTTAATCAATTAGCCTGGCAAAACAGAAGCAATAATGGAGTTTATATCTAAAAAAAATATGTTCCTAAAGAATGGAATATATGAGTTATTTCACTAGATAAAAAGTCCTTTTTGCCCTCTGCAGCAGGGAAAGGCAAAAGTAGTCAAACAAGCTTGGTCACTCATCTTCTCTTTCTTGCCATCCTATGGAGGTAATAAATAGGCTCTTCATCACAGTCCTCCCATAATTCAAACTCTCTCAAGAGCACTGGTTTGTCTATGTCATCAGCCATCTCACACATCTTGGGATGCATAAAAACACAAGTTGCTATCTCCCGACAGAGCCTGGGCAGCTCCCAGTTTGTTATCTCATAACATTGTAGATCTGATATGGTACAAACTTTCTGGCAGCAAAAACCACTGATTTCTCCAAGTCTTTTATACAGGCTCTGTTTGCTGTCAATGCCAAAAATATATTATAAAAAATTATTCTTTATTTAAACCAAAAGCAGTTTCCAATATATTCAAATATATTTTTGTAGATATTTTTAATAAAAATAAAATTACAGGGAAAAGTGTTTTCTGGAATTTTTATTTTGGAAAGAGAAGGCCCCTCTCTTAAATTAACCATCTGCCAAGGCATAGAGTCACAACTTTACTTAATGTGAATTTTTCACCAAAAAAAGATCTTAAAGGTCAAAATATATTTGCAGTTCTGTATTTCACCATATTTCAGAAAAGAAATCACTTGGACAACTGCAAAGTATCACTTGAGATCTAAATAGTTTTTGTATACCAGGAAGGTTAACTGCTGTCATTTAGGCAAAATATATTTAAAATATTCATTTGACCAACAGTGTTTAAGTTAAAAAGAGAATCCAGTGCCCTAAACAAGCACTGGCCTTTTTCAAACTTCCTAGAAAGTTCAGGGTATTGTACTTTTCTTTCCCAGAAGACAAAGCCCAAGCAGGGACCAGACCACAAGAAAATGTCAAGGAAGACTTTTCCATGTAAGGAAACATCTGCAATTTGTCATCCAGCTTATTCAGAGTTCAAGCTGTCTGCAGCAATCTACCTGTTACCTTTCACAGGTCAGGATCAGTAATGTGAGCATCCTCCCTGCAGAGAGCCCTCCTCAGGGTTTTCTAATGATCAGTTTTCACCTTCCTGATGCACATATGAGAATGTCACTGGATAGCAAACTAGTGCAAACAATAACATCATCTCACATGGAAACTCATGACCTTCCTTGATGGCTAGACACACACAAATCACAAGCCCCATATCTGTACAACATCTGCTCTGGCTTTCAGGAAAAAAAAAGGGCAGGCTGGTATTTTCAGGAAGACAGCCTTCTCCACCCCCAGCTGTGAGAGTTCAAGCCAGCCAAATGTTTCACCTGAGGCTTCTAATCAAATAGCGAAAGCAAAAGAGACACTGCAAGAACCCTCCTTGAATCAGGAAACTGAAGGGACACTACATCACTGGACTGACTACAGTCCAGTGCATGTGCTGTTAGTTTTGATGGTCCTCTATAAGAGTAAGTCCCTTGCAGAGTTGGACAAGTGCACAAATACAGTGGTTCAGGATGCAGGGCTGAGACTGAAGTTCTTAGATGATTTGAGATCAATTTGGTATTTTGGGGAATTTCATTTTACTGGATTTAAAAGGTTATAATAATTTAGAGTCTTGTAATATTCAGTATTAGCAGCTCTATGTGCACAACAGACACATAGCTTATACAGCATCAAGTATCAGCACCATACTGCTTGTGTTAGCAACTGGACAGTGAAAAGCAATGGAGGAATAATAAAGAAAGCTGCTAAAGAGCAGGAAAAATAATGTGACAACTGTACTAGGATCCAAGAAGGAAATTATATTTTGGGGCTACGATCATTACTGTACACCTCTCTTCTATGAATAGGGCCTTATGGAGACACTTCAAGAAACTGATTGCAGACACTTTGATATAGGATCACAGCAAAGATCAGAGGGAAACAACAACTCCCCAGGCAAAAGGACAGCTAAAGGAGGACTCATGTCTAACTTTGCAAACTAAGTCAGGCATTTAGTGTGGCTGCATCCTCAATCAAGAGAGAGTTGCCTCTAGAGGATGATTAACAACATCTCTTTTAGATGTTTCTCTCAGATGAAATGGGTGGAATACACACTAAATTTAGGCCAATAAAGTTTTGGGCTGGAGTATTAGCCAGCAAGCACTGATAGATCTGTGCAGATGACCTTGGTTTCAAGCATACTATTGCCTCTAGTAGCTGTAGTTTGGGGTATATTTTTTTGAAAGATCTCCAAAAAAAGGGTGGAAATTATACATTATTGTGGCATAAAATGCCCCAAATAAACATGAATGAGCATAAAAACTTTAAAAATAAATGCAAGTTGGTAACCTGCTTCCAGTCTCACAGGATTTAATACCTGAAACCTGTTTATCTGCTTTCTGATATGGAGGAAAAGTGAAAAGATTAGAACAGGCTCAGTTAAGATTGTGTATCTATTTAGGTTACATATTGATAGTACAGTTCAATATCTTTGCACAGTATAATTTATCCCTTCCTGTTACCAACACATGTATGTTTACCATTAGGAGAAGAATTAAAAGATACAAATAAAGCAATATGTGCATGTAAGGATTTTTTGCACTATCACCACGCTTTGCAGTGATGATAGTATGTTCCTTCATTGGAAGAAACAATAAATATGGAGGAGTCACAGAGGTTCAGTTGGGAAATACCAAGAGAATTGTAGTGATTTTTAAGTTTGAAAAGAACAGGTAGTCAGAGGTTCAGAAAGCTGGGGTATCTGAAGAGAATGTCCACACAAACATCCCCCTCTCTAATGAGCCATTGAAATATTTGGACTTAAAAAAAAAAAAAAGCATCATATTTTGGAACAGAAAGTTTGTTTCTACAGATTGTTAAAAATTGCTCAGAACAGAGGTGATTTTGAGGGGAATTTTCTGCCCAGCACATGTTTTTTTCCTATAAATAATAAACCAAGAATGAGGGGTTTATTTAAAGGTCAGCATCTCCTGTAGTTCCTCTTAAGCTCTCCTCTGATCTACATCTACATCTCTGTAGCACCGTGGCTCCTACTTCACCACAGAGGCACTGAGGTGGAACAATGGGGAGCAGAATGGGCTGTAGCCACTCTAGGAGAAGTACTTGTTTGCAGCTGCTAGAAGAACAATAGTATTTGCCACTCCCCATCATAATCCTGGTGGCATCCATCTCAGGCAACCTTTTAATAATAGCCTCAAATTAGAGAAAAGTAAGTTTAGGTGGAAAAAATGAATGAGAAAAGCTTTCTTGTAACAAGGATAGAAAAAATTGGGCCACAGTGTTAGATGAGACTTTAGAAACTCCCCCACTGGAGGTGTTAAAAGCAGTTTAGACAAACATCTGTCAAATTGTTTAGATATGCTGATGGTGTTTGGGGGCAGGGCATCACCTGGAGATTTTTCAAGACCTTTTTGTGCCTTTTCTAGTATGATCAGAAATGATGAGGTAAAACTACAAGACAAAGTCTTACCCAAGGACAGAGATTAATGGTGCTCCTGTCACTTTTCCCACACACAGCACAGACATATGCAGTAAGTATTCTCACCAGGCAGACAAGGGAGGAGGCACCAGGAGTGGATCAGAAGACAGAAGGCACATCAGTTCACTTTCTGATTAACTTAAAATTTTCAGTGGAAACAAGTATTACCTTTGTCACCATTATATTGGATTATGAGATCTTTAGGGCTCCAGTGTGTCTGTTCAACTCATCACACCTTAGTCTTACCTATCACTCTGTCTACATACACAATACAAAACATTCCTAACAATTATCACCACAACAGCTAATTCTTACCACACAGAATAAGTCATACACTCGATACACTCTGGGTTCCCAAAGCTTAAGCATAGCATGCAATCAAAAACTACTACAAACACAACTCCACTACAGAGAGCACTGCAAAGGATAAAGCCTCAGTCTATGCCACTGCTTTCCTCAGCATTGTCCCATTCACCATTACAAACTTTCTACAGGAATACCTTCTTGTGGTGAAATGAGAGCTTATCCTACCTGTGCAGTACAGACCTACGTTCACCACAGGAGCAATCTGCTGTGAACTCCCCTCTCCCTTGAGGCTGTAATTATTTCAGCATAACTCTACACCACCAGCACCACTCCCCACCCCCCCACCACGTTACTTTTTTGTATAATTACTTTGCAAAGACCTGGCTTATCACACAGATTTTCAATTAAAGTAAAAGCAACAAAAAACTATTTCAAAATGTTCACTTATTGTGCTTGAAACACACTTAACAAAATGCTTTGATGGAGTCTTCACTTAACATTCCTTCTGTCTCAGTGACCTTGAAGTTACTGAACATCTGTTTCACCCTTATCTTGCACTGAAATATTTCAGACAGATGTAGCTATAAAAAGTCATTGACCTCAAAGTTCGAGCCTATGAAATCTACAGCTTGTGCACAATTAAGTTAGAAATAATTGTGGTTACCAATTTTTTTAATACTCCTAGCAGAAAGGAACTCTTACCAAGACAGCTCCTCCAAAAAGCCAGAGTTATCTGGAGACTGGAAATTTCAACGTCAATTGAACTTCGCACCCGAAAGAAAGAAAAAGTCATCTGAGCCTATTATTCTACAAAATTGAAGGAGGCTCTTCTGTGCCTTTGATCATTTTGCTTGTCTTAATTCCTTTTTCCAGTCCTTTTGTTTCTAATATATGCACTGACCAAATTGAAAGGAACAATCTGTCCTTAATTACTCAGGTCTACTTGGCACTTTCCTCCCAAGGCAGCTGAATGCAAATGTGTGATCAAGGAGCATCCTTACCAGTGATCAGACAGAACTAGAAACAAGCCTCTAGTGCTAGAGACACTCAGCTTCAGAGCATCATTCAGAACACAGTTTGTGCCTTCCTGCTTCATGCAGCCACCCACATCAGGCCAGGTACACTGTAAAGCTCCTGGTCTCAGGGTAGCCTCCCTCCTTCCACTGGCAATTATTGGTTCTCTATAGCTCTAAATGGTTCCATTAACACTAATTGCAAAGTCAGCAAGAGTCGGACAAGCTGTACACCCTCCTCCCCAAATCATCAGCTGGGTTCCTGCCTCCTGAAGTTCAAGTGCCTCCGTAAGTATAATTGCTATGAAGGACAGAGTGGGACTAGGGAAGATGATCTCATGTTGCCTATACTTCGCTCAGGAGAACTACATTTCTTCATGGCATCATACTTGGCACTCAATTGCCTCCTAAAAGAAAGGTAGAGCAAAGCACTTAAAATCAGGTAATCTTTCTTCCATATCTCTGGCACTGGCTCACCCTCTTTTAGTGACAGAAATTGCCTCTATAAAAGTAAAGAGAGTTCTGCCATTAATTCAAGTGGCAACAGAATCAGCCTTAGCAATAGATTTTCCTTGCTGTTAATGAAGTCTGCTATTCTATTTACTACTCTGTGTGCTCACAAACATACATACCCAGGCAAAAAGTCACATTGATGGCCTTGGCATTGGATGAAGTCATTTTGTAATGATTCACATCAAACAACTACCTGTTCAGTGTGCAATTGCTATTTTTTTCCCCTCTCAATTTACACCATCTTTACCCTTCCCTGAAACCAAAAATTGGATACTTACTGATGCCAACAGCTGTAATAAGTTTAATTGCAAGTTCTGGGATTTCACACTGCATAAAAAAAGGTTCCAAAATGTAACGTCCAAATGCCAACGATATCACTGCTGTGGCAGCAGGGCTAGAGCAAAAACAACAACAAAATCACAAAATTAATCTGCAGTAGTAGATAGATAATATTCTTATGGCATCATGCTGCAACTTCACTATCACATAACTGTGAACCATACTTAAGTTGGCGCCTTCTTGGAACTGTGCTGCTATGTACCGTGATTTCTGAATGCAGCAGGAAACCCTGAGCAGTTCAGCTGTCCTCAGCAGTTCTGATCTTGACAGCAATACTTCTTATGAGGACCACAACTTCCATGTTGTGAAACATCCATAAACAGAAAGAAAAAGTATCAATAGAAACCCTCATTCACTCACTGGAAGTGAACATGGCCAAAATTACATTATATGGGCAAAGCCCTCACTAAAAGTCATTGAGGACTGAATTATAGCAGCCAGGTATATCTCACCCCTCGGAGACACAAGCAAATTAATTTCAATCAAGCTTACTCTACCAAGTACCCAAAACCTTCCCAAGTCTGTGATTAAAATCTGAGACAATACAAAATATAGAAATGGAGTTTCCTAAAATTGAAATAGAACTTTTCTTTTTATTGACTAAGAACTTCCTAGCTCTGCAAGTGAGAGCAAAAATCCTGAAAGTACAGAAAGAATCTACAATTGAATGAAGAAAAGCGAAGAAAGGTAGACATATAGTTGTTGGATTTACAAATCTGAAATATTCATAATAGCCATACAGCATTTCTCTTTGAGACATGCTAAATGTTTGCCAGAAGTCTTAGCATTGACATATTAACAGTGGATTACCTTGTGCCTCAGATCAGACATTGTTACAGTGGTCTATTCATGTTTGGTTTGAGAGGACATTTTTACCCTTTTTAGGACAGCTGATAGCATCTGTTCTTCATCACAATAAGAACAAAAGGGCATATGATTCTGTCTAAAAGGATTTTTCAGTTAAACAAGAGTCCATGCAAATTTCTTGTGAAAAAAATTACAGCATTTAATAAATAATGTCTCAACTTACAGAATTTTAATAAAAATACAGTTGCTAAAAATGCTATGAAACAGTGTAAAATTCTGCAGAGAAGTTATTATTCTCCATCAAACCATAAAGGAATTTTCCATGAGACAGTTTCATCCTTGAAACAAAACCGACTTTCTTAGCATTATGACTCAACCAAAATGTCACACATTGCATTGGACCAAGCTGTAGAGCAGCAAAAAACAAAAGTATCTTCCTCAGAAAGTTTCTGCATGGACAAGTGAGGGCTGCTGCTTATGTGTCCCCTGTGCATGAGGACTGTTCATCTCAACAGTTGGCTTAGCAACTTCTGCCTTCACACAGGGACCGAATGACCTCTGTGCTGGATTTACATAGATATTTACTGATTTCACCTTGGTGCAATATTTCTAATTTACATAAGATCACCAGGCTTCCAGCTTTTTAATGCTGCAGTATGCCAAAAGTATTTTGAAATGTCCTAGATCAGATGAAAGATCAGATCTGTGGAGCTTTCTCAGACTTTTCCTCAGTCCTGGCTCCTCCTTTCAGAACTTCAATTTTTTCCCCTCTAAGACCTTTTTAAAGGGCAGTCACTGCTATCACTACTACAATGCTCGTTATGTTTTAAAAAAATAGAACCTAAACTATATATCTAATAAATAGCTGTCTCTCATATTCCCATGTCTGAGGGGAGATGTTGCTGGCAGTGTGGTCCATCAGTGGAGGTGGAGATTGAATTAATGGATCATTTTCCTTTTGACTGTAACCCTAAAGACAGGCTGTCAGCGCCCTAACAGCTGTGTGCTCAGGAGCAGAAAGAAAGAGTGTTAGCACCTTTCATGGGTGGGTAAGGAGCACAAAAAGCAACTTGGAAAGGAGCAGGTACCTGTGCTCCAGCACATATGGCAGGTGAGTGAGTGCACTCTTACCCAACCTCCATTTAGCAACCCCCAGAGTTCAGCACTGCAGACAACGTATTCACATAGTCATCTTTGCGTGTTTGAAAACTATATTCATTTTAATTGTATGTAATATACCCACAAGCTAACTTTGGGGGGAAAATAGTTCCTATTTGTATGGGATGAGGAGCAGTGCAGTGTAAGGCACATCTAAACAGCAGATGTTGCTGGTACAGTTTAATCAGGATGTGGGCAGAGTTGAAGTGTGTCTTAGACTGTAAAATAGGGTCTGAAAAGGTATACAAGAGTAGGAAATGTTTATTTGGTTGTGGCTGCTCCACCAGCCCGTGGGTGTGATGATCCTGCAATCTTCCAGGGAAAACACCAGCTTAGCTGACAAGTGCTTGTGCAACTTCACCTACTGAAAAAAAAGACCCTCGATACATACTAGGTCTCAACTTCTTTGATAGCAGCAGCCAATTAGTTTATCAATGCAGGAGTCAGATATAAAACTCTACACAGTGTTTCGGCAGCTCTGTTCTGATCAGCACAAGTTATAACAAGTCTGCCTCCCTTGCTGCCTCTCCAATCTGATGATTAAAGAATCCACTGATGTTCCTTCCCATGCAAGATGATTATTTTCTGGGTGTGGGGTAACATAATGACTAAGAGTGTTTTCACGACACTCCTGGGACACTGTCACATGTAAGAAAATAATAATTTCACGAGGGAAGGAATATATGAAGCCTGGTTTCTTCTGGGGTTTTTGCCTAGGTCAGTACGGTCCTCCTGCCTAGTAAGGTGCAGATTAGGAGGGGGATTTCCAACACTACTCTCTTTTGTTGATTCTGTGACGTGCAATGATATAGCTACTTTCTCAGCACTGTGCTTCTCACAGCAGAAACATTGGTCTGTTTCCTCTGTCTGGTTTTCCTTTTTGGCAAAAAGTTCATTGAGTTAAGACATCTGTTCTTTCATCACATTTGACAGAAATTATGCAGTTAATTTAAAGGTTATATATGGGCGGGGAGGCTGTAGGGGAACATCTGACATACACAATGATTTCCTCCGGAAACAAGATAAGGATTTATGGATTCATAATGACTCGGCATTGTCAGTGCTTTTAAACTCAACAGCCTATGCTACAACTTGTTAATGTTATGTAAACATCGTGGTGATTTGAAATGAGGCTTGTGCATTTGTGACTGATTTCACCGCTGAAGAGAGGAGAAAGGAGTGCTAACCAGCCTGAGGCAGGAATGCAGCATTCCCAAAGCCAGTTGGCATAACTAAGTTGTCCTGTCCTGCATGTAGCAAGCTCTCCAGCCTTAGCAATACTGTAAAACTATCTAACTAAATAAATAGAAAATTTAAAAATCCAAAGGGCCTCCATTTGAATTTAATACAAAGATCCATTTAGATTATGAAAATGTATTTGATGTGACTTAAGGATTCAGCATCTTCATAGTAATTCTCCTATACGATTGTCGAGGGCTGAACAAGTCATAGGTTTACACACCAAAGTTCTTTGGACATTTTAGACATGTAAGGACTTAACATAGATTTGTTTGGCCAGTTAGTGCTTTTTCAGAGCAATAAAGAGTTAAGTTATGCACACCTCACAAAAACAAAAACCAGGGACCTGAACTGGCAAGTAATACATGTTGCCCTCAATTCTGAAAACTACAGGGCAACAGGTTTATCAGGGGTTATTCGTGTATCCACAGACAACAGCAAGCACTGCAGAAGCTAGTGCCAAGACTGAGAAAGTGTAAAAGTGACTTCCTTTTCCCCAATACTATATATAGGCATTGGTATTAGCATTATTAGTGATGCTGAAGTATATAGTAAGCTTAGCAAAATTAAAGCAAGCAGCTGAATGTGTGTGGTAGACAGTTTTCTTGCAATTGCTTTTTCCCCCTAATACATGCACATGTTGTCTTGAATGTTTCAATGCTGATGAGCAAAATAACATTGTTCAATTCTCTGAAGAAATCACACTAAAAGAACACAGCTTACTGATCAAGTCGGGGTCTTTTCCCCATTGTCTACTGGAGATTTTTCTTTATGACTGAAAAGCGAATTGCCATCAGGATAGAAACACAGAGAAGCTGCAGTACACTTACCGAATGATGAGTAACTCAACCCAGACTCTCACAAAAGCAGGTAATGGGCCAAAGGCCTCCAAGATGTAGGTGTAGTGACCACCTGATTTCTTAATGCATGTTCCTAGTTCAGCATAGCAGAGGGCACCTGTAAGAGTTAAACTCTAGCATCACAAGACATATCTAGAAATACCTTTCAAAACATTTATAAGCTAGACAATGGAGCTGCCAGGGTATCACAGCTACTTTGGCTATATTTTCATCTCTTCTTTTCTGTTTTCTTTTTTTTTAAAAAAAAAAAATCATAAGCTTTAATTCATTCAGGCAGAGTTGTACACCAAAATGTACATGTATCCAGTTACATTTACACATAAAGCCACTGAAGAAACTACTTGCTATCAAGACATTTCATTACTCATCTGAATCTTGTGAAGAGGGAGAACAAAACTCTGTGCCACACTAACTACTCCAGCTCCCTAGCCAGCCTGGTGGGCTTTGCAAAACCACTAAGTGAAAGCCTTGTGACCCATTTGCTTATTACTAAATGATGATCAGCTCCTTTCAGCCTTAGAGGTACCTTGACTCTGAAGAAAAGCCTGAAAACTCTATTACCTTTCTTCAGCCACAGGCTGAGTTCATTTCTGTGTTGCCTTAAACACAGACCATTTCACGTTTTCATAGCAGAAGGCTTACCATCCTTTGATGCATTTACACTGACCAAAATAAAACCCAAATTATCATCACACTTCTGCATTTGTTCACCAGAAGTGGTTCCACCTCCTTTGGAGCAATTGCTAGTGGCATTCCTAACAAGTAGCAGCACTCAAAGAGCTCTCTAAGGCTGCTGCCAGTGCAACTCATTGCCCCTGCCATTATAGAGCAGACAACAGCATACTGGAACTACAAGGACCTACATGAAACCTTCCTCACCCATGCACCATCTACTACTGTTGTTTCATGAGCTATCACCCAGCTACAAAGCCAGTGGATTCTGAGCTCGTCTCTCAGCTCAACATCAAAAGAGATGTGTAGTACATCTGATAAGTGTAGGTAGCTTTTTTAGAAGAGTCTGAAAAACCAGATTAAAATAGCAATAGAGTTTGTGAGCACTACATCACATAGAATTAAGACCAACAACATATAAGACCTCATTTCAGCATTGTTCCCTGCATGCTTTTACAGTGCAACACTTCAGGACGAAAGCTGCAACTATCAAAACGACATAACACATACAAGCTCATTAAAACTGTACCACACTATGACAAATTCTATCCTTGTTCACTTGCTTTGCTTGGGGCTTTGCAAAACTATGGCAGATTGCTCTACTATTCTTCAGCTTACCTGAGAGTGTACTTAAAGGAATTCTTATGGTGACATTGAAAAAAAAGCTATCACTGGGGTTTCTCTTGCCAGCCTCTTCTGCTGAGGTTCAGGATGAAATAAAATTGTATTTCATCACATGCTAAACAGCCTCAGCAAGACCTTAAGTGATATTTGCATGCAATTTTACTGTAATTAAGTCATGTACGTAATTAAAAAACACCCATGGTATAAAAAAAAATGTGAAAAAACTAACTGTAACAGGTTCAGAGAAAGAGATAGTATATTTTGCTGGGTCAAATTACACAGTTCTCAATAGCTTGAGATCTGGAAAATTATCTGGAAAAATCATCTGATAAAACAGATTTAATTTTTTTTTTTTTATACAGACTTCACTACACATCTATAAAATTACTACTATTAAAGTCAAAAATGCAATGTTTAAGCAAATCCTGTTTTGTTTAAATCTAAAGGCCAGGATCTTCTGACAGGGTTACAAACTCTATCTTTCTTAATAGGGGAATTCTGATTAGAGTCAGGGCTTCCACATTTGTACAACAGATTATGCTTCAGATTGTATCAATACATTCAACATTTGAACAAAATAGGTCCTAACTTGCTTGCACTGTGTTTTGCTTGGGTGGGCTTAGTCTGTAAACAGTTCATGTTTCTTTTAAGCTCAGAGCCAATTTACAGAGGGTGGCATTTGCATATTCCACCTATTAAGCAGGCACGTGTTATTCCATGTTTGTCCTCTTTACCTCCTGCCAGAAAACAAGTTGTTTCTGTTTTAAATAAAGCCAATATTCATGTTCTTCAGTTTCTTTGAAATTAATTCATTAAGTAGGTCAGTGGGCCGTCTGTCCTGCAGAAACCAGGCTGGGGGTTTCCATTCTAAATGGGGGCTTTATGTACAAAACAAAAAAACTTGGCACCCTTCAGAATTTAATACTCATCAAAAATATAAAAAATTAGTAAAAACTGTTATGATAGACAAGCCAGCAATGAAATTTGCATCACAAATTTGTTTCCATCACATTGTTTTTTGCAGCGCAATCTTTCCAAGCGACATTGTGAGTAAGGAACCAAGTAAACACAAGAAAGGAGAAAGCATTTGTTAGTTTTATTATTTTTCTCCCTTTCATACTAATGCAGCTTATGTCCAGTGGGAATTATTCCCCTCAGACCTTGCTCTAGCCTCTAGGGAAGTAGGTCAAGCTGTCTAAACATTTTGGCAGTGTTCAGGGAGTGACCCACATCCCTAGCTGCCTGTGGCCTTACAAGCAAATCGTAAACTATCTCTAACAGCCAGAAAAAAACACTATACATACATTGTATGGCATAAAATGGACATTTACTTTTCCTGTTCCTTTAGGGACCCATAAGAAACAATAATTTATGTTTCCAATCTTTAGCAACCAGGCACCGGGGACTCAGGGGTTGCATACCTCTGCGCCCTCCACACAACCTATCACGCAGAACAAACTTTCTGTAGCCCCATTGGTCCTCCAGCTCCACACTGTGCCTTCCTATCCAATGGCAAAATCAGACAAACAATAGCAATAATCCACTAGCCGCCCCTCTGGACCAATTAGAAAATTTTAAGGGACTTACCAAAGAGTGAGAGGATACCACACACTGTCCAGACAGTCAAGGACATGCCCACACTGCCCGTGTTCTTCAGGATGCCTTTGGGAGAGATGAAGATGCCAGCTCCAATGATAGTGCCAATTATGATAGATATCCCCCTCAAAAGTGTCACTTTCTTCTTCAGCACAACTTTTCCCTTCTGGGCTAGCTGTCCGCTGTCCATAGAGGGCAACCTGCCATTAGCTTGCCCCTGCAAGTAGCTTCCATTAGAGACTGTGGTTACAGCAGCTTTCCTAAACATGTTACAGTGCCACCAGCACACTGACGGCAAGCACAGGCAAAAAAGTTTGCAGCAGAAACTCGAGGATTTTTTTCCTCTCTGTGTAGCCAACTACTTAGTCTCTTCCTCTGCCCTCTCTTATCTTTCCAGCTGCTCATACACACAGGTAGCAAGCTCCTGAAGTGTATTTGAGCCTTTAGAGCGATCTGAGCACAGCTCAGGAACACCTGCGCTTTCACACTGCGAGCTGGTACTGCCCTATCTTTGGAAACCAGCTCAGCTTCCGCGTGGACTAGTATTTAAGCTCTTGTCATACCAAGTTACTACAGCTGAATGATGATGCAAATTCTACAGGTTTGCATCAGCCATTTGAGTAACCTCTGGCATTACTCAGCATTTCTTTTTTTTTCTTCTTTTTCTTTTGAACAGTAGGGGCATGTTACACAACTGACCTGAGGGTAGTGAGAAGAACAAAGCACTTGTAAGTAAACTGAGCCAATCAAGCTAAGCACATCACCCTTGAAACCCTGAGACACACTCCCAAATTTTTTTAAAGTGACTCAGAGCCAAAAACAAAAGCCTGTCTAAACACAAAGCTCCTCAGAGCGCAAGGGGAAAAGAAATCAAACAGGATACGTCATACCTGGGTCTAATCCAGTTTTTTTTCCTCAACAAATTCCTCTTGACAAAAGTTAAGTTTGTGAGGCTTAACTTCTTGTGTCACTCTTGGTCAGCTTCTCTCACATCTATGTTACTTACCTGGAAATCTCTACAGGAACCTGTAGCTGCCTAAAGAATATGTTCAACAACCCCCTTGCTACCCCATGTTGCCTAGCAACACATCTAAATCAGTCTCATGAAAAAACAGAATTATTTCCACAGAACAGTAATTTTCATACATTCTTTCTGTTTCTGGGTTGTCAGTGAGCAATGCCACAACAGCTCTTCCCCTTGAGAAATGCTATTAGATTTACAGCCACCTTGCATGTGTGATCTGTCAGGAGGAGGACAACACCCCAGAGCATGAGATCTCCAGTGGCTCAGGAATCAGAGAGGAGGCTTTGTGTAGTGTAGAATTTCTCTAACCAGATAAACAAGTAATCAGATGCATAAATACTTCTGTTGCACAATCTGATCATTCAAATTCAACCTGAGAAATTAAACTGTTAAAAATAGAAGCATTCTCATAAAACAGAGCAAAAATCAATCGTCTTCAAGCACTTGTAACCTAATCAAGGGACAGCCTGTGCAATATATGCCAAAGGGGAAAAATCCTTCATGGCATAACTATTACAGCTGCTCGTGGCTTCAGATTAGATCAGTGCAAAGAGAAATGATTACTGCACTTATTGCTCTTAGTTACTGCTTAATTAGGACCTAGGATTGAGGAGAGGGAAAAAAGATAGCAGTTAAAACATTTTGTCACTTGAAAAATATACACTGAGCTCAGAGCGCTAGAGTGCTTTCAAAGTTATGTGAGAAAGAGGAGATCCTGGAGTATCAACACAGCAGCTGTAAAATTTTCAGTGTTTCTAAAGCCTCATATTTTCAGTTATAACTCACCTAGAATAATTGCTACTGAGCTAAAAGAAGGTAGAAAAAAAGGCTTATCTGCTTTAATGAACGCACACAGATAAAAACCAAAGCAACTGTAACTTTTGATTACGCACTGGTAGTACTTGGCTGTTTTCTGAATACATCCTACTTCTTCCTCCATCTGCTGATGTGCAGAGCAGCCAACACCTCACTTCTCTGTACTGCTCATATTCCTATTCTCATTGTACTCTGGGCCTAACCTTCTGGAGAAGCAATCACCCATACAGCCCATACCATAGGTAACTGCAGAGGCTGGCTGCGGGCAGGACCTTCTCAACTCACAGTCCGAAACAAGCCAATTTTCATGGCACCAGTTAAGTGCAATGCCATGAGTAGGTGTTATTCTATGCAGAATTGTTTTGCCCAAAGTACATTTCATAGGCTGCCCCCTAATAACATTATAAATGCCTAAAGTAAGTAACTAGATCAAATCAAACCAGGAAAAAGCACTAACTACAGAGCTGTGTTACACTGGTGACATTTATTTTAATTTTCAAAGGCTGAAGAAGCACATGATATCTTAAACCATCTATTAATTGAAGGTAATTATTCTCAACTAATGCTTTGCATTTATTTACCCAGGAAGATGTTTTCAAGATCAAATGCCAAGTAACCTCCCAGATGATCCCAAGGCAGTTCCCAGCAATCCAACTGTCTGCATCAGCTATTCAGTAAAAACACTGGACAGTATAATGACTTTAAAATTTCTTTTGACTACTAGCCAGAAGACATATTTGCCCATTGGACACAGCTATTAACACACTCCCATGCAGGGAAAAAGGTGCTTGCTGCTTCTGTGGCATAAGGATAACATGCATGCAAGGCTTAGGTCCATGTGAAATTCCCAGTAAAATTTCTAAAGTGGGAAGTAAGGAAGGCCAGATGCAGAAAACTCTAGATACCAGCAGTTGGCTGGTGATCACACTATTTCTAGCCTTTCCAGTGAGTGCTGTTGTGTACATTGTTTCTCAATGCTATCCACTAAAAATAAACAAAATATATAGGACCACTTTTACTCCTTTGAGTTAAAGTCTTACCTCCAATTATCAGTTCCACCCAGCACAGGGAATACTTATTTGGTGTTAGGAGATTATTTGTTATATTCTGAAAATTTCGTAAGAATTCTCCATCACCTAAGCCCAGCCCCAAGGAGGGCATGAAGCTGGAAAAGGCTCATTACTGTCTGCCACTCCCCATTATACAGAATGCTCACAAAATCTGTTCCAAATATTTGTAGCCTACCAGCCCCTTTCATGTGAATTATTCATCACAGAGCAAGAACTGTGGTACCAAACTATGCAGCTGCAGAGTACAGTGCTCAGTGTCTTCTCAGAGAGCTCTTCTGAAAGCTCAGGGCTTAACCTGTCCAACACTCACAACAGCCCTGTTCTCCCATAAAAATCCACTCTGAAAACATAACAAAAAGGTATAACGTGCAGTTTTCTTTAGACTGATGAAATTATTTGAAGCAATGTTTCTGAAACAATACTCTGAAAACAAACCTTTAACCTCTAGTGGCAGCTGGCATTGTGTACATCTTTTTGTTGTTTCCCTGGTTGTTCTTTTTTTCCCCCCCCCCAGTTTTCTCCTGAACAAACATCGTAGAGCATAACTGAGATCATCTCTGTGAAACAGTTTCCTTCTGAATCTCACCATCAGCCCTGAAATACCTATCCACTGTCTGTTTCAAACAGAAACCCTCACCAGCCAAGCCCTCCAAAGTTCATACCCTGCAAAGAGCTAAACCACTAGCCAAAAGATTCAACTCCCTGTGCTGGTTGCCTGCTGCCATCAATGGGCTCTGACAACCAGGACTAGCTGCACTGCTGGGACCTTTCATGGTGTGAACCTTTCTGTCAGCTGCACCACACTATTTCAGCAAATCAAATACTCAAGCACCACAGGGAATAATGATACCAGACTGTTTCACAGGGCAGCCTCGTTCTTCACAGCAGTAGAGCTTGTGCCAAACATCTCAACACAGCTGTATCTGTGACTCCAAAAAAGCTACAATTTCAATATGTCCCTTGGGGAATGTTACAAAACACTCACACACCCCCATTCTCCTTTATGGGAATGCTGTAACACATGCAGAGCAAAGAAAAGGACCTAAATTTCAAGCCTAGACTTGAGTTCCCACTTCTTAATCCCATAAAAAAATCCTTAATTTCTAGGTATAGTAAGCATACCTTGACAATCCTTCCAGGCATTTGTATATCAGCTTACTGCATTGAGCAAGTCCAAGTAGTCACAAGCCAAGCCTCCAGGCCACACACTGCCATAGTGACTGGAAACATGGGAATAAAAAAGGAAGTGTATCAAAGCTGAAGAGGCAAGGAAAGCCCCAAACTCTTTTGTGTGGGTAGCGTGGCATGAAAAAAGTTGTTTTGAGAACTGAGCTGAGTCTTCATCATACAATGCTGAGTTGTTTGTGAGGCTTGGAAAGCAACCCTGTAGGAAGGCTGTAGTCTGGTTTCAAATGTCAAAGGAGGGCAAAATACCTAAAAGTATTTGTTTCATGTGGCATTGAAAAGTTTTGGATGGGTATTTTTTGCTCCTTCTGTAGTGTTGAGAAATAGTTAAACTAGCTTTGATGGGGAGAGGGAATAACTTGTAAGGAGTTTCAGAACTGAGGTGTCACTGAGAATAAGTGACATTAAGTGATATTAAGCGAGAATAGCATCATCACGAACTACACAAACATCTCAGTAGACTGGGACAGGGTTTTAGGTTATAATGCATAACTAGAACTGTGAGAAGACTAAATTTCTCATTGTCTCTACTACAGGTTAAAGTTTTAGTTAAAAATGGAACTACTGAGAATGTTGGGGGGAGGGTTGTTTTGTTGACAGAGACTTGCACATTACTTAATTATTTTGCATTCCACTTTGTGCTGGAGACAAAGAAGATATTTAGAAGAAAAACAAAACGTGAGAAGGAATGAAATACATATCCAGCTCAGAGTGTTAAAAATAAGATGAAATACTACTAAAAAAACCCAAAACCAATTCAAAAGTTATATCTTGTATTTACAGCAAAAAGCTCCCAGAAAAATGTCTCTGCAGTCAGCAAATAGAAATCTGGTTCCAAGAAGACTGCAGACAATGATAGCAGTTTAGAAGTCAAATACTTCTGAATGTTTCCCTGTCTCCAATTTGCTGATAGCTGCCAGTCAATTTTCAGCTGGAAAAGAAAAAAAAAAGGGGGAAAATCCCCACTTTTAGAAATCTCATCTATTTTTCTCACCATTAAAGCTTTATTTAAAAATATATGGTGACTTCAACTGAAGTCTGACATTTTAATGATTAATTTATTTTTGGTTTAGTGAACAAGAATCATTAATGCCAAGCCAGAATGTTTCACATGAGGGAAAGCCAAGTCTTACTGAAGTCCTGTGTATGTGAAAACATGATTGTGCTTTATACCACCTAATTTTTCATATTCAAGATATATGCAATTATAACCTAAGCAATGCTGTACATAAATATTATTATTGAGTTTTCTGTGTTTGCATTTCTCATCAGCAGAATGAGACAAACATTTTTGGAGTCACTATGTTATTTTTCCATAGCTTTTGGATGCAAACATTGAGATACTCCACGGCTTTCAAGAAATCGAGACCTCAGGGTAAATTTCCATCAAAACTGCGTGTACCAAATACCTGGCACAATGGCAAGATTGCTGTCGGCTTCAGGGAGTCAAGATTTTACTTGAGCTGTCTCAGGCTAGGCTGGGCATGTGAAAAGAATTAAGCAGTACTTCTGAAAAAAAATTAAGATTTCTTAAAAAAAGAAACAACACAAAAACCCCACACCAAAAAAAAAAAAACACAAAGGAAAAAACCAAAAAAACACAAACAAACCACCAGAAGGTAAAGATCTTTTCTTTCCTACCTTATCTCTCTATTTTCCCAAAAATAATTCTTCACACTAGGTGAAAAGCTTATTATATGAAGAAATCATACAATAGTTGCCTAGATTATAAAAATTTTGGCTGGGCTCTTTAATTATCTGCTTTTGTATTTTTCATACAATTTATACAGCATCATGTGTACAAGAAACAGGATCCTAGGGCATTTGCTTCCCTGTGTTTAGCCAGGCACTGTGCTTTATGTGAATCATGTTTCTTCACTGTGAATCAAACCTTTCTTTTTCAAAAAGGGTTAATGATACTGATCCCAACTGACAGCTGACAGACAGATTCAGCCACTGAATTTCAATGCCAAAATTTTCTATCCAAAACCTTGGAGAGGAGAACTTCAATAATTCAAGCAAAATTTTATTTTACTGACCCCACTTATGGGGAAATCTTTCAGATCACTTGTCTTAATCTGGACTCCAATGCCTTATTCTCATCCTTAGCAGAAGGGCACCCTCCTTTCCTGTTAGATTTAGGAAGCTCATTCTCCTGTTGTATACAACTTAGACTAGATAGAGCATATATTCTAAGTTATTTCATGTTTTTGAAACAGAAAACTACACTCTAACCCACAAATAATTGAAATGGGATTTTTAGTTCCCTCCTCATTCCTCTCTCAGTTGCCAGATGTAGCAATAGCTGCATCCATGGATTTCTCTTTTGGTTCATTTAATGCAGTTTTTTGTCTGGAGACCAAACAAGTCTTGGATGAGGCCTCTTACAGGTCATGAACACAGTAAGGTCAGGGTCCAGTCAATAAACTGCCAGGTGGTTAAGGGCTTCTTTAGCATCAGCAGCAATGGCACAACGTGTGCATTGAGAGGGATGGACAGAAGCATCTCAATTAAGGCTTGAAGCAGTGACAGAGTTTATCACAGGAAAGGTTTAAGCTGCAGAAAAGCAAAAGCACATGTGGGCAGAAATGCTTCACTGGTAACTGGTGGTCAATCATTCAGACTGTCATCATAATTTAGCATTGAAATGCAGCTTATGGATCCTAGAGGGAATCATTTTATTGGCATCTAAACGTGCATACTATGTCTTCTTGAAGTATTAAAAACTCTGTCAGAAAGGGCACTAGTTTGGAGCACTGCCAAGGCAGTTCAGCAATTTGTACTAGTGCAGCTTCATATATTATTCCCACATTTCAATAGAGAGGAGCATCTTACTGCTGAGGTCAGCCTCTGTTTCTTCTTTGAAAGTGAAGTTCCTGTCTTCCACATTCAAAACATGCTCTTCAGAGACACTGTCTATTCAAGTGTAGTAATTTTATCATGTTTTGTGACAGTTAGTAAAAAGATAATGTAGAGCAGACACATGCAGTGTGTGGGCACGATGAGGGTATCTCTGCCTGCTCTACTACAGCCTTTAAAATTTTGTGAAAAACAGCTACCATGTCAGAAATCTGCCCTTGTCGCTCTCACTACATTTGAGGGGAGGTACAGGTCATCCAAAGCCTCAGAAGTCAGGTCTTCAGGACAACAAAAAGTAGCTATATGTGGATTTTTAAGTACATTTCAAATTCATGCTTCACATATAAGCTTTCAGCCAATAGTTGAGTCACCTCTGTGGGTAAATGCACCAAATCTAGCCTTTTTCCATCCCTCCCACATTTAATCTAGTCCAAAGATTAAGAGAGAAAGGTCTTCTACCAAATACCTTCAATTTAATCATAGCATTTTTCTACAATTAAATGGACATTAACTAGAGTGGTTTATTCTTCCTTACTAGTATCTTGCTTGCATTTCAAGGAGGGATTTGAGAAGACTATAAAAGCACATTTTGAGGACTCCTGCCTTAAAATAAATCAATAGACTCAGTGCTGCTCACACTTTTACAGAGGGTCCAGGCCCCTCACTGCAAGGAAAGTGGCAGAGAGGGGTTCAATGGGATCAAAGACTCCTACTCCTCCTCTCTCTCACACTGTGCTGAAATGTGGAGCTAATACATAGAGTAGAAAATGTATATAGTCAGCTGTCTCAACAACGAAAGCAAATTCTGGACACAACACAACCTGTCACACAAGTTAAATATACAATCCTGAGTATATAGATCTCTCCATTACAGGTTACCCATCAGCTTTATGAGCCCAAATACAAATGGTACTTGAGTAAAAAAAGTACATGAAGTTAACTGTAGTCATTTTCAAGCAGCATAATACCAACTTGTAAAAGGTATTCCCCCTGCATACAGAAGGCTTGAAGAGGGAGTAGAGAATGTTGCTGCACTAAAAATCATGTGAACACTTACTGGAAAAATAGGTCAAAGTACCACAGAAATTTAAATCAAGGGAAACTTGACTTACTCCTGTATCAGTTTCTATTCAAGTTATACAAGGCAGGTTTTTATTTATTCTTAATTTAAACAAAAAAATAGAATAAATATTTATTTGGACAGGAGAATAGTCTAAGCCCAGAGACCATGCTAATGACCTGAGCATGTTTATTATGATTTATTAACTTCAATTTATTAAACCGTTTCAAAGAAACTAGTGAGAATAGCTCAATTCACTTTTCTGAAAACAACATAAAGACACTCCTCAGATATGACAGTGATGACTTTGGCACATGATAGACATCTTGCTATCAGTTGTTCCTTTATTTCTCACCTTTTCTCTCATTTAAAACACTCTCTAAGTTCTGAGCTAATGTAGGAGCCATTCAGAATTTTCTTTCACTCTCCCATGCCCCTCTCCAAGGGGAAATGAATGCCCAGGTCTTAGTGAATCTCCATGAATTCTCTCTTCCTTCCAGGCACCCATCATTATCCTAGATAGCTCAGGTAAGCCTCTAACAAGCAAAGCAGTTTAATCCAGAGCTTTTTAACATCCTGCCTGCCTCTCAGGCTATGCCACAGCCTTGTACACTGAAGGAGGACTTGAGCAGCCAGCTGAGCCAGCCTTGAGTGTCTACACTAGCGCACCACCAAGCAGAGACCTCAGTAAGGAAACAAGTTATCAGGTGCCTTTTGGTGTTGACACCATTTCTTAAGATAGCTTGGGGACTGCCACATCTGCTCCCCTCCAACACAGAGGCAGCTTGACTCAAGGTACAAAAAAGGAATTTGGTTTTCTCTAGACAACACAGCAAAAATGAGCAATAATATAATTAGACATTAAAACAGGAACTACTCTATTACAGGTAATTTTGGGAGTAATTGCACTGATTCTCCCCTTCCACTGGTCCTCCTCTTCCAAAGGGGAATAGCTTCATTGCTCCTTTATCATCAAGAAAGAACAAAAGAGGCACTAACATTCAAAATATCAAAAAGTGCCAAGAGATTCTGTAGCTAGAGAGGTTTTTTAGTGGGCTCTCCTCTTTACACAGACAGCCTTGCTAATCTTCAGAGAATGGAGAATATCATCATGAAGCAAAGTGCAAAGTACTGAAAGGTCGAAACAGTAAAGAGTTCTATTTTACAGAATGTATTTCTAATTATATTTCTAATAGTGATTCTTTTTGTTTCACCAGGTGAAAAAATTGAAATTCAACTTTCTGACAATTACTTTGTCTGAGAACTGGAAAAGAGAAAAGACGTTCTGAGCTACTGTCCATCTTCCTAACTCTCCTCCCTTTATCTTCCCATGAAGTGTACAAAACCCTGTTTTCCTGGAAGAGTTCCTTTTCTTCTTGTCTCCTACAGGTGTGCACTTGTAAACATCTATTTGAGAACCTATGCACCAAGAACAGTGGAGCCACAGTGACAGACAAGTATCTCCAAGACTTGGGAGAGGTTTTTTACATACTGTTTTATTTTCACTTTGTGAGTTTATCCTACCCCAGCCTTACCTATACATATCTGTATAAAATCCATCTCTATAATCTTCAGCATCTCCTAATAAGTAAATTCATCTTGTTCAATCTAAAAAATGAAGTAACCTTTCCTCTCCAAACAGTCCAATGTATCATCTCCTTAGTACATAGTCTTTTGATTTAAACAAACAATACAAATGCAATTTTCAACTGCCCAGGCTAAAGACAGAAGCTAGAGCTCTTCACCTCCTATACATCAGGGGCAGAACTTTTTCCTTCAGCTCTTGCACTACACTGAGCATCATAAACTCAAATGACATGAAAGCACAATATGTCTTGTCAGAAAGGAAGAAGCATCTCCTTGGGGTAAAAGACCTGTACATTTTTATTTCCTCTCACATGGCCTTGCACTTGCTTCCTCTTCTCCACTTCTGATAACCCCTGACTTGGGAATGCAGAAACCAGAGACAAAGGTGGGGAGAAAAGCCAGGACTTCTGGCAACCTCCTGTTTGAAAGAACTGTTTTCTTCTCTGTTTTGGCAGTAAAATTTTGCATTAGTGTTCTTGCATTCCATAACTGTTGCTATCACCAACTTAGTCTATAAGTGAAATTGTCAGAGTATACAAAAGTAATTCCCAAGCTAAAAAGTAGGAATGTTTCAGCCTCTATATTCTGGATTTTCATCTGTCTGTTGGCAATCTCTGTAATTGAAGCAGCAGATTCAAAACTCAGCAGTGCAAAATATATAATGAGGTGTAACAGTCCAGAAGTTTACTGGGTTAAAAGGAAACCTGCAACTATGTTGTTCAGCAAATAAAGCCTGAAAGTGAAAAATAAAATCTGGGAACAAAATCAAATATGTATCAGTGGTTTTTTTCCTTGAAAATAAACATCCAGGTGCTTAGCTATCACCCAGAGAGTAAACATTTCGGCACAGCAGGGAGTAGGCAAGCGTGAACGAAGAGACTTTTGGCTCCTTTCTGTGCAACTGTGTGTATTTTAACAGAGCCTAGGGATTATATACCCTTGTCCTTGTTCAGATGTGAAAAGAGCCAGACATACCTGAGGCACCGTTATAAAGACTACAAGATAGAAACTGCAGCCAAAATGGCAGACAAGCACCTGCACCACTTCAGTATGATCAGTGCAGAAGTGAAAGAAAAAGAGACAACAACAAAAACCACAACCAACCAACAAACCCCACAGCCAACACACATCAAAACCACACCCCCTGTTTTAGTGATCACCACGAAGCACAGCTTAACAACTTCAGGTTCAGAATCTGTCCCTGAGCAAGCATTGACTGATTGGCAATATCTATCACACTGAGAAAGGGAAGCTTATCCCAGGCAAAGCAGATGCATAGTTTAAACCTCTCAGTTACCAGAATGTCCTTCCTACCTAAGCTGCCAACTAAAGTAGTAAGCCTTGTATGATAACCTGATGACATGAAGTGCAGTACAACATTGTTGATACTTAAAATTAAGATGCTGCTCACAGTTGCACTCAGTACTTAACTTTATCTGCATAGCTTTTCTGCTTCCATACTCCTCCTCAGATTTGAAATTACAGAAATTTATTTGCATTCAGGGCTTCTCAAAATTATAAACAGATTGTAAGCATTCAAATAAAATACATGTTTAAATGTGTCAGTTAAATTACAATAGTCAATTAGACAGCTAATTATACTGTAAATGCAGTTGTATGCATAAATTGATGGTCACTTACCTAGACTGCATGGGTTCTTCCATTCATATATTGAACCTTTATAAGTTTTATCTTTTAAATATTACCTGGCAGAAGGTTTATCTAAGGTTTATTCTTAACTCCACTTTTAAAACAATCTTTTCAAATACAATTTAATATTCACACTGAGTTTTACTACCTGCAGTCAGAATTTTAGTGGCAGTAGGATTTGTGGACAGGTTATCAGACTTCTTGAGGTCACATTCCCCAGGAGCTTTCTCTCTGTTGGTGATGTCTCACTTTCCAGGATTCTTTTTAATCACTCTCTTAACTGTAAAGAGATTTACAATCTCTTGTAAAATGCACCATTTTACAAGAAAAAAAAATTTCTTTAAATTTACATGCACAGATGACCTTTTGAGTTAAAAAAGAATCTGTACATGAAAGCATATTTGACACTTATATTTATAAAACACAGTGTTAAACTTTCCATTGCATTCATTAATATTAGGCAAGAGCTGGAAATCAAGTAGGAAGAAGAGTGTCACCATCAACTAATCAAAATTTGATTTAGGGATAATATCTTGGTATGACAAAATACATCCTTATTCATGACATCTCATCCTGCAATCATCATGTAAAATACATTTTTCAACTGCATTCTCCATGTTTCACCTTTCATTCAGTTTCAGTGTTTATTGGCAACCAATCTAATTGAAGCATTTATACACAGCAAAATCCGGGCTCTCACAATTGATGAGATCTGTGAAGAGATAAATGACTTGTTTGACATTTCCAAACAGTTACATTTCTCATCTCTTACAATATCAAAGGAATGGGCAGTATAGTTCATCAGAATCATTGTGTTAAAAATATAGGCAAAATAAATATAGTGTGATACAACCAGAGAGATAAAAATAAACCCCACTTGAGCTCAGCATACACCAGCATTTCAGGCAGTCAGCTCTTCTTTTGGGTTCTTATGCTTAGGTAATACAGAAAAAAGATAGTGGTAAAAAAATCCTAAGCTGGACCATTTTCTTTCTTTTCTAGCTTTTTGGTCTTTCTTCTGAATTGTCAGGGTTTTCTTTTAAGGTATAAAATCACTGTTGTAGAGTTTCTACATACTCTCAGACCATAGGAACAATAATTACTTGTGGAAGCCTTCTCAGTCAGCCCATATTACCTAACAATCTAGTGAAGATACCTCCTAGTAAATAAAATAAGTAAGTAAATAAATAGATAAATAAACCCCACCACAGATTAAATAACCTTATGTCTGTAGCTCTGGGCAAATATGGTAGTAAAATCCAGATTCTTGGGACACCTAAAATTAATCTGGATAAGTGCTGCAAATGCCAATGTATGAACCTACTCCAACTTTGAGAATGCAGGAGAGAAAAATCTATTGTACTTTATGTATTTATATTTATTACCTCTGTGATTATTCAAGAGGGAAAACCTTCATAATTGCGGTTTACTTTGTCCTTTCAGGGCTTGTACTATCTCTGAAACATCTCAGCAACTGAAACTAAGGAATTCCAGAGTATGTTCTTTATGGCACATACTACAAATCACTAAATTTCACTTTGAAATTTAAAATTCTGTTAAGTCTCCCTTCAAAAATGGCATTAAAATCCACACATCAATTTCTGAGATGTCATTTTGAACCACTAGACACGATACAACAAACTATTTGAAATACATAGAAGCAGGGTTAGTATTTATCATTCAGTCCTATGTACAAGTTTGCCAGCCTATGGAGTCAGAGTGACACTGAGAGGAGCTAGAAACTGCTTAGAGATTTTGAAAGGTTCTTATGACTGTCACAAAGCTCAGGGCTCCACAACAGATTGAAAAATGGGAGAGCTTTTCCAGCTGAAGTCACGTGTGTGTTAAAGAGGATTAACATGAACAGCCAACTAGCAAATGCCAGTTTCTTTCTTTTGATTTTTTTTTTTAATCCTCCTTTCCTTCTATCCTGCAATAAAACTTTTTTCCCCTCCCTCCCTCCTGTTCTATATCTTTTCCCCCTTTTGGAACAATGCATGAAAGAAACTAGAAGTTGTGCATCTAACACAATGAAATTCTGTGCTACAGAATCTCTGCTTCAGCTGAGATTTACTCTACAGTCTGCATCCTCAGAATATTAAACCACAGAACCACTGGAACAACCCAGGGTCACAACTGTTCATTTACACAATTCAGTTGTTGCATGCTTATCTCTGCATTCTCTCCTGTCCCCAGTGTGTATATCAACAAAACCTATTCAGTCAGAAAAACACCTTTGGGTTAGCATCCAAAGCCACTGTAGACAGAAATAAAATCAAAGTGCTTTGGGTGAATTACACTAAAAGGCAGTGACATATCCACCAAGGCAGAATCTAGCACTGCTGCTTTTGAATGTTTTGTAGCCTAGTCCCTTCAGCTGGCCAGCTTTCACCTTCATCTACATCTCCAAAACTTCAATGACATCACAGTCTGGCCCAGTTCTCAGATTACTATGCACACACAGTAGGTTGGTTGAGTACAGCAAGAATATTGGAGAAACAAACATTGTAACTAACATACCTCACCATTTTTCCAGGCTTGAATAAATTTGATCAATTAGTTATATATATCTTCATGTTGAAGCCTTTCCTTGACAACCTGATGTGTTCTCTTGGTGCACTCTCAACAAGTTAATGGAAAGAAAAAATACAAAGGTTTTTTCTAGTGGAAAAAGTGAGACCAGAGGTCTGTGATTAATACTGAGCCAGTATTATTCACCTTTCTTTTCTAGGAACGCTTCTTTTCACAAGAGTCATTTCTGGCTGCCTCATTACCTGCTGCATACAAGCTCAATGACTCCACCACACCAGTTCTTCAAGATCTGGCTAACTGGGGTCCTCAACAAATGCCATTTGCCTGCAGGCCACAAAGAGTTGACTATAGCTGCTGTTCCAAGATTTCGTGACACAAAAGCTGTATCTGAATTACTACTATTTTAGTTGCCAGGACACATCTCCACCATGAATTTGTATAAGCCCTTTTCAAATACACTTCAGCTCTGGAGGAAAAAAAACCCCAAAACAACAAACTTATTTTTGCTTGGGGGGGGGGGGGCCACAGAAAAAAAAGCAAACAAAACACAACATTACACTGTGCTCTTTAAATTCCTTGTTTTCAGTTTAGAGGGAAGTTTTCCAATACATTTTTCAACAATTTTAAGGAAACATACAAAAAACCCCCACCAAAAACCAAACAAATCTTGATCTTCACTAATTTCTACCACAGGATTTTTTTTTTATATTAACACTGTTGAATAGCATTCACAAAGCAGTATGAAATCTGCATGCACTTAAACTTTGAACATCTCAACATTTCCCTTTTACATTCCTCAGGAAGCAGTGGTCAGACTTAAATGCCAAGATGAGGAAGATAAATTTCTGAATGGGACCTCCGAGAGACAGATGATAGCACATTGTAACTATTACATTAACTTTTCTCCAAGTGGAAAAAAAAGCCAAAGGTAAAAGAGACCCCTGGGTCTCTTATACTGTTCATTTAGGTCAGAAACCTTTGTACTGCTTAAATATTTCAAGCCAATTCCCCCAGCAAAACCTCAAACAAGTAGTATTTCACCTCAAGTAAAACTCAAAGTAGAAAGTTGGCTGAGCCAATCTGAGCTGTGGATAGGAAGAAGGAATCTGCCATTACAGTGAGAGACTGGTCTCAGACTATACTTACAAACCATAGAGAATGCTTCAGTAAAATATCTTCCTCTCATGCCCTTTTGAGAGTGAACTTGATTTGGGACAAATTTGCTCTCAGATATGGCTCCAAAGATGGGATCAGAATAAAATCAGCAGGATTTTTTCCACACCAGAGGTGTTTAATTTCTTATAATTCATATATTATTAATTCAATTACCTTACACCACAGAGTTTCAGACCGTAATGAGGGCATAATACCTTTCAAGAGATACCTGTCTGCTGTGTTTGAGGCATGAACTATTTGAATGTTATTCAGTTCTCACAGGGATCTTAAACTCCTGCTTATTCGAGTAGAGTTTTCTAGACATAAACCACATCATTTCAGCAGATTATCAGCCATTATTTTTTTCAATAGGTATCTAACAGCTGATAAAAATAAGCATTCAGACATTTCATGGAACAAGGTAAATTCCTTGAAAGGTAGATCCTTATTTTGAAGCAAAGAGCATTTGTACATTGGTATTGGTAACTCTACTGTTACTCCCAGTATGTAGGACCAAATTAAAAGGAAGAAATATCCATCTTTGTTTTCTCTTGGGAGGAGACAGGGATGAAGGTTCATAGGCAGCTTCTTGCATCCAGTTATTCAAAGAAAAGTGCATTGGCTGCACAGCAACATCTGCCATGAACCATCAAGAAAATGCTGAACCTTATGATATAAACCACCTCCAATGTGAAAGGCACTCTACAAGCTGGCAGTAGCAATCAGGAACACAGTAAATTTATTCGTCATACTACAAAAGCTGCACAAAAGAAAGAGGGAGCAAATCGTTACATTTAATTTCTACACAGCAGTGCAGATTAAAATGCATAGCTGAGTTTACATGAATTAACTATCCTTATTGCAGAATCTCAACCAGTGAAAAAATCACTGAAGATCACTTTAAGACTGATCTCAGCATGTAACTGCAAAGACACTGATGGTACCAATCATTTTATTTTTATATGGCTATTAAACAATTTAATTTGTTTTAACTGGAAAGCAGTCCACTCTCCTTTGTCTGTTTCATTCAGTATATCCATTATTAATACGTAATTTGCTTCTATTGCTTTTTTGGTAACTTTCATCATAACCTTGTACTTGTGGCATCAGTGTTTGCTGTGAAAATTATTACAGATTAGGGAATTATAAACAGCAAAATGGGCTTTTTTTAGAGTACGTGTCAGGTTTTCTAATGAAAAATGTTGGCAATTGTCTCAAAACTTCCTCTATGTGAGTACCAAACACAAAGGAATTATTCACTTTGCTTTTAAAATAAAGAAAACTATTTATAACCTCCTAATGACTGTGGACCATGGGAGGATCCTGGGACTTCTGTC
Organism: Galbula dea; assembly: GCA_013399015.1. Classification (NCBI taxonomy): domain Eukaryota; kingdom Metazoa; phylum Chordata; class Aves; order Piciformes; family Galbulidae; genus Galbula; species Galbula dea. Next base: position 4,369,406 of record VWZX01002149.1, read on the forward strand.
TTCACCAACCACCACATACTGCTTCCTGTATTCACAGCTAACATCACAAGTGCCACTGCCTACCCCAGTGACTTCTGTGCTTAGCTTTAATTTGCTAAGGAGTCCCATGTGTTTCAGTAGGATTTAGGCTGCAGATCCTTTAAGGCAGGGATTGGGTCTTCAACTTATAAATGTAAACCAACCTACACAACAGAACTCTGTACACACAGACACTGTGGATCCACACTGGTTCAAGGATATGGCAGGCATCTCTCCCATCCATAGTGTAAATACATCAACAAGATTCAGGCAGCTCTTGAAACCCAGATGGACACAACACCATAGAAAATAAAGCCACATCCTTCCTCATCTACTTCTACTGATGGACCAGAACCAAAGACTTCCCTCAAAACATAGGAAGCTGAGTGATATCACCATTGCTTTACTAAAATTGTTGCAATCAGCTATGTAAATATGGATGACTACTTAAGCCCATGTTAGCCTCTGGATCTTCCCCAATATATTGTTAGATGTGCAAAAGCAGATCTATAGACTGCTATAATCATAAAATGGTTAGGGTTGGAAGATATATAGATCATATAGATCATCTAGTCCAACCCCCTTGCAGTGAGTGAGCAAGGACATCTTCAACTAGGTCAGGCTGCTCAGAGCCCTGTCCAACCTGACCTGGAATATTTCCACAGATGGGGTACCTACCACCTCTCTCTGGGCAACCTATGCCATTGTTTCATCACCCTGACTGTAAAAAAAACAAAAAACAAACAAAAACCCCCCACCAAACCTAAAAATCTTCCTTATATTTAGTCTACATCCACCCTCTTTTATTTACCATACTTTTGAGAGGGATCCCTATTATTTTGGGAGGATGCTGTCTAAGCAACATTTGCTATTATTACACCCATTGGCAGTGGAGAGGGGAATAAATCACTTTGTCAATCCAAATAAAGACAGTAAAATCCCTGGTGTGGAAACAGATTCACTAACAGTAGAATACTTTTGCAGGCTTAGGTTATGTCATTTGTCATTTTTTTGTACTATGTAAATACTCTCTGCCTCTGCTAGACAGCATCTCCACCTTGACAATATTAACATCATGACATATGCTAACATGTGTTACCATAGCCATTGCAGAGCTGGCAAGGTCAGCATGAATGCTCAGCAGCTCTGACTTTTTTCATTTGCAGCTTTTCTGTGAGGAACAGAAACCCTGCCTGGGGAAGGTGGATTCATTATAATAGTTCTCCTCCTTTTAGGTATGGATCATCAGAGGCAGACAGAGGTTAGACTGGGCTCATAAAAAGGCACAGAACATGCAAAGCGTGCTTCAAGAACTGTCTCATTTTCACCCCTTGCCCTATTCTAAGTTAATATGAAAACTATGCATGATTAATTTTTTAAAAATTGGAAAAGATGATGCCTAAGGCATCTCTAATCAAGTTGCTGGCAAGGTACATACAATTCAGCTGCAGCACTGCACAGCAAATAAGCTACATGGAATTTTAATGCAGCAATTACCGCCTGTCACTTCAAGATAATGATTACCTACCAACCCATTTAAGATGGGCAACACACATCAATGTGAGGATAAATTACAAGCTCCTTGCAATCCAGAAAAGGTGGAGGCAGAATGAGGTTTTTAGCAGATGAACTACCCATCACACTCAAGAAGGGTAAAAGGAGTCATCTAGCACAGTATCTGTATGAGGCTCCCTTACAGCCCTCCAGGGTCAGACAATGGCAGCATAACAAAAACAAGAAACAGGCGCACTTATCCACATAACAACACCTAGCATATTAAAGCAAAGCCAGCAGTCTGTCAAGTGTACTGGTATGGACATATCTTTGGGCAGAGAAAACGTTTATAACTGAGGAAAGAACACCAGAAAAAATGGGGAAAGAGGGGTTTTGGAGGGCACATCTATTACAGGGAAAAGAGGAACTTAAAATTTCCATCATTTCCCCATCCTGTGCTTGCAATTCTGACCTGCCCCTGAGCTCCTCTGCTTTTCAGACACATCCATATAATCCTTCTGGGCCATAAAAAGCTCTCACAACAAAAGGTGCTGTCGTTCCCCTGCTTATCTAGCATTACACAGCCCAACTTTAAACCAAGTGCAGCCAGATGGAGAGTCAGAGGTCAGTGGTTATTTTTATGTTCCATGTCTCTAGGAAAAGCCTTTCCCATGGATGTTAAACTATCAGTTGAAGTAATTGTGTATACCCTAGTGTACGTTAGCTAGATCCTATTATGCTAGATCCTATCTATGGCAAGCTTCTCTCTAGTTACACAAAAGTAATGCTATGTATCATTATGACATAGTGATGGACAAAATAGAGCAGAAAATCTTAAGGCAGAAAAATGCAAGAAGTTGCTCTTGCATGGCAAAAATAAATAAATAAATCTATCATTACCCATATAACAGGGTTAGGTACACAACTCAAGATTAGTAGGATGAAAACCATTTGAGATGTAGACAGCATGAAAATCACTAAACAAGAACTTCCACTAGAAATTTCTGAGTATGAGATTTGTCCTCAATGGCAAGAAGTTCCTAAAACAGAACCAGAAGCTGGAAGGTAGAATCAGATTCCACGTTTCAAAGATTTTTTTTTTTTTTCAGATTTTTCACATTCAATGTAATAAAGTTCAGTAATTAAGCAAAATAAAAGGAAATTTCTGTTATGGATTAAAACCTGAGAAAGAATGCTTTTAAGGCAGAAGATCATTGAGTTGCAATACATGAAACAGAACTGTGGTATCATTAATGGTCTTGCTGCACTTAGTTGCAAAGAGGGAAATGGAGTAACACAGGGGAAAATTGTTACAGAATTATTCATCATCTCTGTAAGTAAATAAACAATGTTGTATATTGGTTTTTTAGTTTTACCTCCATTTCATGTTAAAATAAATAGTTTTTTTCTTTTTCAGAGGAATTTCTTCACTAATTGATAGCATAGCAGGAGAAAATTTTAGGAACATGGAATTGTCATGGTCAGATTCACAGCTCTTGATCTTTTAGTAGTTAAAATTGTCTCCCCAAACCCAACAGGATGCCAAAAGAGGAGGAAAATTGTATCAGAATAGAATACAAAGAAAGAGGATCAGCTTAGACTGCAACTGAGGTAAAAACAGTCAGCAACTCTAAAATTGTAATAATTACAGTAAGAAAAAAAAATACAGAAAAATCCATTGTGCAAGGGAATCTTTAGCCACACAGAGTAAAAGACTAAGCTGTGCTGTTAACCTTGCTGCTATGGCAGAGGATGCCAATGCTAGGGTTTTTTGTTGAATAGGAAACTACTGAATCATAACCTTTGCAATGAGGACATGGCACTAAGTACCTCCAACCCTGTGTCCTGTGGATAGCTTTTGACAAAGGAATCTCTCATGCGTGACTGCATTTTTTTTAATTGTTATTCTTTTAGTATGTCAAACAGTGATTTTTTTGTGTTTACACTGATATTACACAACACTAGCACCAGCACTTCTAGCTGTAGGACAATGAAAGAATGTAAAGCCACCTACATTCTGCTTCAATGTGGTATTGAGATTACTGCTAGACGGTTAACACTAGCAGCAGCTTTATCAAAGCCAAATAGTTAACTAGCTAGCCTTCCTTTAAAATACATTCCACAGCTGCTCTAACTTGTTAATAACTTCCTGCAATGTGTGAAGTATCTCTGAAAGTCACACATCAGCCAAAGTATGTCTGGTCTCCCTTTAATCCTACTGATAAGTTTCCAAAATGTTATAGTTCAATTACACTACTCTTCTTGTAATATAACAGGAGATGGGGATGAGTATTAAGTCATTACTCAAGTCTGCAGTTGCACCTCAGTTATAACATGCCTTTTCAGCACTGATGTAAGGGAAAGATGGTGTCACTTTTAAAATCCTACAAAAAGAGATGGAAAAATTCCAATTAATCCCAAATGCATAGAGGGCACTGTTCACGTCTCAAGTGCCTATTAGCAGGCTTACAACAGAAAACAAAAATAAAGGCAACAATAAAAAAATAAAACAAAATAATAAAAAAAAAGAAACCACAACAACAAACCAAGACAAAACATAGTTTTATGTGAGTAAAAATTACTGCCTAAATATAACAAAACTCCTGTGGATAATCAGAATTTTCCTAAGATAAGTGTCTTTCACTGATTAAGTGGATGTGTTGGTCCCATACCTGCAGAAAAAAAGCAACTTCTGTTTATATTCATTGAAGAGTTATCACATGAACTCCCTAGTTTTCATGGTGCCCAGACATGGCAACTTGAACCCAACAAGACTGCTGCTCCTACTGCAGAAATGAAAGCCTGTTGAAGATAAACAGGCATGTACACCTTCTTTCATTCTGTAAGGTCACAAAGATGCTGACTGCAGCACAGTGGCAATTTTGGAAAAGACACTGTGTACATACCTGAGTGATGTGGTGAGCCAAGACAACCTTGCTGCATTCCACTAACCTGTTGCAGAGTTACCAAAAACATCTCTTCACTACCACAGAGGCAGTTTTCTACCACTAAAATAAGAGAAAAGAACAGTGTCTTACTAAGAGAGAAAAATGAAGCTGTCCTGTTGTCTACACAAATAACCCACGATCATCATATGCTTTAGAAACGTTTCCCCATCCCAAAGCCACCAACCAGGGTTATTCCAAAAAGCACATCACAGGTGTCACATGGTGTAGCTGGGCCTTTCAAAGAAACAGTAAGTTCAGAGGCCAGTTAAGATCAATAAAGGCTGGGTAGCAACTTTATGAAATCAAAGGTGTCAGTGACAGCACTTTATTTACATTTCTGCACGAGTAATTGTGGTTCAACAACCAACAGATCCTTCAGGCCCTCCACTGGCCTCCCTCTCTTCCTACCTCCTCCATTGCCTCTGTGAAATTTGTCATTGCAGTTCCATACTCTCAAGAGATTCCATTTTCAGGGGTGGTCAAACTTAACTTTGTGTAGCTCCTTCTTTCCGTATGCTGTGGAGACTCAGCAAATTGAAATCAGCAAATGGATTTGAGGTTTTTCTCTCAAAAAACACCAAAAACACTTGAAGGAATTACTTTATTGTATTTAGAGTGTCCTGGGGACAACTTTTCTCTTTCTAAATTCAAAACTTTCCAATAAAAGAAAGAAAATTCCCAATAAGATAACTTGCATCAAATTTTAGTATATGTTTTTCTTAATATTGCCTATCTTAATTTACAAACAACCTTCCTTGTACTCCAGGCAGAGGAGCTTATAAGCTCCTAGCACATCCCAGTTCCAGTGAGCTTTACAAGTTATTAATGTCTAATCATCCCCTCTTACCTAGCAAGTACACATCACCATAAACAAACTAAACAAAGCTACATGAAGTGAAACAAAGTTTCATAAAGAGACAAAGTTTCACTTTATCACTTAAAAGCCAGGCTCACCAGTAACCCTGGTGTTCTGCAGCTGCTTTCTTTCAACTGTTGCTTTCTTTACATTATATTTGTTTTGTCTACACAAAAGTTCTTTCCTGCATTAAAGTTATTATGAAATAAATCCATGGAAACTCATGTGGACATAGCATCTCCTCATCTGAAATCAGATTTAGGCCTAAAGTCAGGGTTTATAAACCTAGTGATAAAATTTATAGCAGCACTTAAAAATGACACAGTGTAATTAAAATGATTAAAATGAGAAATACTAGGGTGGATTCCACCCCTGCTCCCCTTTTTTATAGTTTCGTGACCAGACTACGGTTGTAATTGAGGACTCATTATTATGATCATCATAATTATTTTTCTTTGTTTAATGTTCAAACAAAGTTTTGTTTCTATCTTCCATTTCATTTTACAGATTTTGATCTTAGTAGCAGCCTGGAGAGCCTTGTTTAATCCTCCTACATGTTAGGACCAAAGATGAGAACTAATTAAATAGAAAAACTGGGAAGTACAAAGAAGGTTTAGGGGAGGGTGGAGGAAGGAGCTCAACAACAATTACCAATAAGTGCACATAATCAACAAGCAGAATTATTGAGGTATTATTCCAAGTAGTATTCTCTTACCTGAGTACAGTTCAGCCTTTCCTTACTGGGTCTGGAAGTGAGTTTCTAACTGTATTTTCATGAGGCCCTCACATATTAAAATTTCCTGCATGATGGTTTTAGGCCACGTTGTTCTTTACAGAAGTTCTCACACTAACAGTTTGTCCAAATCCATTAACTGTATTATATCACAGATAAAACATCTTTACCCCATTTTCACCAAAAAAGGTCATCTGTCTTTATAGAGTCTTGCAAGACTCATTTAAGGCACAGTTAAAATGTGTCAACACAGCTATCCTTCCTTTATAATGGTGACAGCCAAAATGTTATCCCCAAATTTGGCCTTGCTGAACTTTTAAAGCAGATAAAGTAGCACTCTGCCAATAAGGGGAGAGTAGAACCTGTCATTCTAAGGAGCTTGATAAAGCAGAAGGACCAGGAGGTTGCTGTTAACTTCTAAACACTTTGAGAGGAATTCACATGCCTAGGCACTGGTGTTTAGTCCATTTGTAATGCTTTCGCCTCTCTTCCTGTCCCAGCTGGGCACAGGGAATCCCATAGGTTCTGTATCACATCTGCCAACCATAGAGAGGTTATATCAGCAGGTATAGGAGTCTACTACAGTTAGCTACCTGAATCACTTCTCTTTTGCTTGTCTTTCTCTGCCTGCAAACTGTAAGCTTGTAAAACCGTGGCTCATAGCAGTATTAACACTGCATTGTCCATCAAAGTCCCTTGGCACCAAGACACTAAATATTTCATCTCAGAAAAAGGTCAGATTTCCTCTTCTTGCACTTGTGTAATACAATATACTGAGAAGGCATGCAGCATTTAAGCAGATGGAAGTTAAGACTGTCCTTGAGATACAGTATATTTTAATTTACAAATTTATGTATCAAAGGGACCAGGCTGGGACAGATCACATTGCAAGGTGCTTCACAAGTGATTTAAACAACTTAAAGAATCAAATTGCAGGTTCCATGCCAACAGTCCAACTGCATCCCAACTCCACCAAAAGGAAATCCAGGCACCCAGACTAGCCAAAATCTGTGGCACGTTCCCCCAGGCATCTCAAAAGGGGATCCACGACTTCAAAGCATCCTTTAAAATTCCTCCTCAAGTTACATAGATGCCACTGCTTATAACATTCAGATTGCATTTCCTTTGTAAAATTAACCCTGATTCACACATTCAGAAGGAATAAGAAATAAAGATTAGAATTTAGAAAACAAAGGATTGTTCTCCCTAACTATTGGGGTTTCAGGAGACTGGTTACCAGGAAAGGCACTTGCTTTGAATTACAAGGAGCAACAGGGAGACAGACTTGTTAAGCTTTCAAAATTGCTTGCATTCCATTTACACCAAAGAAATCACATAGTGCTCAACACTTCTAATTTTCAATCACAGCCAGCCAGTCTCAATCCCATGGTCTCTTACTAATTTTTCCTTCTCACAGTCCCAAGCAGCTACATTAGTTTAACAGTTTACCATTTTAAGGTGCTTTCATGCTGTGTGATTTAGATTCCAACGACCAAACTGAGAGAACTTCTACTACAGGTATCACTTAAATGTATGAAGGGCTTCAGACTGCTTCTGTCAACAGAGAACAGTTAATTGTTTATTAGTGATATGTTTTTAGCTTGTATTTGAGACTCTGATGCTGTTTTGCACCTAAAAGGCAATTCAGATTTTTAACATTGCCCAGAGCCAAAAAGGTCAATATGCAAGAGCTGCATTATAATGTAAATATTGCAGAGATGCAAAGCTTATTCCAGAGACATCCTGAAGCAGAGTACCCCTCAGCCTTTTTCTTTAGGTGAAGCTATTTACAACTAATTTCAAAGAAAGTGAAGGGAAATAACTATCAAATATTCAGAAACAGCTACTGCAGTAATTAATATCCTATTTTCCTGTAGGTATAGACAGCAACACACATGAAAATCAGAATTAATATGTCAAGGATCAAGTTATCTTTAATAGCCAGTGTAAAGAGGGTAAAGACTTGCCATACCTTGATGTTCTATTTCTCATACAACTATGCCTGTAGGCCTGGTTTACCTTATGAAAAGCACAAAATCCTTTGTGATTAAAAAGTGATATTATTATACTTTACAAGATGGCAAACTGAGAAAGGCCAAGATTTTCAAGCAAGCCTTGACCTCAAGTAGGTGAATATTCATATTCACAGCTTTCTGCTTCTCAGGCTACTACTTTTCCTGGGTTTATAACCTTTCTGTATCTCCTCAAAACATGTATTTATTTTCCAACGTATAGGTTTAGATGATTAAGCTTTTGCAGGTCACATAAGGTAGGCTTTAGAACATTTAACTGTAGATTTCACCATAGGATCTGTTAATAGGCAGCAGATAAAAAGACATTTTTAGGGTTATGGTCACCTGACCTGTTTCACATATCTACTTTCAGAATGAGATCAGTCATGCCCAGGCATTCATCCTTTTATCTCGTGCCTCCAAATGAAGTCTAGCAATTTCCTCAGATGGAAACACACCATATAGGTCTACATTTGAGTAAACGAATCCCAGACAAAGAGGCAAACTCCCAGCTGACCAGTGGAGAGCTAGGTGGGGATCCCTGTGCTAGTGGTGACCAAGCTAGTATATAGACAGACAGTGCAGAGAGCCACACAGCAAAATTAGTCTGGGACCCAGGAGTGGCAGAATACTGCACTCAAGACAATAAGATCAGCTTTCCAGACAGCTCTGCTGCAAAGCCACTTTCACAGGGAGTACCCCCTCTATATCAGGAAATAGCATCTTATTCTTACTTGTTGAACACAAACAATCAGATACTATTCGGCTTCAAGTGAGGCCCACTAATAGACTACTTATGACTACTTACTCTTAGAATGCTTTCAGCATACACTTGAGATTCAGTTATATTTTAGATGCCTAGAAATAATACATAGTATTTATAGTACTAAAAAGAGTAAGAGAAGAAAATGTACATAAATGATCCTTGTACTGCAGAACTGCCTTTTTCAAAAGTAGTACAAAGCCTGTGTTTCACTATCTCTGAATAGTTAAGGGTAAACAAAAGTTCCATTTTGTTAAATGCGTAATGCTTGACAGCTTGTTAGCTTTACAGCTCCAAGATCATTCTACCTCACTTCTAAAACACAGGTCTGCAATCCTACCTATCATTTGATGAAAATACAGATTAGTTTACAAGACCTCAAATTTAAAGTTTTCTGGAAGTGAATTAAAAAAAAAAATCCTACCAAAAAAACAACTGAAACCTTTCCAGCAATAAAAGTCCCTGTAAACAAATAGTGGGAAAGAGCAAATCACCTCCTAGCAGTACACAACTAAAGGAAGTGTTTCAAAGGAGAAAAGGTTACTTAATCTATTGAAAAAGAGACTACTGTTACACTTGGATGTGCTTTAAAAAGGAAACATTCTGTAACTGGTGGCTTTAGAAAAGGTTTTGCTGATCTTCTCTTTCCGGCACTGACGAGCTTCATTTCTACCAGCTTCAGGTGCTAATTGGGGCAGGAACAATAGTTACTAAGAAGGATATACTTGAAGATCTTTATTAGAGCAGCAATAATAAAAACAGAATGTGCTTTTCTTTAAAAAAAAATACTTGAGTTTTTGAAATTAAAGTTAATAAGTGGTGAACAAAAAGATTGTTCTCTGTATATGTCCTCCAGTTAGTGTGTGTCCATTTTCAGGGATATGTTTTGGATGTTGTATCATATAAAATCTAGATGGCATTTACTTTAGGAATGTCTCCGAACTATAACAAATTCACTGCAAGTTAAAATCTCTTTGGAAGTTACTGTATGGCTCTAGCTGCTATGTAGAGACTACTCAGAAAATTAACTTCAGAAGCTGTTGAGGTAGAGATCCATGTCAGCAGTTTCCAGAACAAGTCTGATCGCTCCACAAGCAGCAATACATCTACAGCAACAGCCAATCCTATAAATTCAGCCTTGGGCATTAGAACTCGGATATAAAAGCCATGTATTTTTTCCCCAACACAACACAAAACAATTGCATGTGCCCATTGTGTTCTGAGCAAGGACTGAACTGTGCTCCCTTTTTTTATACTCTCAAGGTCTGACACCACACACTGGCATACAATGCTTCACCTTTGGGACATCCCTTAGGATTAACTACTTTTATGTGTAAAGATTAAATTTCAAGAAGCAATGAGAAATAAGACTGAGAATAATGGGATGAAATGGAAAACAGGAAAATACTTTAAATTTCCTGCTCACCTCCCACCTGCTCACGGGAGGCTGGCTGACTTCATCGTTTTGCTATGTTTCTTCTGTTCTCACAGAGAGCTGGGGGGTGACCACAGTTAGTTTCACTTGCTCTTCTAGAAGCTAGAACTCTTAAGAGTTACATTTGTACTATAAATGTAACAACTGCTCTGGAAAATGATCATCACCTGGCAGGAGGAGTAACTTTACTGTTTATATACCTCTTATAATTACCAGAGCTGTAGGAAACTAACGTATGCCTGACAACATATGTCATCCAACATGTTAGTGCTCAGCAAAACACTTTGGGGTAGGAACATTATAAACAAATAAATATCCAGTACTCTAGTAGCTTTATTTCAGATACTTTAGAATTAATCAGACATTAGTCATTTGTTTTGCTGAGTACTCAGTCCTGGCCTCCTCAGGACAGAGTAGTTCTGTTTTGCCCACATTTCTATGAGCATCACAAGAAAAGGAACTAGAAGAACATCATCTATAGATAAATTAAGCTCATTTAAAGCTTGAAAATTTTTTTACATAACAAATTTCACTGTATTGCACCTGTCTCACACTTGGGATTTTCTTTCTTACATGAACAATACAGGTTACAACAGTTTCCCTAAACAGTAACAAAACCTTCTTGCCCACATTTCTACACTCTTCACATGCAGCATGTGGACCATATTTTATAATAGGATCCATTCAAACCAACTACATTGTTTTTAGAGATAGAAAATATTGATTTCTTTTTGTTGCTTCTGTCAAATTTCCTGAACTCATCCTCAAAGATTCATATATATATAAAAGGTGAATAGCTAGAAAAGATAGCAGGTGACAATTAGAATTCTTCATTATACCAAAAAGAAATATGCCACAATAGGTCAAGCATTAACTACTGTCTGGATTTTTTTTTTTCCCTTGGGAATGTCTTGCTCTGGAATGCACAAAAGATTTTGGGTTGCTTGTATTTAAAAAGAGCAATGAATTCTGCTGTTTTGATCACTGGTGGCTTATTACCAAATTTGATGATTCTCTTATTATTTATGTGTCTGCTATTTGTCCATCAGTTAAGTTAACAGTTCAAATATTTTGACATGTTTGGTTTACAGAGAGGGAAAAAGGTGGTTGCCCAATTAGGACTACATAAAAACAGACACCTCAGCAAAATATTTCCAAGCTTTAAAAAAAAAAAATGGTTAGCTTAGTTTGAAGGGTGACCAGAGTCAGAGTCTTGACTTACTCCCCTTCTTTACCAACCTAACCATAATAAGATGCATATCAAGTACCAAGACTGCCACCCAAACGACACATGTTTGAGGTAGGCATAATATCTTTATGCAGAGAAAGCTCTCAGTCACTGAGTGACAGCAGTTATTGCAGCCACTCATCCTTAAAGAAAACATATTTTCTGTTAATACCCACAAGTGCTCTGCTAACAGGAATTTCCAAAATCTGGATTATAATGGTTTCAACATGCTTTGCTGATCTATTTTATTTCTTTACTGAAGTGTGGCTAGAAGCAAGATGATCTGTTTTATATAATGTCTTGACCTTCCCCTAAGCTTGGCAAAATCTCAGGCATAACTGAAAGTATGGATGTCATGTAAAAAATAGATTTTTGAAAAGGCTTTTGAAAAATTATTCTCCAGCTAAAAGTCACTGAACACTAGTTAAATTATATAAGGGGACTGGGAATTAAGATTATGCACCTTTGGTCTTTTTCTGCTTCCCAGAATGTAAGAACAAATACTAATGCAAAGAGGTTACAATATTTAACGAAGCAGAGTACTTCGCAGAAATACCCATAACTATTTCAAGACACCACAACAAAGATTGAACCATCTGAAGGAGATATGCTGTTCTGCCTGAACAGGATATCATCTTGTTCCCTCACAATTTTTGAAGGCTCCATCCCCTTTGTATTAATAATAAAATAAATAAAAATCTAAAAGTAAATTTGGCACAAACCCAAGCCACGTTAAATGGATACTTCCCTGAGCTATACATACCTACCTGATCAAATCTTTCTTACTCATGCTAGAAGCAAAGTGATTCAATAAATGTGGGATAATGAAATAGTTAATAGTTTTAATTAGCTGAAAACAAACAACCCTTCATTTAGGAGGTCTGCAAAAACAAGAAAAGCATGTGAGCAGATGGAAACTATAGAAGGGTAACATTTTATTTCAGAGAACTAGCAACTTCTTTTGGGGGTTTTGAACAGATTTTTCCTAACTATCATGCAAATATATTTAGTGTATAACTAATCTGAATCTAGCTCTGTACTTCTACAGAGACAAGTCAATTTTCATTATCAACAGCCTAAAAAAGTGAAAAGATACATCAAACCTAGTGTTTTCCTATTCTGAGGAATATATCTGATTTCGCATCTTAGAAGAACAATAATTTTCATAACTATAAAATAATGGTATGTGCAGTGGCTCTTGGAAAAGCATGGCAATTTGGGCAGAACAAAGTTATGAAGAGTATAAGGATGTGTTTCACTGGGACTACTGAGGGGTTTTTTTCCTGGCCTGCTCTGGGCACCAGCATTTTTTTTTTTTCTAGTGCTCAGAGTGAGTGGGAGTTAGAAGGAGCTCAACTCTGGTTTTTACACTTTGGAAGAGGTGTACTTGTAATACTTGTAGTACTACTACTCCTGTGTTTTTCACTAACACATACAAATAAGAGGCAGTGGCTGTAAAAGAAAAAAAAAAAAACAGGAAGAGACCCAAGGAGAAAAATTTCACTTTCTGATTAAATCTTTTGCTACACAGCTTGTCCTGCTTATCTATATATCCTTTGCTGTCTGATGTTCTCCTTCCTTATTCATTTATGCTAAGTACTGCCTGAACATTCTACAGTAAGGTTCCCTCTTTTTTAGTACTGCTTCCAATGCAACTAGTTTCTTCAGCATAAAAGACAAGTGTCTTTTGTTTCTTTTTAATGGAAAAGAGAGAAAATGATTGAGGTTTGTAAATTAAGTGCCAATATTGACAAATCTAGTAAGGTGGAGAAGAAGTCAGAAAAGCTGAAAAAGCAGGAGAAAAAGGCAGCTGTTGGAGTTTCAGACTGCAGCCCTCTATCTCCCCATGCTGAGGGCTGGAGAAAGTATCTCACAGCTCAGGTTCATCTAGTAGGAAGAGTCTGCTTTTGCAATAGGCCTGTGGCCATATGTTGAACATAGCCAGAACCTTTGATCCTGTAACCTCAAATCCCATTGAGAATGACGAGCAGCAACTCTTAGTCTGGGAAGGACATTTTAATCAAGGGCAACCTGTGACCGCAGGGCTCTGTTAGACATGCAGCAGCAGAAGAAAATTGGACAGCTGAAGCTGCTACCACTCCCTGCCTTCCTCCCCACCTGCCTAACAGATGTTGCTGCCCCCAAGGCAGGGATGTCTGATTCACTCATGAATCAACTCCTAACTCACCCCACTTTTCAGCCCAGCATTTTAAGGCAACCTGACATCAAAGCTGGTTTGCCACTGGTAGGGTGGAGCAGACAGCTATGGCCAGTAACAGCTTCAGCCACCTGATGTTAATTCATTGCTGAGCTCCTGACAAAGCTGCTGGCCCTGCTAGGCAGCCACCCATGCCAAAGGACCAGGATGGCAGTGGTCCCTCCTGGAAGCAAGCCCTGGTAGAGGCAAGCAGTTGGGCTCTCTCTGTCCAAGAATCAACTTGTACCTTATGAGCAAATCTGCTCCAGGCTTCAAAAAGGAAGAATTCACAGGGACAGGAAGATTTAAGTTCTACACAGATTCTGAGCCCTTGCTTTAAGCATAAATTTGACCCTCAAATTGTGCTAGTACATAAACATACTTTCAAATTGTACATGAGCAGTACAGAAACCACAACCTATCCATTCATATCAACAGCTGTGTGCTTAGCAGGAAAAGGCCAGGCTTCTGTAAAACATCACTCACAAAATAATACTATCATTTATACAAACTTACAAGAATTACGTTATACTTTGTTCTTCCAGCAAAACAGCTAAAAAAATTACAGTTCTGTAGCTATGCCAGGCACTGGATCCCTGCTTAGATCTAAAAGGAGTATTCTGAAGGAAATCTTTTTTTTTTAATTCTTTGCTATTTCTATCCAAACCAGGACTGAAGAAGTAACCCTAGAAAAGACAGCTTCCTAATAAATAAATAAATAAATAAATCAGGTGAACTGCTTTTAGGGAAAAAACCCTGAACACAATAAGGCTGTGGAAGTATGAGGAATTTAGACAGAGGCAGCAAAAACCTGAACACACCGAGCTCAAATTCTGCTCCTTAAAGAGTTCCTGATCTGTTTGCCTGAGGACACAATACTAAGGACAATGTTATTTATAACATACAATAAAAGCACAACTTTAGGTCCTTTAAAAAAGTTAGTGATATTGATCTAAGGTTCTTTATACAAGACAATATCTGTTACTTTCCTAAGCATTTACTGGATTGCAGCTAAATTTATTTTTTCATATAAAATGAAAGTGTTGGGCACAATTTACTTTTTGTTTTATAAAGCCATTTTAAATCAGTCCAGAGACATTGACAACAGAGCAGTAAATATTTAAGATTACATCTTCTTTCCTACAACATTATTCTTTTCCTTCTCTATCAGATCTACTGTCAAATAACTCAGTTCCTCCTTTTATTCTCACTCTTCAAACACTCTCAGCATCCGAGTTACACTAAGAGCATCAGATTTCATTGGAAAGAGGAGCAAACATCGAAAGACAGAGCACTTAAGGCATGATCCAAAGTTACTGGAGTCAACAAGAAACACTGTTGTCTATCAGATCAGCTCAACATTAAGCTCCAAATACTTATTGCCACTTCTAGTGATCACACACAAGAGCCTGCAATAATATTCATAACAATGAAGAGTTTATTGGAAAATGACAACAGTAAATGAGTGAAAATATGTCCAGATAGAAAATGTAATATTCATAACCCTTCTCGTATCTAGATTGAAAGGAGAGCAAAACAAGTATTTCTTTCCATTTATCCATCCAAGAAAAAGACTCACAAAAGACTTCAAACAAAGACAAGGGAAGTGTTAGAAAAGCAACATCATCAATCAGAGCTAGGACAATCCTGCAATTATTCTTCTGATCTGGAATTCCTAGCAGGCTAACAGCTACTTTGCAAGAAACACTGGTGAACATTAGGCAATCATACACTTCCTATGGAAATTTAAAAAAAGCAAACCTCCATCAACCAGTTTTGCTCAGATACAATGGCACAAGACAAATGCTAGCTGGCATCCAGAAACATTTCTCCAGAGAAAGCTTTTGTCTTTGCACTTCTCTGATCACTTGTTGGGTCAAGCAGGTGATTGTGTTGGTCAGTTAGTTGGTCTTGGGCTCCTGCAGCTGTTTTTGTTTTTCCTAGATCATGGACTTGCCTTGTTTGAAATTCTGATGCAGACCAAAACACTGAGGCAAAGCTTAACATTTCAGGGATCTGCCTTTAGCCATAATTATAGGCTCACCTTTGTGCTCTGCACTTTCAGGGTGGCAGCTGCTATATATTACCGCAGGTAACAAAACCCTCACAAAACAGCAGCATTCTTGAAGGGGCACCAAACAAGCTCCAGTTTTGTCCACTGACATTTTCCTACTGGATAACTCAGGCCAGGAGGTCAAAACAATGGCTGACTAACAAGACAGCACGCAGGGAAAAGGTTACCATTAATAATGCAACAAAAGAGCACTGTGTGGACAAGTAATGTAGAAAAAACACCCCAAGACAACCAGTAGGATGCAGGGGTCATGCAAGAAGTGACTAGATGCTACAGAGAGAAGTGATTTTCTGAAAAGGATGCAATGTTGTTAGCTTAACACCCTTCCAAGTGTTCACTAACGTCTGCTTTCTATGCATTTCCTCCAAGGCAGAAAATACAGATCTACTAATGTTCTTTCTTTATTATTAATATAAATCAAAGTTTTGATGATCTTGCTAGATGGCTTTCCTTAAGGACCCCTACCTTGAACAGTCAAAACATCTAACTCAAGAAAAATTAGAAAGGAAGCACAAGAATGGTGTCATCAGGTAGAGCTGGAGAGAGGATTCCCTGTCCATGGCAACTACAGCACAAGCAGTGGCAGGTCAGTCAGATGATGCTACCTATCCATGCAGTCATCACTAACAGTTTCTCCAGTTTCCACACCAGTTCAATCTTTGGTCTAACAGAGAGGTACTGATACTACAAAAAAGATTCATGAAAGGTTTCTAAAGAAAGCTGATGTCCACTAACCTAACCAGTTTCAGAGGTAGCTGAGGAAAGACTCCATATCCTACCATTTCTAGAACTATGAAGAACTGAGTCCTGCACAGAACATATACAATTTCACAGCAGCATTCCCATCAGCAATACTGGAACTTAACAACTTTGCACCTAATTTGGACATAGCCTGCACATCTAGGTTTCCTTTCTATGAACATTGGGGTGTAAACCTTGGTAATGGAAACAAAAATCTCCAAAAGCAAGCAGCATGGGCTGAAAAAAAATGTACTCTTTTCTCCAGACACCATTGCACATCAAATCCAGTGTGGCAAAGACTTGAAAGTTTACCATCTGAATGGTGCAGATTCTTCATTTCCAAAACAAGTTCCATTAGCAGCTTTCTGACAAAGAAAATGCCTTCCTACAAGACACACATAATTTTAAGATTCCAGGAATGCATAATGGCAGGTATGAGTGAGCTTCAAACCTCTTCCATTTTCTTAAAGCTAAGTTTTCTCTGACTTCTCTAAACTACAATAAACCAGGAATAACTTAAGTACTTAAGTGAATTCCTGTCAGCTATAACAGTCTAAGGCTTATGTAAATTGGAAGAAAATCATGCTGACTATAAACTACAGGCAGGGCAAAGAGTTTACATAATGGGTTTATAAACAAAAGCCCTTCATATCTATAATCCATGACCAGAAAGTTAATCTGTCCTGCATAAGAGAAAATAAGGCCCACCTTACAACCCCTTGTATAAATAATAATCATGAGGTGTAAGTCAGTGATTGATATGAAAGAATTACATGATAAAACATGAACATTGTTTTCCTTTCTTACAATAGCTTTGGAAGTGTTTTTGCAGTTTATTTGTATGCAGACAGCTCTTCTGGACAAGATGGTGCATGTGAGTGTGTAACTGTAACAAGAAGATAGAGACAGTCTTTAGGTAAGTTGCCCTTTCAATAATCTTTATTGTTAAACAACCCCATCTCCTACCAATAGCAGAACGGAAAGCAGTTTAAGAGAGACCTTACTTTGTCTTTTGCCTGCTTAACAGATATATTTGGAAAGACTTTCAACCACTGTCATCAAGACAACACAAAAGAAATTATTTTAGAACTGCTTTTGGTGAGGTAGGAAGAGCACTGCTGTAGGGTATCTTTCCCTTGTGAGCTCTGTACCAGTTTCTGGAAGAACAAACCAAGTTTCTTCACTGCAGTGTATGTGAGTTGTAAGCATGAAAGCTGAAGAGAAAACCTGAACACAGGGTTGTTTGGGTTTTGGGGGTTTTTTTATTCTTTGAATAAACCAATTAGGAGTAACAACATTTTAAGGATATTACCACTTCAAAAATAACAAATTAACATTAATATGACAACAGGCACAAATCAATGAATTGTGTCACTGGTTTACCTGCAACATCCCCCAGTCAATATGAAGAACAAGCTTTCCTGCATTTTGTGTGTTATTTCATTCCCTGAAATGTCATTTTCCTCAGAAGCATAAGGACTATATTACAGAGACCAATGAGAAGAGAGATTTACACACATATCCAAACTGATTCATTTCTAGAACAATTAAGCTGCATCCTGATATTTTCAGAACCTCTAGCAGTCTATATGCCTCATTGGTTTTATGCATAGCCCTAAAACCACTGTACCTCAAGACACAAAAAAATCAAGATTACCTGGACTAAGTGATCTCAACTGATGACACTCCCATTGCACTCCCTCTTCTGATACTGTAATATCAGAGAAGAAACAGTGGAGGAAGGGATGGTGTCAGTCAAGGAACTAGACAACACTCATCCACTACCCACTCTTCAAGGAGATGAAATAGTTTTGCATAAAGCTTAGCCTCTTTTTAACTGTGTGGAAATCTAATCCCTATAGCAGAGAAATACTAATGAGAACAAATGAAGGTTAGAATTTTCTACCTTGGCATTAGAAATCCAAAGCAAATGGGAAGACAAATTGTGGGCAAGTAAAAGTGGGTTTCCTGTGACTTAGTCTCCACGAAAAGCACACAGAGACAGAAGCAACAGTGTATCCAAGTCACTGCAAACATGACAATCTGATTTTGGACTGGCAAGCTCTTTTCATCCTTTATTTAATGAATCAGTGAGTTTAAGCTAGTGTTAAAGCACACTATTCGTGTCTTGAGTGCTCTGTTCCACTGCCAGATTTCATTCACGCTGTCAGAATACTAAAGCTAACAAACCAAAGTTTGTCTTAGCATAAACAAGGAAATGATACATTGCCAATTTGCGCAGCAATTCTAATGGGGTCACTTGTCCATTTCCACTTCTCACACAGCAAGAAAAAAAGCAAGAAAAAGAGATGCAGAGCAGATGAGTCAGTGAGTGAACATGAAGTACCTACCTTTAAAGCTCCTAACCCAAACAAAGAGTGTGATAGGGTAGCAAAGGTTCCTGCACCCCTTCACAAGCACACATTCCCATGAGCCAATGCAAGCAGCTGTTCTGTGCATGGGATCAGGGAATAGCGGGGGTAACTGGGGAAGGGATTGGTTCACTTGGCAGCAGTCCTCAGGGCTCTTCAGTAATGAGGAGGGCAGTCAAGGAACAGCCCCAGCTGCTATTCTGAGGCACAACTCTAAGAAGATTAAGCCTCCATCTGGACTAAAGTAAAACACCAACAACACCAGCCTCTCTAGAACTTCCAGCAGTGCCAGCAGCAGCTGATGATGCCCAGACAACCTGCACTGCCAGGGATGCTGCACATCTGCCAGCCTGGTCCTCCCTCCATGAGAAGAGAGCTCATTTCCTCTCTTCTGTCCACCAACAACCCCTCACTCATAAATTTCTGCTCAATTTTTACAAACTGGTATGAGAAATATAAGCAACAGAAGACTGCAATCATGCCCAATACTGTTCTACTCAATAGCCAACCCTGAATCAGCCAAGACTCCTGCAAACCTCCCATCTCATACTTCAACAAGAATTTTCTTTGAAAGGCTAGTAAAGTAACTTTGCACAAGCAAGAGATCAAAGAGGCACACTGAGTTATTGTTCTTGACACCTCCTTTTGTCAAGGTGACCTCCCATTGAAACATGGGCCCACAACTGGGTGATGTGAACACCCAGCACACTGCTGAGCATCAAATTATTCAGAATCTAAATGCATCTGTTCAATATCTGGAAGATTATCTTGCTTTATAACACATAAACAATTGGAGGATCAGAGTAATTGTTTTGCAAGCTCAGGCACTTTTTGTTCCTGTAACCCACTAACCAGGAAGAACATCCAACCTGCTCAACAAGCAGAGCAGATTAAATTGTTAGCTGTCACACACAAGATAAAAGGGAGAAATAATTTCTGTGACTTCAATTGCACAGGCTGATTTCAGTTCCAGAACACAAACAGTCTTGCCATTTCCTGGTGTTATAAATTCGTTAGTCAGCCTTTACCCCTCCTGAAACAATTCCCTTCCACAAATGCATTTTAAAAATACCTTTCTCATGATAGATCCCTTGGTCTTGTAGTGTCTGAACACTGAAAAGAAATTAAGCTCATATTTTCAGGCTTTTCCCTACAGAACAAAGATTTTAAACACATTCTCCTCTTACTTAAATATTTTCAGTTTTTGGAGGGACAGGCTCCATTACTAATCAAGTTTGTTTCACTGGTTCTCCAGTTAAGATATCTTTGCTTCATAAATCTATGTTTGTTATTTATCTCCATTTTTCAATGCAGAGTCAGTCCAAACATGTGACTGAAATTCCATGTGCTTAAATGAAGGATGCTGGTTTATATAAATTTTTATATATATTTTTATATATATGTATGATTTTTAACTAAACTGTGTCTATGGAATTGTCTCACATCCAACATCCAATATCAGATATCCAAGCAACAATCTAGAAGATCTCAAATGGCCTCTCTAAAAAACACACTTCAAACTCAGAAAGGGTTTATAATTCATAAATTGTGAGTAGCTACTAAACTGTTATGCAAATGTCTTTGCTGGATGGGGATTTCAAAAAGAGAGCAGTGATTCTGTTTCCTAGGGATTTGTTCAAAAAACACCCCAAGCCCCACACATAATTAGATAATATTCAAGAACTGCATATTTTTCTAAGCTATTCAGAGTCCAGGTTTCTGAGAGAATACAGAACACTTCACTTTTGTTTTAATCATCACTACAGATTCTACTTCCTAGTAAATTGCCATGAAGACATAGAAAGTAATTAAAAACAATCTTCAATACTGGGACAGAAAAGAAGAAAAATTAACAGAAGGCAAATATTCTGAATGAATGCTAAAAAAAAGGCAAAGCTTTTCTTCATTTTAATTTAGTCAAAAATATGGTTTGCTTTTGCTAACAGTGAAAGAAAGTAAATACACTTTGAAAACTTATTATCTAACTACTGAATAATTAAGAATAATCAATTAAGTTAAATTATAATTAAAAGCCATCCAAAAAGACAACGTAGTTTTAGCAAACTGCATTTCAGGTAGCAACTGATCAGCTGGAGATTTATGCTACAAAAAATTAACCCTCCTAAAATTAACAAGATAATGCATTTTACTGATTTGTCAAGACTAGAAGATTAGTTATTAGTTCCAGTCCAGTTTTTGCTGTGATCTTACTATAAATTCCTGACATATATCCTTTTTTTCCTGTTGAATGAGCTCTTCCCTGTCTTAGGGAGTTCTTTTCCTGTTGCTGCTACTACTGTTACCTACTGGAATGGCTTTCACACAAACGGTACATGCATTGCCACACAGAGGTCTGGCAGCAGCTTGACATGTAGGACAAGCATTTCCTACACCTTTCATTATTAAAGGTGTGTAATAAGGTTTGTTCCCATGCTATGAATGATGTGATCTAGAATCCAAGAAGTTCGACTGTAGGTTTAGCATGGCCCTAAACCACTCTAAAATTAGAGTATCTGTATTTTAAAAGGCTACCCATGGGACTGTCCAACTTCCTATTTCAGTCTCATGAAATTCTTGTTTTATTCTCATGCTCCAGGCTGTACACCCCCCTCCCTGCAACACTTTCTCCCGTTTCCTCCCTCCTGAAATAGGAAGACATATAAATCTTTTCTAAGAACATTAAATCTTCCAGCTTTTTCATCTTCAGCAGGACTTGACTATTTTCAGTCATTCAAAACATTTTATTTCTAATGAAGACCCAGCTCACTGGGAAATGAGGCCCAAGTTTGCCCATCTCAGCTGTCATTCACTCAGCATATACCATCACCAGAGACAGGTCCAGGTCATGAAGGAGAGCTAAAGAGAGCAGCCTATGAGTGCCAATTAGTGTTCAGATTCAAGCTGACTCAGCTTCAGTGGTGAGACAGTCCAAATTTTTTGTGTACCAGCAATTTTCTGCTTTTTTTTTTGCCTATCCTCTAGCTATTACCATGCCTCACTATCAAGAACTTTTTTCTTCCTCAACTCCAAATATATCTATTGCTTCCTTAGGCTCCTGCTTTTTCTTACTTTTTGTACTACAGGCTAATGATCTGTCAACTAATATTAACTTATTTGCTCTCCTAATTGCCTATTTTCAAATAACAGATTGTGGAGTAAGACAGTTACCTTAGCATTTTCCCTGTATATTTCAACAGATGAAAGAATTGATACCTTAGCTATGAAAGGCTCAAATCCCAAGAGAACCCCAGTTCTACTTGGTACTCACAAAAATATTTCATCCACAATATTAAAATATTTTACAAAATTTCTGTAAGTATTTGTCTTTTCATCTCCTTCCAGTATCAGTTACTTACATTCCAAAGCCTATGAGGTTTTTTTCATTTTCAGACCAAACATTCAAAGCACCCTGAAAATTTCATACCACCTTAATGCTGTATTTTAAAACTGAGAAAAATACGATTGAATCCACTGATATTTTTTCCACCTTGTAAGAATTCTTCCTGTATGCTTATAAAAAAAAGAAATCCAAATCAGGCAGCTGACCAGGTTAGCAGGTAGAGATCAGTTCTGCTGCACAACACAGGGGCTACAAAGATAATGTAATGGAGAACTCAGAGTTTCCAAAAGTTGAATAGCCTCAGCTGATGAGGTTCTCCCCTTACAGCAGGGAAAATACAGAAAGCAGAGGTGCTAAAGGGATGTGCACATACAGGAAATGAGGTCCCCTACCTGTTTCCTCCAAATCCTGTTGTTATTTTTCTTGGATGTAATTTGCTCATATTTTCTTCAACTCTTCCTGGACTCTACAACAAATCAATTACACTAGTGGGGCACTCTGGTTACCCCAAACCTCTAAGTAGTCTGAAGGTGGAAAAAGACATGGAAAAATACTGACTAGAGATCTGCTGGCAACTCAGTAAAGACACATTGGAGGCAGCCAAATAAAGATACTCTCGGACCTTTCAGACTCACAAAAAAAGTTTTCTTGAACACTTATCACTTTATCCTTTCCTGGCAAGCCAAAGCCAGATTTAATACTGGTTTTATTGCCATGGGGAATAATAAAAGAGATGCCATTAATCTTTAATTTAAGGTTTACAACACAGAAAATCTTAATGGGAGTTAAATTAACTATTGACATTTATCGCAATAATTTGTTCTGTAGCCTCTGACCTGCAAGACAAGAACAGGATAATAAAGGCTTCAGGACATGACTGAGCAGGGAGAAGGAGCCTTCAGTTACCAGATGTAAGCAAGCAGCCTGTCAAATGTGAGACTTCTTGGTTTTGAAACAAAGAACATTCAGTGGTGACTATTTTACCTTTGAGATATGTTCTCACACAGGCAATCACATCAACTTTCACATCCATTTATTTCACAAGCATATACAAAATGAGGTCCTGGAAAGTCTTTTTGGAGGAAGAAAGTTAAATTACTGCTGGCCATCATGGCGTATAAGAGTCATCCTGAGGAGAAAAGTCCTTAAAAACTTAGAAGGTGATTTACAGATGTAAGCTTATCTTCAAAAATACTTACCATATGAAGGACTAATGTTTTAAATAAATTTTAGGCAGGGCAATGTAAAGGAAATCTAAGACAAGAAGAGTCTTTTTGACTTAAAGGTTTATTCCAACTATAATGTGAAAAACTGGAATACTGTGGCTTTCCCTTCAAAATAATTTTTAGTAGTAGTTATTAATAACACATCACAGGCAGGAAGGTCTATATTCATCCAATGTCATTTCATTGCATTTCACATCATGGGTAGGTAGTTTTAAAAGCTTTTTTTTTTTTCTATTAATAAAAGGATAATATCAGAGCATATAACTGCTAAAAGCCTCCTTTCTGGAATTTTCTAATTAAAAGTTGGTATCATATCAACATGACAGAGCTTGTGCAGCCCAGGAGCATAAATATGCTAATAAATATTCTTCTCTTACCATACAACCCTTTTGGCTTTACATTTCTGCAGGAAGTTTCATTTCTTAGTATGACTCTATACAGCACTTTATACCCAAGATCCTTTCCCAAAACTGTTCCATGCAAGTATGGCCTCACCAAAGCTACTAGCACAAACTGGATTCAACATCACAGGGCAAGATAACCGGTGTGTCAAGCCAAGCATTATCTGAATCTTTCACAAGAACATTTTCCCAAAGAACAGAAGAAGTAGAGACGGATTTTAGCACTAAACCCTGTGTTTAGGCATCAAGTGGTATTTAAATACACTTTTTCCTAATCATACACTCACATGGAGAAGGCAGAATGGTGAAGTCAATCACACAGGCCTTAATTAGACCAATTTCTACTGAATTTAAGAGAAATTCTGCCTCTTTAAGAACTCAAAGCTTAGATATTTCTTCCTGCATGCAGTAGTTGATCATGTTTTTTCCTTGAAGCCTGATAAATTGCTCATATAAGGTAACTTTCTTCCTGGTTTGTGTAGCTGAACTCCTTTTCACGTGTCTCATTGTTTTTATTACCTAACTGAACTATTGGCAACACCATCATCTTGCCTCAGCAATTTCTATAAGTTAAATAAATGTTGCATGAAACTGTGTTTCTCTAGCTTTTGAATTTGTTGCTTTTTAATTTCCGTATTCCTTTGTTCTCGTTATGAGAAAGACTAAAAGCTAAGCATTGACCGAGCTTCTCCACACCAGTTCATATTTCATACACCCTTAACATATCTTACTGTCTCCTCCTCCCTTAACTAGGTCAGACAAGCCTTATAAATATTTTTTGCTTGACAATCCCTCTGCCTCTAATAATTTCCATTGCCCTCTAAATCTCTATTTCTACCATGTCCTCCTGCTATAAAGCAACTTGAACGGAAGGTAGTATTCAGCATGAGGAGGATGATATGCATCTGGTTGTATCAAACCAATTAAATATTTCCTATTCTTTTGTGTCACTAATATATCCCAGTTCTTCACTTTCTCTGATTGTTATTGCAAACCCTGTCCTTGCCCCTCTGAACTGACCCTAGGCACCTTGTAACCCTATGGCACACTTCCCTAAGTCAACGTATTTTAGTGAATTCAGTTAAGAGATGAAAACTCAACAACAAAACACTCTGGCTCAGACTGTCTTCTACAGTTCATGTTTTACCATCCCACCCACAGAGAGACCTGGCTCTGGCTGTAGACCCTAGGCAACAAGCACACAAAGAGCAGCAATTACTTCACCCTGAAGGCACTGCAAAACCAGACCCTCCTAAGGCAAGTGCTTCTACACATATCTGTTCACAGAATTAAACACCACCTGTGTCCAGAAGTCTGCTAGGGTGAAACTCCTATTTATGTTTCACAGTTTTGAACTACCTATTCCGTGTTCTGTATGTGGCATCGGGTCTACTTGCACCCTTTCCTAATGTACTGGTTATTTCTATTGTGTATTTCTATTTCTCTTCATATTTTGCACTAACAAGGCAAAAACTTACCTACAAATGCAGTGTCTCTGCCATAAATTTCTCTCAAGAACCTGCTTGCTTTGTGGGTAAAGAGAGGGTTGTTTATCTAATGCAGGAGAAGCCTATGATCATGTTAGCAGGTTTCAATATAGATTTATATCACAAATTTCCAACACTTTCTCAGCATTGGAAAAAGTAGAAGTCTTTATAGTTTTATTTAGGAGTGTTTACTTTCAGAGTGCACTGGGGATCCACTATTCATGGGGTTTTTTCATTTCCTAGATAAGTTAGGTTTGGTTTAGCCTAAGGTACTTGGAGGGTACAGCCAGGTATGTGTCTGAGGCTACAGACCTCCAGCAGCAAAAGGATGAGCAATCTCATCAGAAGCAGCACAGCGAGCAAGGACAAAAAAGGAACCTAAGAAACAGTAAGCAAAGGTGTATAAGGCCACATTGTTTATAGGCAAGGAACCACTTGAAAAGCTGCTTTTTTAGCCTTCTTCAAAAATAATAAAAGAGTGAAGCTAAACCATTAATAAGGAACTGATGAATTCTTGATTTTTTTTGCTTGTTTTACTAACTTTTGTTGTTTTGTTTGGGTTTTTTTCAGAAGTCTTCCCATATGTGTTCTAGAAAAAATTCTCACTTTACTTTTTAACAATTTTCCTTTAAAATCCAAGAGAAAGTTTTTGAACTCATAGAAACAATTTTTGATTTGGGGTAAAAGAACTGCATTGACCAGACAGGAATGAAAAGCAGGAATCTTTCTCTGGTTCCCTGCCTGCTGACTATTGCTGGTTTACTTTCATAACTATTCACAATTCACTAAAATCCTCCTTGTAGATATAAGAGAGGAATTCTGGGGTTTGCAGATAAAAAAATATATGTGGTAATACTGAGAACAGAAGAAGCCTACCAGAGATGCTGTACATGGCAGCTGTCATCTTCATTTTTGTTTCTGGAAAAAAAAGTCATTTGTTTTTTGTGGGAATAAACAGAGTTGCTATCCAAAAATAAACTGATACTTAAGTGAGAAAACCTACCTTTCTGGGGCAAGTTCACTCTATACTGCATTGTAGACATCCAGGCAAGTATCAAGTGTACCAAATAACACAGCAAGAGCTGCAGAGAGGTTTCCTCAAAATCATATGTGCACAGTGAAATGGTGTTGATAAACTGAACTAATTAGTTCTGGCTCTACACTAAGCATACATGTCTATAATTTTTCAAGAGAACTCTGCTCACTGGTGTACTGTGTGAGGTAGCCACTTCCTCAAAGTGTTCATAGGAGAAGCTGCACTAGCATGATTTACCAGGCAGTTTAACAGTTCTTACCTGTGCCACTATGGGAGATTAATTGCTAGTTTCAGTGTGAGCCAGTTTACATCAATAGTTGCAGCTGTTAATCAGCACACCCTACAGACAACCATTTAGGACCAAACACTCTCAGCATAAACAAATACAAATTCAAAATCAAACAGAAGATATAAAGGACAACTCTAACTCAGCCAACCTGCAGGTAGCAAAAACCAGGCAGGACATTTGGTTTCACCAAAAAATTGCAGTCATTTGGAATATGAGATTTCATGCTGGCTGTCAGGAAGGTAATCTCTCTACAACAGGCACTGGGAGTACCCTCCAAATTGTTTTATTCAACTTCAAGAAGAGAAAGTTCACAGCCTGTCGTTGGCTTGGCTGTCATGTAAGAGATGTTGAGCAGGATGACCAGAAACTAGAAGTCAAGATACACAAAAAATAAAGCAAAAGCAAGAGAGAATGCCAGCTCAGGAACTCAGAAAACAGAGTTTGCTAAACTTTCTCTGACCCTTGAATGTCACAGAAGCATACAACCTAAACAGATAAAATAATACGTTTTTAACACAACCTTATGGAGGATGTACCCTAATTTGCTGAATAACAGTGCAAATATAGATTCTTAGGTCCTCTACCTTTACAAACCCAAATCAGTCAACCTATTTTATAGTCCAAAGAGAATAGTAAGAAATAGTAAAGAAATAGTAAGGGTGCAGTAATCACACACAAACACCTCCCTAACAAAATGGATAAATCTATGTTACTTATTCAAACTAACAGAAATTGAGAGTATCTTTCAAACACTAACATACAATCAATCTCCCTCCTTTGCAGTCAATAACTTTGCTCTGCATTGCTTTTTCTGAACTGGCAAGAGACCGTTACCTTATGACAACACTCTATTTACATCTCACCTCTGTAGAAACACTCAATTGGCTAGATTTTACCAGTAAGTATTGATTTAAGATGAAACAATGACAAAAAAAACCCCAATAGTTATTGTCTTTCAAGCCATCTAACTTAAGCAGAAGCATACTTCTTGAGAGTTATTTTACTGACAAATAATCTGACAGAAAAAAAATCTTTTGTAGAATATAAGTATGCTTTCTGCTAAGTAGCCTCCCTATATAATTAGGATTTGCAAAGTGGGAAAATACAATCCAATTAAGTGAGTTAGGTTCATGTGATTAACATCAGACTGGCAGTATTGCTCTCATGGCTCATCAGCAGCTTTACTAATTAGGACATCACTAAGCAGAGACATCTGACCTTGCCTCAGCCAGTTCAGATTATGGTTTACCCTTCTGAACCCTGCATCAGCCTCACTGTTTCCTTCTTCCCTTTCTTTCCCTGTTGGTGGACTCTGTCCTGTGATATTCTGTTCCTTTTGAAAATCATTCTACCAGTCATCAACTATGATCAAATAATTAGTTACTCTCTACTCACTGACAGAACAACAAAAAAAATGAAGGAGCTTTCAACAGGGATATTTTTCTGCTCATACTTTGAATTTGCTACAATATTAAAATCAGTGCAGGCTGAGTAGAAAAGTTACCAGGAAACAATTTTAAGTTTCAAATAGCAAAAAAATGGAAATTGTCATTTCTTGCCAAATATTAACCACAAATTGAAATGGTGTTGAGTGGAAACTGTGTCACAAACATTGCTCAAAAGCAGTTCAATTGTCAGAACAGAGAGGTTACCACAGGGGAAACAATATCTGTGATTCCAGTCTTGGCAGCATCCCTGACCCATGGCAAAAGGACAAACCAATGTCATGGCTAGCTTTGCTTCATTTTCTTCTACAAGCAGCTTCCCTTTCTGTGCTTCTGTGGGTGTGACTGCAGCATTTGTTATCATGGGCCAATTATTTCTGCTAAGTAGAAAACCAGATTTTCTAGATCCTGTCTTACACATTATATCTTTGTGGTTAAGTGCCCTTAAAATGACAGCTAAAAGAATAAGAGTTCGAAAGTACATTCAACATTGTGATGGTGATGAAGTAACTGATAAAAACAATACAGAAGCTCTAAGTATCAAGAGAAAATACTGTAAATTTAAATTTTCTCTAAAGCAATTCAGCACATCACTCAGTAGCACAAACAAAATTGTTTCTTAATATATGGAACTTATAGAGCACAAAACCTCTCTTTGAATCATTTTTTCCATTTGACATCAGAATTCTTCTCTGTACACTTCCTAGCAATGAATTCTGTGCTACAGAAATAAAAATGCTGAATAAAGATTAACTGTTGTCTTTGAGGATTAACTCCAGCAGCCCAATGCCAGTTTAACTCCAGCAGCCCAATGCCAGTTACACCCATGTACCTATGATATTAAAGAGATGGTACTAAAAGTGTTAGATACAGGGAGGTAAACAATTAATTAAGTGTATTAGTGGAAAAATGAAACCTCTAAATACATAAGAAAACTAATTATGGGATTAGAAAGGATTAAGTGACAGAGCCTGTGATGAAAGAGAACTTTACTCGATAGTCTGAGATCCCTTTTTGTCTTGTGTTTCCCATATTTCCAGGAAAAATTTCAGTCAATTTCACTGCTGCATAGATCTCTCAGTAGTCTGCTTAGTTTCTCACCTAGCCAAACGGTTTTACAGCTGATGCAAATAAATTTCCAAAGAAAGGACAAGCAGTTTACTATCCTCTCCATTCCTTCCTCTGCTTTACTCTGCTGTGCTTTTTCTATTCCATCTATGACTCTTTGACCATCAGAAACGCACATGCTAAGGATGCCAAATCTTGCATGGACCTTGTAGCTTAGTTCCTGACTAATTTGATGCTAGTGAGTTAATCTTCACTTGTTTGCTAGACCAAGGCATATTATCAGATACTATTGCAGTGCCTCAGAATATTGCTCTAGTAGCAAGCTTGTCAGCTGTGTAGATCTCCAAAGGAAAAACAGGTTTTAAAAAAACATATACAAAAGAGTTAAAAAATCCTTTCCTTCTCTCCAGTAATGTTTAGAAAGCACCAAAAAGGCTAATTCCAACTCTAGTTAACACCTGGATGCAGAACTCAACTGCATCAAGTTGTACTTTATTCACATCTCAGCAATAAAGAAACTTAGGCTAAAAAGCTTCACTTGCACTTTACCAGTTTCTCTAATAACTAAGTTAAAACACTCTGCTTTTCAGACACTTGACTAAACATTTTGAAAGTATTCATTAGTTTAATTTCCAGTGGGGAAAATATTTTCTTAAACTCTGCCCACATACACAAATATATATACAGCCACAAACTAAATCTTGGGATGACATTGAAAAGAAAATTCATTTCAGGCTTGAGAGCAGATAAAGAGTTAGAGATAGGTAACGTGACATGCAAAAATATTTGCTATTTAAGGTGGAAATTTTTAAAAACATGTTCACTGCTGTGTAAACCAGTGTTTGCTGTCCTGAATGCTGACAGATGATGCTATTTGGGTGAGTGAGATGATCCCAGGAGCTTCCCTTTCCCCAGAGACCCACACACAGGGATTACAGGGCCTTTGTTTTACTGTACAACTTTGCCTGCAAGTTTTTTAAAGGATCACAGCCCTTGCTATAATATACATATACAATATATAAAAAATACATTTTGGCTATTTCTGTTGCCATCAAAGACCAGGATTAAGGCTGTGTGGATTCAGCTACAGTGTGTTTTAACCTTGGATTTCATTTGAGTTATAGCTTATGTTACATCATCTAGTTTATATCTATATGATTTATAATGGATTGTATTTGGGATAATTAAACCTAGACATACAACTGTTTTAAACAGTACAGCTACAGTTAGGAGATAAGTCAATCTAAAAGTTTTTGAACTGATATTTCTAGGCTATTTTAAGCCTATTGACCCACACCATTTGCAAGAGGCTATGGGTCAGGCTTACAGTTGTCAAGATTTCAATAAATTCACAAGAGACAACTCAAGAAATAAGGGATTTGCAGGCTGCCAGGGATCTATCTTTGGCTGAGGTAACTGCACAGACAAATGCAAGCCAGCTGCTGATAAAGTGAGCCTTCCTAAAAAAGAAGGTGGAAACCATCAGTTGGAAAAAAGGGATTCACTTTTTGAGCTTCCTTTCAAGAGAGCCTTACAACAAACGGAATCAATGTTGGATAAAAGACTGCTTGCTTAATGAAATCAGCTCACTGAAAACATCATTAAAAGAAGGTGATGGCCTAGAATAAATCCTTATAATTTTATACAGTGACACTACATTACTTCATACCTTCTATTGCATGCATCCAATATATGCTGCTTGACACCGCACACATAATGCACTCAAGAAATATCTTGAGGTACTTCATGTATTATTATGGAATACATATTTCATTGTAATTGATGGTATATTGACTAACAGTTATAGGATAAGAAATTAAGAATTAAGATGGACTTTTCTCAATAAAAATTCTGTATAAGCAGATTGATTTTACAATGAGCATTTAGTAGCAGACATCTTCAACATTTTGCAAGATAAAAATACTCTTCTTCAGAGAAACATGATTCTGCACAGTGCTTAGAAAGAGCTGCAACCACTGGTGTGTATGCTTCAGCATCAGTTCATATCACAAAAACCTCACATTCCTCTCTTTTTGACCCAAATAGTATATAATCTTTACCTTTTTACAGAGCTCAATGTTTAAAAAAATCCTAAAACATTAGAAGGAAAAAGGAGTTGAAAATGTCTTCTCCTGCTTATCCTTTTGTATGGTTATCTGTACACAATTCTGGTAAAACCTCAAAAAAACCTGACCTAAAATATTTTCTGTAATGAAGCCCAGGACAGAGCACATTTCTGTTTTCAGCTTTCTGGTAAGTATCTCACACAGCATTCAGAAATAATTTAACATGTGTTTGGCTTACACTGATCTTTCTGAAAGAAACTACAGCTTGCATTAAAGCTGATCTAATAGATGATGTTCTCTGCTTCTCCAAAAAAGGGGTTAATCATAGCATATAGAAAAATCTAACATGTACTTACACTATATGTTTACAAAAATAAAATCCCAGATTATAAAGATCATTTAGGAACCTGAAAGAGAATTTAAGAACTGGAACACCACAACTGCAAATTGTCACACTCACAAGTCATCTGGCCTGTGAGTGTGTAAAGTTCCACCGTTGCTTTGAATTCACCTTCTATACATATGCCTTAACACCCATATTCAGCATACTCTCCCTGGCAATACCGACGTCCCTTGGGGTAGGGAAATTTCATATTGCATTTGTACTACACCTAGAAGAATGCCTTCCTAATCTTAATTAAAGGGTCTACTATGCAAATAAAAGTGAGATATATTCCCACTATATTTTTCTATTTACCCTTATATATATAATCCCACTATAAATTTATACATATATATATCAAAATCATTCAAGTTAAGCTCCCTGTATTTAAGCAAACATTATATTAAGTGCATCTTAAGCTTATTTTTCTCTTGCAGAATAATGTAACAAGAGAGTGTAACGTGATGGATTAGTGAAGCAAATCTCTGAAATGTTCCAGAGGTAGATCACATCTGTTATTAATAGTAACAATCTGGCTTTTATAATGCCTTTCATAAAAAAGAGTCCTAAATGCTAGTTAGTTTCAAACTGATAACAGCAACTCTGTCAACGATGTTGGACTCGCTCTGTGCACAGTTGAAATGCAAGAATGCAAAGGCACTAGCAGTGCAAAACGACCTCATACAACCAGAGCATACCTTACCCAGCTGGAAGATTGTACACAGTACAGCCCAAGGAGTAAGAACAAATCATTCTTTTACCTCTGAATATTTTTTCTGCAACAGTAAGCTTAGTGTTAATCAAGGAGGTTCTGCTTACAGTGCATTTGAAAAGGCATGAACAGCTAATACAGTGACACAAAGTAAACACCAACTCCATCATCAGGAGTTCATGTTAGTCCCTCTGTCAGCATCAAAG
This sequence comes from Galbula dea, assembly GCA_013399015.1. NCBI lineage: Eukaryota > Metazoa > Chordata > Aves > Piciformes > Galbulidae > Galbula > Galbula dea. The sequence continues at coordinate 4,401,935 of VWZX01002149.1, forward strand.
TTGCTTTAATAAGTAGCTCTCTCTCCATACAAAATGAGGCTCTCCATACAAAAGATTCAGGATGCACCCAAGTGGAAGAATGATGAAGATACCTCATCCTGAATACATTTAGGTGAACGATCAATTCTAGAAAACGTGTGTGCTACATATCCCTGTCCTTTGCCTGTGAGCCAGAGCAAAACTACAGAGCAGGAAAAGAAAAATATTAGTTCTACAGCTAGGACTTTTTTTACAGGCACAACCTGGTACTACAGGTATCCACTGAGTCTCAGGAATATGTCCCAGCCAATATGAAAGGGGTTTGTTGTGGGTGTTTCCTCTCCCTCCTCTCCCCCACTTGCTTGCTGTCATCACTCTATTGAAATTATGGCTGGAACAGTTTCCTCAAGCCAAATACTTGGGAGGTTCCTTACAACTTCCTCACCTTATGGTAAGACTTCATGCCAAAAAGTAAGCTTTAGCCCATCTCCAACATAGCAGATCTCCCCCATCTTTAGTAATTACTTCAACAGTTAACCTCCACTGTTAGGGTGAGGCAGTATTCCCAGTGTGTTAGGGTAAGGCAGTATTCCCAGTGTGTTAGGGTAAGGCAGTATTCCCAGTGTGTTAGGGTGAGGCAGTATTCCCACTGCTCCCTTGACTGTGTACTAAAACAGCTAAGGCTATCATGTTTGGGTGGGCACTGATGCATTTTGTCTGCCTAAAAGATCAAACTGAGGAGACCAAATATCTTCAAGGAGACAGGAGCCTTTTTTACACTTTTCGGTATATGCACAAAATGTAGCCAGTTGGAAAATCCTACTGTGGTCATAAACTGTGTGACCCAAAGGCACAGGCTGGAGCCGCACACAGGTTTTTCAGGCTCAGAGTTCTTGTTGGGTATATCTGACCTGTAGTTAAGAACATCTTCACTAACCCCTCTCTCTGTCCCCCATCTTTATAGATATCTGCCCCTGATACTAAAGGAGTTCATATATATGTTTTCCACACCTTTTCCAATTTCTGACTTATGTCTTTAGCACCCAGAGGGGGGGAAGCTTACCTAAACTGGAAGAAAAGTAATGCACAGAAAAGTTCAGAAAGGATTACAGAATTAGCTGGGGGAAATCAAGACTTTATGAATTACCATTCTGAAAAGTTCCCTAATTCCACTGGTGACCAGAGCATCTTGAAGCTATCACATCAAAATAACGTTAGCCTTGCAAAGACTGAGCTCAACCAGCTCTAAAGTACCACAGGTTTTCCAAGTCTGTTTATTACTTATGTTAAATCATCAGGGATACAATACTAATATCCAAAAATAATAAACTGAGCTGTACTGTCATATTTTTATTTAGGTGGCCAGCAGTACTGCACCATAAGATCGTATCAGGATTTGAAAGTGTCCTCTCAGCAGGCTGCCAAAAATGTTTTGCTTCACTTTGAAAAAGCTGACTAGTAAAGTTTGTACTAGATAAGTGACTTCAGCCCATTCAAGGACACTTCTTCTGTGGACTGGACACCAGAGAGTATAGGCTCTGGAACTGAAGCTTTGCCAATTTAAGCCCTATTTAAAAAAAAAATTAAATTAAACAAAATAATTAAAAAGAAAGCAACAACAAGCAAAACAAAAGCAATCCACACACAACACAGCCCACCACTTTACCTTCAAGTGTTGATTTAGCACTTTCAATGATTCTTTTAATAAGTGACCCAAAAGGTACATTAAGAACCAAACGACGTCTAAAAAACACAGTAAAGGGACAGAGGCCTTGGAAGCATTAGGCAAATATCTTTCCATATAAAGCACTTTTTTCCATAGAAATGAAGGGATACATCTGATGAGAAATGCTACAGTCAGCATGATACCTCTGTCTGTTTGCTAAGATACAAAGGACACCATCAGCACTCCAGTCCAAAAAAAGTAAAATGAAAATACCATCATCCAGTTCTACAGAAAAAGACCAGATTGAGGGGGGCCAGGAAGGGGCCAGGGTGAAAAGGGGAAATACAATGTCTTTCAAATACAGCAGAAAAGATTAATTGCCATCTTCAGCTCTCCAAGTCTCTAAGAACAAGCCCTAATTTTGCTGCTTAATTGCTGGGTAACAAAAAACAGTCACTGGAACAGTTTTATCCTAATTAATAAGAAAGAGAGGTTCTTGCAAGACAACATTAGCATCTTGATATACATGACAAAACAAAAGACATAGTTGTTCCCAGGAATTAAGAAACTTGAAAGTTATTGCAGTGAGCATAGGACAGAGACTGTCACACATCTTTGCTAAAGTTTTGACAAGAAACAATTTTTCTTATGATCTGGTAGCCTAATTTTCACAGCTTGGGACTGTTTCCAAGCACATTCAAGTTGGATTCTATCCTTAGAGAAAAGCTGGGCTGTGTCCAATTCATAGAGCCAATTTACAGACTAAAGAAACTAATAATTTTATTACCTCAGAATAAAAGCAAACCTGATTTTTCTTTATCAATATTAAAAGTTAAAGATTTTACCACTTTCAGTGAACTTAACTCTAAGAGTGAAGTGACAGTTTTATTTAGAAAAAGAACCTGATCTCTAAGATGAAAAACAATCTGATTTTGTTCAAAAGAATGAAGTTTAATAGTGACACAGGAAAGGCACATAAAATATGACCTATAGTCCCAGTTTTGGTATCCATTACCCTTTTAGTGTGTTTTTCATTCACTCTCCATTTGTACAGAGTCCACTTGAATAGGAAGGCAGCACTAAGCAGGAAAGGGAGCAAGCAAGAGCACCCCTCTGAAAAGCCCAAACTTCTGTCTTTCCCAGGCCACTGATCTTACATGATCCTGCATGCACAAGCGTTTAACCTTTTAATATCCCGTGAAGGAATTTACTGTCACTAATGGGTTCCTAAGCATCTCTCCTCATACATGTCATTTAACATGTAGACATTGAGGACAGACTGGTTTTTAGCATGAAAAACCACCATGAAGAAATGGAATATGTTAGAGGTGAAAGGAGTGACAATCACTTAATTTTTTAAGTTCCACATTGCACTACTTATATCCTCTGGTTTAGTACTCCACTTAAACATCCATTAAGGCTTTTCTGCATTCTATTTCATTTATTTTGAGGAGAATAAAGTATTGAAGCTTCCACCAAGCTCATAATTTTGAGTACCTCTACAACCATTCCTTTTAAAGCAACTTTCCCCCTTGAAGTTTGCTCTTTAAAGTCAGAAAGACCATATACCCTATTAGAATAAAAAGTGGGAAATAAACTGAATATAGAGTAACTGCCAGCTTGAGTATTCCAGGAATTAAATTAGATGAAAATGTTTCTTGAATTCCTTTCAAGTTAATTCCTTGCAGCAAAGAGAATTCAAAATAGAATGCATCTGTTGAAAATTCTGCTAGCTGTCATCTAACAAGTTAGTAAATCTTTATAAATTTGCCAGTTGAAAGGAATGTGTTGTTATAGTTGAAGCTGGCAGAGTTACAGGCACTAGTAATCAGGCAATCTGTAACACTTGGGGGAAAAGAAAAACACCAAAACACCAACACAAAACAAACAAACAAAAAACCCCAGAATAAATTATACCCAGGTTTGCATTGTTTAGAAGATTTAACCAAGGTTTGTATGCACAAGCATAAACTGATCTGGTTTTCCTAGTGTAATACAATATTTATATAACATACAATCTAAGAAAGATTACTACACAATAGCTACTAAGTCTCTTTCCTTCCCCTATATTTCAGCCTCTACATAAGGAATCTATGTCCTCTAAGCCTTTCACTAAAAGATATAAATGTTAGTGGACAAAACTTATTGAAAAATTTCAGACTAGCTGATTTGGTTGCTCTCAGTGGAATTGGAAATAATCAATACTGTGCTCCATCAGGTCACCACCAGTGCCTATCTGCCAGGCAGAGCCCACATGATGAGTATCTAGGCTTTTCTTTGTAAAGCTTGTAGTGCTTACGCTGCTCCCGAGATATCCCACAGGAAGCGGCCGTATCACACAGCATGGCTGACAGCACCCACCACACAAAACACTAATGAAGGCACCCTCTGAACCAGGGATTGGTTAGCCTCACAACACTCCCGTTCTTAGCTTCCTCCAGATTTCAAGGGGTGGGGAAGGGTTTAAGATGTGCAGCTTCAAAAATGCATCAAAAGATCAAAGAGGAATTTTCAAAAACTTCTGTCATCAAAAGGATTAATCTACTCTTTGAAGACTGACACTTACACAAGAACTGTGGGATATGTTTATGGCAAGATCTCTCTCCTTCAGCTGTCCTTCTCTTTCTAAAACACACCCATGACTGTAAACCATCATCCACTCTGTAAAATCCTCGTGATTCCACACTATTACTGTACACCAGCACGAACTGCCAAGCATGTTTGTACCCATTTCAGGCAGAACCCCGAGTTACTACACCACACTAAAGAGAACCCTGAAGCAGAAACAATTTGGTAGGAGACAGACGAGGGAGAGTGGTGAACATTTCCTCCCACCAGCCCTTCCTTATTCCATACTAAGACTGCATCTGTCTCTGTGATGTATAAGAAAATGACATCTCTGCCTGAACTGATTTTTTCTCATTTTACTATATCTGAAAACAATTGTCTTTATTATAGCCTATAATACATATATTCTCAGATAAATATTGTCTGCAAGATGACAACAATATTTCAAATATTTGCAAGGTGGGGGGAGTGTTAGGAAAAGGTAGCTAAACGTTAAGGGAAGACACCTAAAAAGAAAGTAATTGTGTGACACTAACCATGGTTGTTAGCTTTACTAACAATTTTCCTATTCATTTATGTGGCAGGTGGGGTTCTGTGCTTCATTTAAAAGTGACAGTGCTAATATCTAGAAAAACTTAAGTTTTTATTTAAGGCATGTTTTTTCCATCATTAACTCTGAATGTCCGTGGGGCAAGTTTCCAATATTGTTTCCCTTCAAAATACTGTAACTACAACAGACCTCCAATGTTTCTGAATTTAAGGCATGTGAATGATTCAAACCCATCTCAGCTTTTAGTTTTCTCCTGCTGAATAAGAGTTTTGGTAGCATACACTTTCTTATGTGCTCTCAGCAATGAAACAATAAGTGACTTATTTGCCATGGACCAGCTGTGCTTCTTAAAAGTGATACAAAGCTCAGAGAGCTGGAATTACAGTACAAGAGTCAGTGGTGGTCTCAAGTGACAGATCTCAAGGTCACATTTGGCTCTGTGCTTCAGAAGGCTGCCCAAGAAAGGCTGAGAAGATTGCCATAGAAATTAATTATGTGATGACATCATTGCCCTGTGTTCTGCAAAGTGGTAGTCCAATTTGTTTGTGATAAACTTCTTGTTCTCTAGTCTCCTAACTCAGCCACTGAACATCCAGTAATTCTATCATAAACCAAATAGGCAATGATATTATTGTAATTATAAATCCTAGATCAAAAAAAAGTTAAACTTGCTAAGTGAAAACAACTAATTACCTCTCAACTCATGTTAAAATGGTAGCAGGTAAGCAGGTGAGTAAGTCATTTCAGTCAAGTACCTCACAAACAGATGGCAGTCTTAAGTGATACGTACCTTGATATAGTCTTGTGCAAATTACAGGGGGAAAAAAATCATCCCTTTACAAAGCTTTCTTCACTATTCTTCAGAAGAAATTGGGCCACTCAGAAGACCATATTCCCAACACCAGCCGTTCTGCAGCCCAAAGAGCACTTCATTTAACTGGACCTGAGTAAAACTGCAGAGCTAGTGCTTGTGACTGTGGCAGTAACATAGAGTGGGAAAAGAAAAAAAAGAACAAAAAACCAGCACCCCATGCCTCTGTATATAAAACCACACCAACTTTGTGGAACAATATAACCACACTAACCTTATATTCTTGTTGCATGTAGAGACCTAAAAATAGCTAATGCTTCTCTCCAAGTGTTTTATAAACTAGGAAATACTTATTCGAATATATGGGCTGTGAAACAAGATGAAATAAGAGCACATTAGAATAAGAGTGTTTGGACAGTTTTTTATCTTATTGATAGCTGGAAACAGAATAAGTATTGCTGTATACACTTCATTAACATGTAGGAAAGCACACCAAGCCCTTAAACTTACTTCTTCATTTGATGCTATTTTAAAAAATGGTTCATTATTATGATTGATTGAGATCACAGTATTGGTCATTTGAGCTACTACTCTCTTTATGATTTCTGCTGTGAAACAGAAAGGATGTTGGCTTGATAACTCACATCTGCACAGTTAGCTGAAGGCAAAACCAGGCAGGTGGTTCCAAGTGGGATCTGCCCACAGGCACCTCTGCTACCACAAGCAAGCTAAGACCGAGTGGTCCATGCTGGCCAGGCTGGACAGGTAGCATAACATCGCACCGTAGAGGCCTGCAGCTACCCAGGGTAGCTGTTACACGGGTCACTGAGTCCTAGATGTACAATGGTCCCCAGTGAGGATCCAGGTCAGTGTGACCAGCAGCCTCACACTGCTGCACTATTTGCCTACCACCTCTGCAGCTCCCATACAGCCCCAAACTCTGAGGGTGATTTTTCAAGAAAATAGGTAAGGGTTTCATAGATTCAGTGAGGTTGGAAAAGACCCTTAAGATCATTGAGTCCACCTGTAAACCTGACACTGTGAAGTCCACCAGTGCTCAAAAAAAATAAAAATCACCTACAGTTTATCCTTCTACCTAAAGAGGAAGAAAATAAATCCAAGGGAATCTCAGCATGGAAAGAGAACTAGAGCCAAGCAAGGACAGCTCAAGGACAGGTATGGTGAATAGAGACCAGAATGCTTCTAAACACAACTCAGGGAGGGCTGCAAGCCATGGACTTCAACAGGGACCATCAGCAGCTGTCTGTCCCCAGAGAGCGTGTGTTAACTACCATTCGATAACAAAACTTGGAGCAGCATTTGGATCCATGTCAGCTGAGCAATCCTTAATGACTTCTGTAGGACTTAGAGGAATGTACTTGACCCAACTGAGCATGCAGCATAAGATACAGTATAAACAATAATCAGAAGTCACAGAATGCAGCAGGTAAACCCAAAGTATTGCACAATGACTATTCATCATAGAAAACACTGAAAGTATAGTGTTAAAAACCAGCATGGTTTATCTCTTGATAAAAGTCTCCAGGAAACCTGTACCTTTGCAGGAAAACATCAATAATAGCTGAAAACCACATTTCTGCTTGTGGGTGTAAGTGCTGCATCCTCATTTTCTACTGAAGAAGAAAAGAACAAAATTCTTGAAAGTATGCTGGCCCCCATGTCCTTCTTCCTTTGAAGCTTCCACCTGCAGGGCCATCAAAGGATAAGACTTTTTTTTACTATTATTATTGTGGCAGATCTAAAAAATTCTGTTCTTCTGAAAGATTTTAACAATCTTACTAAAGGTCATAACAATGTGCAAAAGAGCTGGATGGGAGCAGAACTTCATCAGCCTACCTAGCTGCAACATTTGCAGGTGAAGCAAACAGGCCTGTGGAGGGGACACACCACTGGTAATTTAGCAATGTAGAGACTGGGGTGGTCTTAAATGTGTTCGCAGGATGAAGGAGCATGTAGATACAGTCTCTTCAGGAGACACAAGTTTAGTGGAGACTGTACTATGGGGCTTGAAACTGGATTTCTGACACATCTAGGGGACCTTCAGAGATATGGAGCTGGTTTATTTCTCTGCTGAAGCAGGAGCAGTTCGCCAACTTTGGCTCCAGTTCACAGTGCCACCAGGGACTGGAATACAAACATTTAGGGAAAGGCCAGAACACGAATTTATTTGTTCTCACTTAGGAGGATCACTTTTTTGCCAACTAGACTTGTTTGTTCTGGTGGTCATGTCTGAGAACATACCAGTGACAACATATGCCAAAGATACAGTCTAAGTCTGTAGAAAATTTTTCTCCAGATTTTTCCAAAATAAAACCATGCAGTAAAAAGTTGACTATATACCTCTGTGCTAGACTCACTCTTTTATACTCATAACTATACTGTCTGATGGCAGGACTCTAAAAAGAAATGTCTTAAATCTAAATATGTCTGTATGCCTGATCATGACCTGCTTATTTAAGCTTGTTAACAGACCTTGAATCATCATGCTGATAGTAGTTTAAATGAGTCATTTTTGCTCAAGTGAAACCACTTAAATATCATGACAAGTTGTCTCCCAGGATTTGAAACTGACCCACGTCCCACACAGCTGAAAGGAACAGTCTAGTGATCTGTGCTGCACCCAGCCTGACAAATTCATGCCCTACTCTTAATGAGAGTCAGACTAATTGCCTCTGCAGGGCAAAACAACCAGGAATTTAAAAAGCAAAATAAAACAGAAAGGCAGACTACAGGCTCAGACTTGAGGTGGGATCCAAGCTCTTGCTCTGACAATATCACACCTCCAGTGCCAAATAAAACCACAAATACCAATCACCTGACATCAGGTATTAAAAACACCTCTAAAAAGCACCTTACTTGAAACTATATTTTTAGACCCAGCACAGGGGAATGGTTTCCCTCTAATTTTTGTGAGAAAAATAAAAGCTGATGTCCATTAAATTCTGCTAGAAAAAAACACTCCATAGTAAGGGATCTGTTTCTCCTGAAACATGTAAGATCTTGATTTCTTAAATCTATTTGATACACAGCTTTGTGCACTAATGGAAAGAACAGGGTGCCCTCCTCTTGTGGCAGCATTGAGATTTTGGAGGGTGCTGTGCAATGAAACAAAGCTCAGCCAGCAAATGCACAGTAGCCCCATTCCCCTACTCATGGGGGCTGAGTCAATTTAAGTGAACTGAGGACTTCAATCAGGAGAGCCTGCACTGCATTAAATCCTCAAGGGAAAGTCTGCAGCTGCCCTGAAACCAAAGGCAGAATGAAACCTCTGAAAATTCAGAATTCTTCATCTGTGAAAAAGCCAGGTTAGAAAAAACATTCTGACTCCCAACTGGAAAAAGACTCCCGCTTAAATAGCTGTCTATAGACATATTAAACCAGAAAGCTAGTTTCCCCTTCAAACACCTCTTTCCTGCCTACCATATTTCAAATATCCAACAAATTCCTTGCCATTTCCAGCAGGTTCAGGTCACCCCAAATCCATACAGCATCCTGCAACCCCCCATGGAGCTTCCTAACCTTCAGCCTCTGCCTACGGACAAAGGGACAAAGTGGTGTTGAGGGGGGGTCAAAAACAGGCTGCAAGGGGGTAAGAATTCTCCAAATTCTCTCCTTGACCTGTGATTCTGATGTTATGACTGTTCATCTACAAGGTTGTTACCTCCACAAGGCTGCCCTAGAGAAAACCACACCCTGGGAGAGCCCAAAAAAGCAGATCCTGAAAGTTGCCAAGTTGTGGTGCCACAAACTGCTAGTCACACTGGGCTTTCCTCACAAATTGCAACGCAACTTTGAAACAAATCTCAGGGGGATCTCTCAGCTTCAAGGGAGTGGAAAATCACAGCCACTGCTGGAGTGAGTTCCACTTCAACATCATCCAGCCTGGTGATTTCCATACATGACAATGTTTCGTTTGAATTCCTGTCCCACTGGTGGCTGATGAGGGCTGTTTACCAGCTGGATGTACTCTCCGTGGGCCAAGTTTCAATGTTTTGGTCTACAATCCACTTTCCTGAGTTGCTACACAGACCAGCAGCAATCAGGACAGAGAGTAGCAACACAATAGCACAGCTGGGAGAGGGACAAAATGTGTACAGCAAGGAAAAGAATTGTCCCTGATTAAATGAAGTAAATTTATGAGGATGTAGATTTTTTTTTTTTTCCCAATTACCTGTTCTCTTGCTTCTTCTGTCCGCTTCTGTATTTATGGGGAAGAGAAGCTTGCCCCCTTGATTTTGGTAAACTCCAGCTCTCTTCATTTGCCCTCACTTCACCTCAAGCCTCCCAACCCCTCCATGATGATCTGATAACTACCCCTATGCCCAGGAAGACATAGCAGTTGGTGCACACCAATGTAGTAGTGGCCAGCAAACAGACACTGTGCTACTCATGCATGTCCTCATTGGTCTCAATATCCACCTTCCTACTGGCTTTTCAGGCAACAAGTGCTTCAGTGTCTTTTCAGTTTTGTTTGTCCCCCTTCACATCTAGGTCCCTTTCCTTGCCTTCATCAGCATTTCTTCAAGATTTTTCTTTCTTTCTCATGTTTTTGAAATTAAATTTTCCTCTTCCCTCCTTATTTTTCCCCTTCCTAATCACCCTTTCAGAAGCAGAAAAGTAGTCCAGGGTCCTGCTATGAAAGCACCAAAATACCCTGGTGTTCTCTGAATCATCACACACCACAGTGGAAGTTGCCTTTGATTTTGTAAACTCAAGAACTTGCCAAAAATACTCAACATGAATTTTCAGAAGTCGTCACATGATCCTGTTGTGAATGAGGTGCCTCAACATGGCCACAGATGTTTCAGTAGAGGCAGGATGTGGACAACTGCACAACCTGATCTACTGAAGTAAGTCATAAGACTAAAACTTGAAATGGGGAAGTGGTGAAATACATCCCTCTCCCTTTTGAGCATATGTACACAGATTCATGATTGAATTTCAGAAGCACTAATCATGACTAATTTCAGGAAAAAGAGGCAAACGGAGCTGTGACACCACAATAAAAGACACAGGGCATGCTCCACAGCTCCCACTGTCACCAGACAGCCCATTTCTCAACCCAGCACACACTGCAGCTTTACCCAGCATCAATGCTCATTACTGCATCAACCTGGTTAAGATGGGCTTGTGCTAATTGTGGACCTTAAATTCACCAAAGGAAATAAAGTATATTTAAATACTGTAGAAGAACCTGACTGCCATACCTTATTTTAGGATAAGAAGGGAAAGAGCTATTGTGGCATAATTCATGTAGCCAATAAGGTAACTACCCAAACTGAACTTAGTCCAAACATCACAGTTAAAAACATTTCCAATGTGAAAAGTACCAAGAAATTTCTGGTGATAACATTGGATTAGGACCATAAGTTAAGTCTCACACTACAGGAGCTCACAAGTCTTTTCTTCAAGAACACTGCCAGCACACTGATGAAAACAGTTTTTAGTCACAAGCACAAACAACTTTTGACTGACATGTTTTAATGCTCAGACAGAGGAGCCCAGGTATTTTAATATGAAAGTATTAGTATCATTACATGATTAGGAGTTTACTTCTGTGTAACATATCTATTACAGGAAGAAAACAATTTAAAAACATGAATGTAGAAGCACCGTCTTAACATAATCTTATGCTAGCATTTTTACACATAACCCAACCTTCAGGACAGCAAAGCCCTTCAGAGCAGGACACACATGCAGTTTCAAGAAAGTTGTCCTGTTGACTTCAAGTCTAAAATTGTATTTGAGCCAAAAATTGCATTTGATTTAGGGCCTAAAACACTATCTTCAGACTGTAGTTTGTACATTTCATGATTTATTTTGCTACTATGGAAGGATGTATTACAGAAATTACTACCTAAATTGCATTCTATATTCCAGAGGTTTTTAATGAAGGCAGAAGCGTTCATAGAACTGCAAGGAATTCATGAGAAGATATTTCAAATCACATATGCATCCTCCTGTGGAGAGCTGCAAAGCCAGGCATGCATCTCTTGGCCACACACCTCAGCAGCAGCCCTTCCACTCTCTTCACCCCAGCAACATTTGGGGAAAGAGATAAATGCTGATAGCCTGGGCCTGCTTTGCCTCCCCAGTCAGCTGTGCAAACTGTGCAGAAATCCTACCAAGAACAAGGTTTTAATCTTGTTTCAATACCCTTTCTCCCAACCCATGCAGGCAGGCAAGCCAACCCATCTCCTGCATTCCTCTGCTAAGCCTTAGAAGTCCTTTGTTGTGCTTCCGACTGTGTTGCCTGTAGCCTAGTGTTTTTCCTTTGAAGACTTGCATCATAATCCCTCTCTCTATGGTTTTAGTGCTTCAGAAGGATTTTCTTTGTCTTTAGTAAGTGTTTTTACAAATGTAAAACTATGTTTTTAAAAAGCATCTTCCCAGTCTGCAAGTTAGTATGTTGTCACCCAACACTTCATCCGTGAGATCTGGTGTTACCGAAGGAGGGAAAAATTCTCCACACATGATCAGAAAACTCTTCTCACCACTTTTGTTTGTTTCTAAACCCATTTACTGATAATAATAAAAAAATACTTTTACAATGCCAGTTTTTCAGCAATACACCACCAAAAATCAAAATAGTGCTTGCCACAAAATGCAGATTCACAAACATAAAGACTTGCAACAACTGATCTCTACCTGAAGTACAAAGAATAACTAGGGAAAAAAAAAAAAAAGTATATTTAATATTGCATCTGCTTTACTGCAGGTTTTGTCTTTCAATAGCTTGTCTTAACGTTAATGGCTTTGCACAACTTCATGACCCAAAGCCAACAAAAGCACAATGGAAACAAAGCAGCTCAAAACCAAGTTCTGAATACACTTCTCTCTCTCCTGCCCTGTGCTCTTGGCATTTGCTTTATTTTGGCACCAAAAGGAGACAAGGTGCATGTACAAAATGGGGTCAAGTGCATCCACAGGTCCGAAAACTGAGGCTGAACATCGTCGAGGTGACTGAGCACCAAAACAAGTTTCAGCTGTACAATTTATGAAATATGATTATAATTTATGAAATGGCTGGGGTTTACTGATACCCAAATTTGTACCAGACCTTGCAGAGCAGCCTCACCAAACTTGTGCAGATTAACATCCCTTTCTACCATGCAGCAGGTGCTTTAGACTGCACATACAAGGTTTCCTGCTTAGTAGAAGACATCTTTGTTAAGGATGCCTTCTCCCAAGCATAAGATGTTTGAGATGAGAGTTAATAAAGTCAGATGGAGATAAGATACAGAGATGTAAAAGGAAATGGTGGCAAGATACTACTTTAGGGTCCAGCAAAATGACAGGATGTGGAAAAGATGTGAAAGCTGATATTCTGAGTATGCATTTGAGGAGACTGAGCCTAAACAGTCTTTATTCGCATTTACCCAAGATGCCGTCAACCAATTCTAGGAATAAAACTGTGCATTAGCTCTAAGCGTCCCCTACAGCCTCCCATAAGGGGGCAAGCATGTTTCTGCTTCCACTGCGGGGGTGTTAGTAGCTTCACCATGAACGCCTAAGGCTCCAGGGCTTTGCTCAGGTTGCCGACCACAACACAGCTCTGGGCAGTCAGGCACATTCTCCATCAGAAAGTCATCTTTTCCCCAAGCTATCTTCATGTTGTTCTGGACGTGAAGCTCAATGCTACCGGAGAGCTTCATACCAAAATCCTGTCCCCCTCCCTCTGCAATTGTGGAGCAGTGCAAGAGGTGTCACATAATTTCCGTCTTTGATCTACTACTCCCACCTGCTGTCTCGTTGCAGCCCTGCAGGCTACCTCACTTGAGATCCAGCACAAGGAAGAATAGTTTCTTGTCCGTGTATCTGTTACTCATCCTTACAGGATCATCTGGGATATAATCTTCAGAAAAGGACAGGTAAAAATACAAACCATCAGTATGGCAAAGGGTTTCTTAGGCAAAAACACTACATTCTTGAAGTATCGTGAAACCATTTAATGAAAGCTGTCTGTAGGCTGCCTGGATACAAGGTGAAGACTCCCCAAAAAGCAAGCTGGAAACAGAAGCTTCTTCATGTGAGAGACAAGACAGGCACTGCATTGGACTCCCATGCTTCCTTTCCTCCTGGCTAACTTCCCAGGCACCTGGCACAAGCCAAGACCAGAAAATCCTTTCTAGAACAAGCAAAAACCAAATTCCCAACCAGCTGATGTTTTGCACACAAGAAGAACACAGGAGCAGACCATAGGAGGCTTGGACAAATCCAGAAAGGTACTTCTGGCTTCCACTGGAAAAGGTGGAGGTCCTAGCCACATGTAATTTAAGGGCTAAAGCAGACATAGACAATCTAATAGTGCTGGTACCCCACAGATGTCTCGCTTCTGGTCACAGGAGATGCAAGGCACACAGTTACAAAGCACTCCCATAGATGAGGTCTGGACCCCTTCCTGAAAGTCACACTCACACATCATTAGACCAAATTATTTCGGTGCAAATGGACACACAAGTGAAAACATCTATATTTTAGTTAGAGGCAAAATTATTCCCACTTCAAAGAGGAACAAAATTTCCAAATATACTCCTGACTTTATGCCACAACAAATAGCTGCATACTGCAGGCTTAGGCTTTTCTACATCAAAGCAAGGTGGTTTAAAAAGATATTCAAACAACCCCATGCTTTTTGGTAAACAAGGCAAGAGGAAGATACAGCAGGAACCGAAAGCCTAGCAGCATTATGTTGTCCTTGAACCACGCAAGGGAGAAGAATGAGTACCTTCAGTGGAGAACGTCTTGATACATCTAGCCACTCAAATGAGACATCCAGCACACTTAAACCCAGGAGGGTGGGGTTTTCCATATCTAGAACAATAATCTATATACAGTGGTAAGCAATAAAGCAGATGAGAAAACATGGTCCCAGAGTAAAAGGTCTGATTGTCCCAGAGACTTTCCCATGTTCTTCCAAGCTTCATGTAAACCATATATTTCACTATAGCTCCAAGTGCTCAACTCCCTGGAAAATTTCACCAGTGAACTAGAGGACTGTTATGTCTACTGGTACAGAAATCCTTCCTGTGCTGGCTACAGTAACAAACAAGTAAAGATTTCACTTGCTACAGAGTTGCTAACTATTTCTTTAATGCATCACTGCTTAGAGTTTGTAGATCAGTCCTTGGCAAGATGGGAACTTTGCTGAACAAGTACTTAGAGGCACATTTGGGAAGGGTTTTGTCTAGCTGCATTCCCTCTGTTTAAGCTCAGGAAGGACTGTGAGCCCCAGATCTGCCAATACACATCTATTAATATTTGGAGAATTAGCTGTTTTATTAGAGAAAAAGGCCAGGCAGTCAAGAAGAGATTTTGTGAGCTCAGACTAAAAATACTAGTGAGCATTTATTCATCTGTAAGTCTGTTTATCTTGGATAGTTTTTCATTGATTTTACTGGGGCTCTTCCAGGTCTATAAGCTTGAAAAGCTTTTAACAAATAAAGGTACTACTTTGTCAGATGGGCTGTTTCCAAGCTTTCAAAGGATGAAGCTCCCTTTAACCTTTGTGGCAAGCCCATCAATTAAAAGGGATGATCAAAGAGGGCAAAATTCCACCCTTAGCAGTACAGATGTGTATAATCACACATTCCTGAGGAGCACAGACTCCTTTTTCTCTAACACACAAGCAATAGCTAAATAATCAAACACAAAACTGAACGTAGACATATAGGCCACATGCACATTTAACTGTGTCCCAATCTTCTAGATAAGCAGCACCACCCTGGATTGCTGTAGGAAAAAAGCTGATTTAGAAGATAAGTCATACAGAAGTAGGTAGTATGCTACTGGAACCAAACCCCGACTTGTGTTAGATCTAATACTTGTCTAAAGAACTGTACCAAAGCATTAATTTAATTTGCACTATAAAACACTCAAGAGGTACTTAGCTTGAGGGGTGTATAACCGAAATGCAAACTCTCAGGATGTAAAAAAAGTAGCCAAAATAATAAATTATAAAGTAATTGAAAAGCTGGGGTGTTGTCTTGTGTGGAAATCTAGCAGATAGGGAATTTCACCAGCAGAAGAAGGGGACTGTCCACTCTTAGCTATCAAATTTCCCATGGCACTTTCTGAAATCAAGCACAGGTAGTTATAACTTTCCTTTCTCCAGCTTCCTTTTCAGCATTAATTACAGAAGTTATGCTCTTGCTTTTCCAACACTCTAGTTTCTGCTAGCAGCTGCTGAGTTCCACAGGATCAACCAGTAATCATCTGTTGGTAGATTCATCTATATCATCTGTGCATGGACTCAGTCTCTGTTAGCGTCCCAGTTGGATCCTTTGGTGTACAGAGTTTATCTTAAGTGTCCCATGCTCTATATGCTGTAAAAGTAGCTTAACATACAGCTTAATACCCAAGTTAAACCACTTCCAAAGCTTTAGAGGCTACCTCTGCTTGTGACTTAAAGCAGCTTAGTGCATCTAATCACAAAATCTATGTCCCACAAAAGAGATCTTGTCATCTTTATTAAACAAAGGATTATCCATTGAGTGTCAATGGAAATAAACTGGCTGTTTGAAGAAAATCCATTTAAACACACTTCTCGGTTACCCATTTCCAAAACTAATCAGAGTGCACTGTATTGCACAAACGAAGGATGTCGTTGATTAATGTCCCCATGGAATCTTAACCTAGTTTCAAGGCCAGAGTTTTGAAGCACAACCAGTTTGAAGTGCTCCCTTGCACCTCAACTCTAGTTTATTAGCCCAACCATTAAAAAAAAAAAATCAAAATTTAGGACCTTGAAGTAAAGANGGCACTGAGAGCGCCAAGAGGGTCAAAGCACTTAATGGTCCCAACTAGCCTCACATAGGAACCCCATCAATGCCAAAGTGCTTAAGCTACAAGTTTCAAACATACATACAAGTACACAAATACTCATATATGCATATATTTCTTGAAGATCTCATCTTCCATTGTAAAATCTCATGGGTTTAATTACTGCAAGCACTGCCATAAGACGTTTTCTGTAAAGATGTTCGATACTCAACATTCTAATATTCTATCCAAAGTACTGAGAACGCAAACACTCTGACCTTTTTAAGATTTGTGGCTATGAAAATTTCGTTTTTAAAAATCCCATAATTGACTCTAAGCTGATGGCTATCAAGAATGATAACAACATTAAAAAAAGTTTTAATATAACCCAAACACCTAGACCTTGGCCTCTCTAGGAAAACAGAACACTCAACTGGATTAGCTCTACGTGGTGATGAGTTAGCTTTAAATTAATGTAGCAGATCAGATTAAACCTTCTGATTCTCAGCATGTGGTAGGACATGACTTATAGCCCTGCAAAAATTGCAGATCCTTCACCTCCTGGTGTGCCAGCCTCTCTGGATCCCCTAACCTATAAACATGTCTTAAGGCTTCGATCACACCGATCTACCTGAGACATCATGCCTGCTCTGTGCAAAAGGCTGGACAAGATGACCTCTAGAAGTCCCTTCCAAACCTTTTCCCCTCATCCTCAGAGGCTTTTCCTAGACAGACTGCAGAATAAACCATGCTAACGGTAGCTACATTCATTTACTTTTTCACTACAGGTACTGCTATAAACCTGTAAAACTAGAAATTAAAAAAAACACCTTTTATACCATTGTCTAAAATGTACAGGTCTTAAGACCAGCAAGCTTCAGGGTATGCTTCCAAATACACTGAACTGAAAACAATGCACAAGCAATTAAAGCCATTGTTTGCCTGGGAAGGAATGAACGCATATGAACATTTCACTCAGGCAAGTCTCGGCTGTTTCAGAGACTGCAGCATAGAGGTGGTGTGTTAATTTCTTAGCTGCTCTAACCAATATCCCCAAAGTTTTGTATGAGGCTTATAAGTGTGCTAGAACTCATGTCTAGCTCCAATACTACCATTGCAAACTGGTGTGTAAGTCCAAATCTTCACTCTTTCAAGAATAAAAGCAAAACCTTTCTTTCTCTCTGCAATTTTTTTTTTTTGTCCCTTCAGAAATGTTTCCACATTATCCACTCCTCCTATGTCATGATCTCTCCGATCACAAAACTGGCATAGGGAAACATTTTCCCCTGGGAAAGGGATCAGAGTTCACCACTCACCCCCATAATACAGCATAAAACTCCCTCAGTTCTTCCATTTAATTATTTGTGATTCATAGCCCAAACCACAAATCCTCATTCCATTCCCATTTCTTTGGAGGATTAGACCTTTAATCTGATGAGTGCATGGACATCTCTGAACCAATCAAGTGAAGCAAATTTCATTCTGGTGTAGGGAATTTATGTATAGGTCTAAACAGTTTATGTTAAGCATGTCTATCTTTCAGGGACCTTGTGTTTTGGTTTTTTTATATTCCGAGTAGGTACAAACTACCTTAAGGAAAGTTCATCCAAGACTAGTGAGAGGGAGCCTTGTATTAAGTTTAACAGAAAGAAAACTTGGCCTACTAATGAAAATATGACTGGAAACCCAGAGACTTGAATTATAGACTTCATTTCTCACCTGACTGGGCAAGTTGTGTTAAATCCTACAAGTTCCAAGTGAAAACATTTTCTCATCGCTCAATGCTTACAATCCTCTGAGATTCCCAGATAAAAGACATCACACAAGCTACAAAGGTCACACAGTCATATGTTTCTCTATTTTAGATTGCTGGCTTAACTTGTGATAAATGCTCATTGATTCTTCTGTATGACATAACTGCAGGCATTAAACCTCCTGTACCACTGTGACGTGCTGCAGTTCACAGCTCTGAACCTCTCGCCTCTAAATTGTAGGTGAGTTTATTTTTCCATTATATAATGCACCAGGTATTTTCTGAAGTGCACTCAGGATCAGTGCTGACTTGTTAAGCTTTCTTATTTCCTAAGTAGACCAAATGCATCCCTTTTCTTGATTCTGCAGCAAATGAAACAGGCACATAGTCATGCCACAGGCTAGCAGGAGCCTGGATCTTCTAATGACTCACAATAAAATGCATGTAACAGGGTTACTGAAATCCAGGGTATCAAAAAGATTTTTCTACAAAATAGTATGAAACAAAAGCTGCTCAAAAAGATCATTTTTTCCCTATTTTAAATGTTGCTTTGAGAGTTAAACACTCACAAAGGAAATAGGTAGCAAATCCACAGATATGGCACTTAAAAGATTCAAGGAACAAAATGACTGGAAAATTTTAACAGGTCTTTAAGACTGAACAATTTGTCACCACCAGGAGATTTCTCTGTGGAAGTCCATCTTATATTACAAGTGACAAAATACCAACAGTGCAAGTAATAAGTGTCTCTGAAATCAATCAAATGCAATCACTTTACAGCAGTCATACTTTTTATTGCTGTTTCTAAGATTACAATATTTTATTAGTGCTGCCACCACTATAAACCTATATCACAATTTTGCCTTACAAAGATTTGGCAATTTTATTTTTTGGCCTTCTATTCTATTGTTATATTGTGTTTTACACTTTTACTGTGTTACAAAATCACAGCAGTAGGCCCTGGAGGAAGTCACTCAGCTAATCCAGTTTAGTCCTCTATATCACAGGATATATCACTAAGTTCTCCTCACTAATTTCAGCTAATCTTTTCAAATTATTTTAATTTTCCATTTACACCAAGGAGTAGAGAAGGACCACAGTACTTTGCTGCAAAAAGCAGTAGGAAAACAGCATCTTATTGCAGCATTGCTACACACTCAGTTCTTACAATGACAGGCCTAAGGTCATAGAATCATAGAATGGTCTGGGGTGACATCTAGTCCAACCCCCCTGCCATGGACAGGGACACCTTGCACTAGACCAGGTTGCTCAAAGCCCTTTCCAACCTGGCCTTAAACACTTCCAGGGCTGGGGAATCCACTTCTCTGGACAAACTGTTCCAGTGCTTTATCACCCTCACATTGAAGAGTTTCTACTTTAGGTCTACCCTCACATCTGCTCCAACACATCTGATGTACAAGAAGCTCCCATACAGGAGACAGATCATGCAGACAGAGTAAATTTAATAAGAACTGAAAGTTAAGGTTTGCTCCCATTCTCGTTATTCCTCCTACAGAAGAAGCAACTACTTTCAAGAAGTTTATAAATTGTAAGGGAATAGTTGGTTTTCTTCTATGTACAGGAATATTACCCCCAGGGACCCTGATGAATTTGTTTTTTTTCTTCCATACATTTTTACTATCAGGCAATAGCTATTTCTGAACCTCATCAATATTCACCTGCCATTTCATGAATGACAAAAACACAAAAGAAAGGAAGATAGTATTTCTGAGAAGCTTAAAATTACTAGTTAAACCTGTGAAAACTGGCAGCAGCACATCTACCCATGGCTTCACAGAAAACCTTTCCCAAAAGATAAATAACAAGCTAAGCACAAGTACACATACACAGCAAGTAACCCATGGTCCTCCAGTTTCTCTGCTGATGCAGAAAGCCTGAGCTGCTGGTGACAGCTCTGGGGACCTCCAGAACCCAGTATTTTGTTCAGTACCTGTCTACTTGGCTATAAATCAATAACATTCCAAATATAAAGAAGGGAAAATAAGGTTCATGTATGTCTAAATGATTTTTCTTTGTCTTCTGCACAAAGCTGTTTTCAGCTGGAGGTGAACTACTACAGATTAATTACGGTTTTATTTCACGAGTATTAAGCAACTAACACTAATGAACTATGGGTATCTTGGGTTGCTCTTTTAGTCACTTCTCATCACTCATTAGTTGCTGGCTTCACTGCAAATGTCATCATTCAACCTTCTGTGCACACTTCTGTACTACCAACACAGGATACCAAACCACTGACAATCTTTGCTTTCTCAAACAAAGAAAACAAGAAAGCACCACAACTGTCTTCTTTTTTTTCCTCATAAACCCTTTCACTCAAACCCCAGGTTTTCTTGTACATTCATTTATGCTAAATCAAACACACTGACTTTGCTAAGCTCTACTCAAATCATGAAGAAAACCATAGACATTGGAAAATACCTCAACACATATCTGAACCCAGACAAACATTAGGTCTAATAAAAATATGCAATATCTCTCCTTTAATCTTCTATACTTTCTACATTTTTTTCCTCAAAACAGAGGATGTGGGGGGAATGTCCCAGTTTTCCATCTCCAAGAAAGAAAAGGTAAACTGGTTTGATTACTTTCAATAAATATTTAGGGCCATGGCATCAAATTGAAGAATTCTTACCTGCTTCTATCTCCAGAACTCTTACACACCTACCAACTGGTTTGTTTTTGTCCAGAAAAATACTACTTTTTCTTTGAGAGTCAATTCTAATTAAGTTTGAAAAATGAACTTTAATATAAAGACTGGGAAGCAGCTAGAGATAGTTGCCAGTCTAGTCGCATATGGTTACAACAAACAAAATTGCTTACAGATAATTCATTCTCTTTACTTCCAACCTTTTCACTAATCTTCTCATTGTGTCATACAATGCATAGAAAACACTGTCATGGGGTGGTAGATGCTAAGCTAAAATCAGAATGTAACAACAGATATTTAAAAACAACATGTTCATTTTATAATCCCTTACCTTTATGTCAATTATATCCCTACATGGTTTCTTCACAGCCCTCTACACTTCCATAATCCCTTTCCCTCATACATAAATCCTTCCTGTCTGTTTGTCATGTAGATGGTCTAGGACACATGCTCTACAATTTCAGTACATCTTTCTTCAAAATAGACTGGACTAAGTTGGGCAATAAATGTCAGATAAAGACAAAATGAGTTCTACAAAGTGACAGCATAGCACTCCCAGACTTACAGCTCACTTTATGCAAGCCAGAGTCTTATTAAACTTTATTACTGCTGCTCACTGGTCAAGGAATTTAAATACCATGTGTATTAATACACCTCAATCAATTTCTTCTTAGGCATCTATCAACATATTTGAAATTCTGTGAACTGAAGCCATAGATCATCTGCCACCATTCTCCTCTTAAGAGCTGGCTGCATCATCACACAACTGTACAACAGAGCAACAGAAGACAAACCTTTGTGTGGATACAGAACTATTTCAAACAACAACAAAAGGAGCACAGTTAACTACTGATTGATTCCCCTCTGCTACATGTAATTATTCCCTCTGCTTACCAGCTTGCTCCAGTGAAAGTGCTGCTTATTTTATGCTTTTAAACACGTTTGCAGAAGGGTAAGAAAAGGACAACTTTGGGAAATTACAAGATCTTTGTTCTGCATGACAGAATTATGACAGTGTGTGAATTTGCATAAAGTTCACTTTCCTTCAGAGAAATTTAATTTCTCTGCAGAGGTTTATACGCCTTAGGAATTCAGAGACTGGATTTGTTTGGCTTTGTGCAACACTCACCATCTGGCTCCTTGTGTCCCTTCCATAGAAAAGTTTACTTTCCTGTCAATTCTGTGTATTTGAAATGTTTCTAATCTTTCTTTAGAGATCTTAGAAACGGCTCCACAGAGTCTGGCATGTAGCAGCATTGAGAGAACTTTGCTGAGTGAAAATTAGTCATTTACTGTGCTCTGTGCCAGCTGTACTTTTGCCTGTTGTGTCTGTTTTCATAACTGCAGAGAGGCCATTGAATAAAAGAACAAAAGCATGAAAAACCCCTCTGGTCTTCAGACACTGTGGACTACAAGAAGGCTTGAAAACCCACCAGGATCTTGCAGTTGCTTGCTTTCTACTTCTATTGAAAGGGTAAGGTGAATCTTCAGTACACAGAGCTGTTAAGGAGTCATTTGCATTTTTTTTTTCAGTCTTATCTACAAACACCAAATAAAAATAATCCCTAAATTTAAAATGTTTAAAATGTCTGCCTTTTTATGAAGGCAATTGCTTATCCAGCTTGTCCCCTACACTGCCATAGCAGGGAGGAAATGCTTCTCCCACATCTGCCTGTTCATTCATTCCACATGGAAATCCACAGCTTCCACCCACTCATTTTCTGTTACTTTTTCTAACCAAATCTCTCTTCTCTCTTTCTCAGCCTTTCCTTGCACATCCTCCCTGTTACCACTGTTATTCTTCACTTCCTCCATGTCCATCTGAAATAAGAACATCTTTTCCCTCTTCACTCCAAAAAGAAAGCAGCAAAACAACAGGAAAATGAAGAAAGATAATACATGAAAAAAATAGAGATGGTTAGAAATACATCCATCTAAGAACAGTAAAGTAGAGACAAAACTGGCAGAAGAATAGTAAAGGAGCCCATGTGGCACCACCATTGGTAGGGGAAGGAAAGTGTAGCACTGATGGACAGGACAGAGGGGTCCTTTTTTTTTTATCAGGCTTCAGTGAAAACACAAACTATTTCAACCAGCAACTAATTAATTTTGTACTCTTTATATAGTAAAGTTGTTTGTATTTATCACCTGCAAAACAGCATGCTTTCTTTGCTCAAATGCCATATTGTCATTATTATCAAATAGCTATTTTCACAAGGTTAACCTACATAATGGGATATCAAACTAATCAGAATTACTTAGGAATATGAATATTCATAGCAAAATCTGCTACATACCCCAACTGGGACCATTTCCATCACTGAGAGACAATTTATCAGGAGGCCAGTAAAAATACAGGTTCTTAGGATACTTGTCATATAAATAATTTCCACAAACTTGGAAATTAAAGAGCCCTTTCTACATGTGTACACAGAAGGAATTTCCTTGTTCACATGTATGCCAAAGCCCCACACCAATACAGAGATACAGATATTTTAGGAAAAAAAAATATTACATCAAAATAAAAGTTATGCTGACAGTGTAAAGTCCTCCTGTGCTCCTTGCAGTACCTTAGGCTGACTCACTTTCAATGCAGTGATGTGTGTGTCCCTTAACTACTGTTGCACTTGAACCTTGATATTTTAAACAAGGACTAACACTTAAATCTCCACACACGTGCTTATTATACAGGCAGAGCAACTGCCTGTGATCTTTATACATGGGGAAAATAATAAAAAAGGAATCAGAACTTGTTTTCTGCTTTCATATCTATGAAACATAATGCAATAGTCTGTTAGTAAAAAACACATTAGAAATCTAAGGAAAATATACCTAAAGTGATATTATTTCACTTTAAAAGAAGTTTGGTTCTCCCCCTTCTCTCCCTCCCCACTGATAAATGGTAATGTTAAATTCTGTCATGAAATCTTCTTCAGGATTCTTCAAGAACCTCAAGTGTTCCCTCATAGTTAGGTTTGTACTTAAAAACCTGTAAGAAGCAGCAACACCATAGCATTGTGGTGTTCTCCAAGATAAATAGTTTGTTCCAGAATTAGTACAGAAATAGAAGTGTGTAACAGAACTAAGCTGAAGTCCAGCATGCCACATCTACCTTGCCCACTTAGAATGCAAACCTACTCACCAATTGCACAAACAAAGTGTTAAATTAAAGACCTTCATAACAGAATAAATACAAGCATTTTTGTAAATACAGTGTATGCTTCACAGGTGGGAAAATAGCACAACAAAATCACCAGAAGATCACTATATATGTAAATTCTTTCAAATATAAAATCTTCTCAATTCTTACATTTCTCTTATTTCTACGATTTACAGGATTCTACTTTCAATAAATGGACTTTCAAAACCACCTGCACCACAAAGTTCTTCTAAATAGGTATTAAAATTTCTGTTGGTACATAGTAGTTAATAAAGGCCTGATAGCCTTTATCTACTGTACGCAATTTTGTCAGACTGCAAGTTCTGCCATGTCACCAACTCACCAATGCACTTTGGAAGACAGGATGAAGATTCAGGTGTGGAGGTTCATCCCATCAGGCAAATTATTCTGAGACCTATGGCAAAGTTAAAGGAATAGCCACCTGTACTATAGGCTGCACATTTGTTTCACAGTGGTGCAGGTTGTAGTAGCACAGGCTGCAGTTCAAGTGGAGCTGAAATCTGGCCAACTGTTTTTAAAATTAAATATAATTCATGGAAACTCAAACTTTTGTACTAGCAAGCACATTTCTGCACCCGAGTTCCTTTTCTCTTGGCCTTTGGGCTCTAAGCAATGGACTTGCTACTGAATTTGCCACAGCTTCTCTCCTAATTGGTGTCATAGGCTCAGGTCTGAACTAACCTGGAAAAAGAGGCAGCTCAGCTTCCTTATGGAAACCAAAACAACAACAAAAACCACCACCACCACAACAGCTTCTACTTTATTTTATGGAAACCATCATCAGTTACTTCATCAGTTGTTCAATGAGACACCAATGAAGGCATCAGTTTAGTGGAAATGGCTGCCATATGCAGCATAACAGCATCTTCAGTGCATAAAGGACAAAAAACCTCTCTGTAGTTCTTCTATCATTGCCTCTGAAACAAACTAGCAGATGGAAAATGTAGCAGTCTTTCCAGTCACCACTGAACTATTGGAAGTCCTCTAATCAGATTTTGTTCATATTCTTTCCAGGACTGCTGAGTTGTGTCAGCAAAAAGTGCTCAGAAAACGCTAACATGCAGCATTTTGCAGTCATTTGGTGTTTTCATTTGAACTACCTTTTGCAACCCATGTACCTCATTCCAGAATTGTTAGGGGAAACAAACTACACCACACCAAAAAAAAGAAAAAAAGCCAGACACACATAATCACTAACCTTGAAAATAAATTTCTTAAATTAAAAAAAAAAAAAAAAAANCAACTGACAAACAAGTTCTGAAAGTTTTTGGCCTTAATTATTCTTTGAGACAGATAAAGACAGATATCTGCTTAGTGTATTAAGGAACAACAAAGAAAGCAATGGTTGGACAGTTTGGCAGAGATGCACAGGAGGAGTCAAGCAACTCACACGGCAGTGAAAATCAAACATTCAAGGGAAAGACAATAATCCAGAGCATTTTGAACTAAATGTGCCATATGAAGCAAAATAAAAGAGGTAAGAAAGTCCTGTGTGTCTCTCTTTCCACTCTGGTTCTTTATGAACCCCATCGTCACCCTTCTAAGGTAACAGTCCTTAAAAGGTAACATACTTATAGAGCAAACCAGTTGTAGATAGTTAGAGATAGTTGTTTCCTTGTCAGGATATATAAAAACACATACATCAAGACTCATTTTTGTGAAAAGGTACATTACATATTCACTTAAGAGAAAAATAAATGCTGATGTCTTAATAATCCCCCACCTTAAAATTTATCTAAGAAAAGCACCATTTCCTCTTTTTTTTCCCCCTACTTAATACTGGAAAAGACCAGAAATAAATTTTCCAGTGTATAATGTGAGAAAACTAGGATTTTTTTTTCATTTTCCATTTATTATTAATTCTTATACTCCTCACAGGTATGTTCTTCCTCTCTTGACACAATATCCTACTGATGGTGCAGGTGGTTCACGACATCTAAAAGCTGGTGCAGGGCTGAAATGTTCTTATCAATATATGTTTTTATGACATCAACCTATAATCCTTGGAGCTTTTACTACCTTCAGAGTAGTACTTCTACAGGTAAAGGCATGCATAATTATCTAAATCACAGAAATATCAATGAACAAAAGAATATGGTATTTCTGCCACGAGAAAGACCTTAAAACATTTCAGTAAAGTAAAATAACTCATTCACACCAGAAAAAGCCTTGCATATATAAAATAAAGACAGGTTTCATTTACAAAACCAAGTTTTTATTACATAACTTTTGGAATCTGTCAACTATGATGGTATAAACACAGAGCCTGTGGGTTCCTTTCCCCTACTTTCTGCTGTTTCCTAGTGTGTTTTCATTGTATGTGCTTGAGACTTTTCAACTGCTGCCCACATTTGAATGAAATAAATGGCAGCAAGAATTCCCATACCATTCTCTCTTTCCTCACCTGGCACAGGCTGCTTCTTACACTCAAAGTATCATTAATTTCTAGGATGGTTGCTAATCTCCTGTCAAGCAACTTCTGGGAGTTACTTGATAGTTATAAGGAGGAGTTGCAATGAGCTGTTTGCCTTCCATGCTTCTTTTGATCCAGGCTGATTCCCCATAGGAAATTACACCTGGTGGGCCATCTAATTGCAAAGTTTCTCCAAATAGAATATAGTAGAATACAATAGAATACAATTAAATATAGTAATAGTAACTGACAGCAAGTGAAATTGGCTGCTGCCCATTTGGCAGAGTCCCTGTTTGTCCCATGAGCAGCTCAACACAGAGGAAGGCTTCAGGCTGTTTTGACAGCATTGCTGCCTCATGAGATGTGGCCCAAGAAGTCTCGCACCACTTAGAAATGCTTGGAGCTAAAACCCAGAGCCTGTTCCCTTTGGAGAGTGAGGAAACAATCCCAAAAATCAGGCAACAGAGGCACAAGCTGATCACAGCTGTGCACATTATCAGCTGCCAAAGGTTGAGAATAGCAAAGCTTCAGACACCTCTCGGTAAAAGAAAATCTACAGACATTAAACAATAAAAACAAATAATATTAGGAAATCAACCTGGAGTCACTGCAAAGCACAGAAATAGCCTGATCTGTTTTGTATGAAAAAGCTCCTCATCCATCCCCAGAAAAGGAATGGGTAGGTTTGATCAATTTATTCATTTACCATGCATCATTTTAAAAAGTGGTGTAAACCCACAATCAAGCCAATGTCACTGGATAACTATGTCTATACAGACATTAGGTAAAATGATTCCAATATCAATCTTTTTTTCCAGCAATAAATTGCAGACAATTCACCACAAGGCTAAGATGTAATGCTCTAAGAACTTCTGTAAGGCTTCAATACCAAATTTAACTCCAGCAATAGCCCCTATCAGGTCCTCAAGCTGTGGCAGGAGATGGTTTTGCAAAATAGTAGCAGAAAATCAATTAAGAGTTGCAGAAAATAGCACAATCTCTTAAAAGCATTCACAGTAGAGACATGGACCATCTCTATGTTATATTTAGAAGTAGGATATAAACTTACAATTGTATTTACAATGATTCAAGCTTAGCTTAAGGATAAAACATAACTGTATAGTAATTATAGCTGAGGAGGTTTAAGGAAGGTTCATGGAGGCTTTGTTGTAAGCACATTTAAATATAGACTAGCCACATTATTGCAATAGTAAAACTCTTTTGCTTTTCTGCATGAAACTCGTAAAACTAAAAAAACAAAACCAAATTACAATTAATTTTAAAAAATACTGTCTGTCTTGTAGTCCCTGTTCCTTATGAATGAGAGGCTGAGTTCAGTAAAAAGAACTTCACAGGGATGTCTGCTACATCAGAGCCTCTGAGGAGGCAGATAGGAGTTGGGGAGCACAAGTGGGAGATGTATGTGTGAGGCAAGGACCAGCTCCTGGCTCCAGTGCACCAGTGATGAGCCATAACAGTTTCCTTGAACAGAAAGCATTACTTCAGCTACCCTGGGTTATGATCCCCAGAAATGCCAGTATTGACCCACATGTGAAATATTAACATGGATTACGTGGAATTACCATGTATTTATATGATATTTTCCAAGTAAATGCAAAAGTATAAATAAGGGTCATATTTGCTTTGTCTCATTGATTTTCTTTGTTTGTCAAGGTTTATAAAGCACCTTCATTAATAAGATAATAGTTCTTTAATGTCCCAACTGCAAGCTCAGTACTTCCAGAGACAGGTCTTCTTGTGTTGCAGGTAGCTACATACAGCTCTGCATTTGTATAACCCACACTAAGTCCCCATGAGCATTCCTTAAAAAACACAAATCATACTTTACAACCTGCACTAACAGAGGAATCCAGTTAGTAGCTAATAAAGCATGCAGTTTGCCCTACAGTCTACTGTGAAGTAGAGTGAAAAGTTGAAAAGAACTCAGGGTAAGATTTCACTACATCTTACACAGATGTGGAAAATTATGGCCAGCTAATAATTGTGGGATGAATCATATTCCTTTTTAGCAGAGCACCTCTTCTACAAATAAAGCAGCAGCAACAACTGATATTGCCAATGTCACCTGCCCAGCACAGAGCCCTGCAGTGTCCCCATGGGTCTTCATTTCTACAGATAGAAACTACATTCTCATGTGTATTGAAGATACCTCACATGCAGGACCAGGGGCATATTCATGAGAAGCTATGGCAGCCTGTCTTGCTTGTCTCTTTCTTACTGAAATAACTTAAGAAAGCATAACATACTTTTCCCTTTCTCATGAGCATGAGCCCCACTGCAGTTTAAAGCATTCACCTCTTCATACACTAGAAAGTGCTTCAGGAGAACAGATTTGGACAACACAGAGTTAAACAGAGAAGAGGGAATAGAGAGAGAAATGACCACAGGCTAGCAATGCACGAGAGCATAAACAATATATATGTTTCATAGCCTCAGCACATGACATTTTGCCAATTACTTATTTAAGGATTTGGTGTCATAACTGACAGTTACAATGACTAGTTTTCCTCCTGGATCAGTTTTTAAATTGAATATATCTTTTGTACAGGAACATGGGCAGACTGAAGAGATATAAAGTTCCAGCACACTACAATATAAACCATTATTTTTGTCTACATCCATGCAACACTGAGACCAGCAGAGCCCCAAGAACAACTAGAGCCTTTGCATACAGTTGTAGCAGACTTAAATATATACTTTTCAAATGATTTTTCTGTGACAGAAAATTAGGTCATGAGCTTACCCATTTTAGATTTACAGCTTCTCTTCAGGTCCTTACATAACTACCAAGGATTTGGTAGGGCACCCTGTTGAAGATTATGTCACTTGAAAAGGATTTTAGTCCAGAGGCTAACTCATTAAAATTGGGAGCTCCTACCTGTGCTTCTAAAAGGCCACATCATCTAATGTCTAGGTATTAAAAATATGCTCTGGTATTAACAAGCAGAGAATTAAAAGTTGCAAAGTTGGTAGGTAAGCAAGACTGAGGTGGCACTTTTTTATTAATTTTTCTCCACAATGATGAAGCTAAGGAACTTTTACAGCAATACAGGAAGCAGTAAATGGAGCAGACAAGGCAGCAGTTGTACAGTGAGAAGTCATTTAAACAGGTTTTTGAGATTACCAGTGAAGAAGTGGTTTTGGACGTAGTTGATAGAGAGCACACTAAACTATTTAGAAACAAGTAAGGCAAGCAAGAGATATTTTTGAGCCAAAGTCTATATAAGGGTTGGACACACAGCAGCAAGCACATCATCCTTCTGGTGCTATGAAAATATACTTTAGACATACTCAACTCGTACGATGATTGTTGTCTGCCACTGTAAATTGCCCTGTTACCAATACAATTGCTTCCTGTTCCTCAACACATTGCTAAAAATGGTGGCTGTTGTTCCCTTTGCTGCTGAGACTCACATTTGGCACCCCATCTTCAGTAATGAAATAAAACCATCACCACCTTTCTCCTTCTCCTGACAACTTTGTCCCATGGATTTCCAGAACACCTATAAAGGTCCTCCAAAGGGCACCCCCATCACCTTCCACATTAAGAGCAATACTCAAAATGAACAACAGAGAAGACAAGGACACCTGAATGAACAGCTCTAGTGTGTAGCTCTAATGTTATAGCAAATGCTAATATATTTTTTTACAACAAATAAAATTTTATCTCTCTTCATGTAAAGACATTCCACAACAGAAAAGACAGTAAACAGAAAAAAAAGCTGAACTCATTGTGTTCTGCTTTGAACTTCATGTGCCTTTCTTGTAGATACTCTATGCAATTCCAAAACTTTATAAAATATTTAGCAAAAATTAAATACATCAGCTGTGGACATGAATTGCCATGTATTCTATGAACAAACCAGAATAAGCATATCCAAATTATGTTAAACCCTACATACTACAGGCATTCATATAATTTCTATACATAATTATCAAATTTGGCATGCTAAATATGTTGTAATTCCCATATTATCTAAACTGTTTCACAAAAGCCACGCTTTTGCACCACAACGTTACAATAATACAGGTTATGTTTTGGATCTGGATTTTGGGGGGCTTTTGGTTTGGGGGTTTTGTTTGCTTGGTTTGGGGTTGGTTTCTTTTGTGGTGTGTTTGGATTTCATTCTGGAGAAAAACTGACATTCTACAGTTAAGTCATTTAATGCAATAGAATTTTTCAGATCTTTCAAGTGTCATTTAATTTAAAGAGATCAGAGTTCTAGAGATAAACCTTTCCTAGGCATTTACAATTGTTGGCTTATCAATTTTTTGGACCTTGAATTTATACCTGTCACAAATACACTTTGAAACAAAAACAATACCCTCCCCTCCCCTCTTTCCTTTTCAAATGCTAAATTGTTGCTTTAAAAAGAACACCTTTTTTTCTGCTCAAAAAGAAATCAAAGTAAATAAGGAAAGATGTGTAGGTCTTGCACTGTAGTATTAGCAGGATTTAATTCATTAATTTGATGCACTGTCACGAATAGGCTATGAAGTCTACAAAACATTTGTACTCTACAGTAGGAGGAGTTCTGGAGTTTCCAACTTCCCACTACCACTTACTTTGAAAGTCTGCAGTCAGCAGTAAGTTTCATGCCAGAAAGCCAAAACTCACAGTTTTTGGTTTTTTACAGTCAAAAGACAAGACAAATGCTATTAGACAAGGTTACTTTCCTTTCCATCTACACTTCCTAAATAAATCCAAGCCAAATTATATTTTCCATATAATCCTAAGAAGTCAAGATCCCACCCCCTTTTGTAACCATATAATTCCAGACAACTCTATGTGAATTCCTAAACATATGCTTGTTTTCAGGATCAAGATCCCACAAGTATAAACCTTGACATTTATTTTGGTATACTAACACTTTTAAGACTGCAAGAAATAGATGATCACTTTGAGCTAATATGTCCCTTGACAACCCTACATATTTTGAGTCATTTACACAAAGGAGGCCACAGTCCACATCAGTCAAGAATTTGCTTCCTAAATACAGCATACCCTGGGTATCCAGGATATCCCAAATACAGGATATCCTGGCAGGTTCTTTCCCCCCTGCAACGGGCAATTTTCTAAACAGCTCTAAATGATTTGTATCTGCACTCAGAACAAATATTTGAGCACTTACCTATAGAGAGGTAACTGATGATAAAAATGAAGCTCATTTCTTTTTCATTTTCTTTGATCATCACCATAACCCATTCAGCTTTCATTTGATCTTCTCAAAAAGAATATCTTGGAAAAAACCTCTTAGAATCCACCTACACATCCTGGAGTAACCAAAGTACTTTTAATTCTGTTTCCCTTGTCAGCTGTCTAGTGCAGTAGTACTTACTACCTGTTGCTACCATCAGCAATACTCAAAACCCAAAAGCATCAATTTTTCTGCAGGTAAACACACTTTAGGTATCTGTGTCCCTAGTAATCTACAAACAGCCAAAACTGCAGAATTATTTGCATTGTCTACAGGTGAAATTCCTCATTACCATCTCTTTCGTGAACCAAATTGAGATCCACAGATTAAGCACTACAAAATTCAGTTCCTGTAGGAAGACCTGAGTGCAGCTATCACGCACCAACTGCATGGCTCAGCTACGTGGCACCTATACAGGCAAACGGCAGTCAATCAACTATGCCAAAGGTGCATGTGTGACTGCCTCAAGAAAGATCAGAGCTGGGGTTCAGTGCCCAGTGTCCCCCAGAATTTGTTGTCAAAGGTAAGTAACAGGCACCTGAAAAAAACACGAGAAAAAGGGGAAGTACAAACTTGTCTTTATAAAAACTTAAGGACATAAGACTTAAACATTTTTTTCCAACCAGTAGTAATTTTCACATTGGTCATACAATGGTGCAGGTATTGGGCCACAAAGAATAGGCCTTCAGGGCATCTCTCTTCTGCTGTCTTCTGATGGAAATCAATGTGATGTATACACACTGCACAAGTTGAATTGCATCCTCCCTTTTGTGAGGTAAATGGTCAGTAGCAAATACTTTCCTCATCGATTGCATCTCATCTTCATTTTCACATTTGTTAGAAAACAAGGGCATTGCATGTTTCAACCCTGGAGAATGTTATGCTGCCACAAAGATGTAAGAACTGGGTATAAGCAGCCTGAATCTCTAGACATCTGGAGCCTTCTTTCTCCTCAAGTAAAGAGAAACAAGCAAAGTAAGATTGAACTGCATTATCTGCTGCGTAGCACATACAGTGATGCAAGGTTATTGCTCAGAACCCCATTTGTCAGCTTTATCTGAACTTATTTACTTATATGTTGGATGCTATGCACACTGCTTGAGAATGACTGCATTAAAAATTATTTAATGTGCAAACATTGTTAATAGTATCTGATGGAGGTTGGTTTTGCCTTAAAAAGTAGTTACATGAGTGTTAGACACTTTGGAAAATTAAAGCATTTTAAGAGGATGAAGCCTCTCATATGCTTAAAACCAAGTGTACATGAAAATGTTTTGCCATGCTGCAGCTTTTAATAGCTCCACATATGCTTATAATTAATGCTCTGTGGCTATTTTTCACCACTGGATTTTTTGTGAAAACAGCAGGAGACCTGACAGACTGTCATAGTCTGCAGTCACTCAGCAAAAACTAAGGCAGCCCATATTAGTGACATTTAAGACCATTAGAGCCTGGTAACAGCAGAAATCCAAGCAGTAAAGGAGACAATTTTACAACATCCACTTAACAAAACAACATGTAGTCCTGATGGTGATCAGAATAACTAACTACAGCAGAAGAGCCACCTTACTAAATAGCTGGATGCTACCCAGTACTAAAACTGCCATGGCTTTCACTTACTTAGCTGGCAGTCACAAAAGTGATTTGCCCTTTAAAATTTTCTGCAAGTTTGACTTGCTACTAATAGGTGCCCTGAAACAGAAAACCAGACAGGACAAGTAGCATCTGTCCCTGCTTCCCTAAGCGAGGGAGAGATGCCTGGAGGAGACAAAGAAGCTGGCTCCCACCTATCAGAAACCAATTTTTATCCTTTTCTTTTTTAAAATATTTCAGCTAACTAAATATTAAGTTGCCTACTTTTTTTCAGGAGCAAGAACAACATGTGCCATTCCATCAGGTACAGAGGAGATGCAATCTGCAGTGGCTATACGCATACACTCTGCAGCTAGAAACAGGACTGCAACACCTGCCCTCCGCTCAACCCAGCCAGTCAAGACAGGAAACAAAGATGTGAGGCAAAGGTATTTGGCACAATTTTACAAATGAAGGGTGTGTCCAGGGGTCTGCAGAAGCCCTAGGTACCAGTTACTAGCATCCAGGTCACCACAGCTTTGCTACATCTGTTGGCCATGCTAAACATAGTAAAACCAGTATCAGTGTGTCTGTTACTACTGCAGTACTTTCTCCAGATTCACAGCAGGCACCTGTTTGTAGCTCCAAGGGGCAGCTACCTTCTGAATCCCTTCAAGGCTTCAGGAAAAACTTTCTGCCAAATGAGACTCCCACTTTATCATTGGCTCAAGGTTACCTTACAGTGGCAGCACCAGTAGCTGGGCCAGGGCTACAGTGCAGGACACATGCATGGGGGTACACACCAAGACTGAATTTACCACCTTCACTGCAAGCAATATCCATGAGAACATGTTCACACCTTCTGGTTTGCACTGTATGCTGCCTGTGTGTTGTACTTGTGTGTGTCACACATTCAGTGTGGATATATCGCTCAGAAATAAGCAATTTAATTAAAACAGTTCACTTTACCAAAACTATTCCGGACACCTACTTAATCTGTGGGGCTCAGTTCTCACAAGCACAAAAAAAAGTCTTCCATTTTCTAGAGCCAAGACAGAAGAAACAGTCTGAGGGTGTGATGCTAGTCATCTTCCAGTGGAGTGAGCTAATTTTCAAGCATTATAGCAAACACAGACTTCCAGGAATCAAAGAAAGGAGTCAGAATAAACACAATACAACTGGAAAACTAAACCAAAAACTTTGGATACATGGGGAAAATATATTTAGCAGAGGAACACTTAAGTTATGTGGTCATGCATAAACTCCTCCAAGATTCTGTTTCATCTTTTGGTCCTCATGGGCCTTTTATCAGGGCTCCAATCTCACATTAATATCACATCTAAAAACTTTGTTGTTTGAAAAACAGCTTCTTGGTGCCAACCAGCTAGAGATGTCCAGTTCTCTAAGGAAAAAGATGTCTCAATAATCAGTCAACTGATCTCCCTCTTATTGACATACAGAAAAAGAAGGCCTTGCTTTTAATAATAGGACTTC
The DNA here is from genome assembly GCA_013399015.1 of Galbula dea. Classification (NCBI taxonomy): domain Eukaryota; kingdom Metazoa; phylum Chordata; class Aves; order Piciformes; family Galbulidae; genus Galbula; species Galbula dea. The sequence goes on from VWZX01002149.1 coordinate 4,436,594, forward strand.
CTTTCATGCAAAGATAGTGGAAGCTTTCAAAGGATAAATAATTCATCAGCTTCCAAGCTCTGAGAATAAATTTGCTCCTTTTCTGTTTTACTTTCCTTCAAGATATGACATCTCAGGAAAGCAAGGAGAAGGAGACTGCTCTTTCTGCTCTTTGCTTCTAAGGGTATAAACACACTCAATGTTTCATTTCCCACTGCAACAAAACTATAAGATCAATAGACAAGTGTTGAAAAGCTTTTCCCACCAGGCAGAGACTCTGCCGTCTAAATAGCCTCTCAAAAGATACAATCTCACAAGCAGCAACAACAAAGAAACACCCAATGTATAGCTAGGGAGCATGCTCAGAATAATCTCACATGAGGACAACTCCACAATAAGACATCAAATTAATTAAGCTTGATCATATCAGCGACTGGTGACCTATAGTTCTGTCTCTACTCTTCTAAGTTTTATCTAAACATCAAGGGAAACAGGAAAGTTGTTTTACTTGTGACATTTTTTGTAAATAAGGAAAAAAAAAAATGTAGACCAGGTTGAGTAAAAAAATCCACCACACGCTATCTGGCAAGCTGGGTTGTGTTTATATAGCTCTAAAGCAGCAAAAACACCCTGAACAAAACAATCACCGTTTTTCACCGGTGACTGATAACAGCAGCAGGCCAGCCATTTGTGCCCAAAACTCAGGGCAGGGGGCTATTCTCATGCATGGAAGTCACTCAGTTCTCAGCCTAATTGCATTTGGCAAAGGGTCAAAAAATCAGCTTGGAGATGATTCTCATGGCTCCTGTTTGTAGCACAGCAGGAATCACCTTGTATTAGGTTTATTCACAAATCACAAAAAGTAGATGTAAAAACATAAAAGCTACCATCTGGTCAGTTCAGAGCCAAATCCATCCCAGGAAAGCATTTCTCACAAAGAAGGAGGTGATCCCCGAGGATAGTGTGAGAGCAAGAGCACCAGAACAAGTATTCCCATCCATCCTGAAGGATTATTCCCTAATACACACTTCCTAATCTTTGTCTGGTCACAGTTTACATTTATTAAAGAATAGAGCTTTCAGGACTTTCTCTTAAAAGCTCCCCCAGCATTATGCAGACAGGTCATTGCCAGCAGCCACAGGATACCAAATGTAAACACCGTTCTGCAGATGACAGGGTAATATTTTCTGATGATAATTTTAAACAATGTATCCCTCTTCAGGAGACAGAGTGCATTAATATGAATGATTTGCTGACCAAAGAGGGAGTAGCATCATTTGAAACTTACAGCTGCTTAGTACAAAGTAATACTGGGGAGGTTGGAGGATAAAATCACTATACAAGTCATTAATTTACACCTCAGCACTGTCAATTAATTATTTCCAGCAATACTGACAAGAGAAGCCACAAAAAAAAATTTCAATGCCAACTTTTTTTTAGTGACCTGTTTTTAGCACTATTAATCCAGTTAAGTGTCTAATAAAATGATTAAGGAAATGCAAGATACAGCTTCCACAAATACAGTCCACCCTAAGAACCAGTTTGCTACTTCAAGCCCAACTGCATCAAACAGTTTGCTGGTATCCATGAAACTTCAGTTTTTACAAACAAGGTGTGTTCTATGAAAGAGGAAAAAAAAATCAAATGGTTGATTTTAAATACTTCGCATGGCAGCTACTATAACACACTGCTGAGAGGTGGTGAAAGTTGAGGAAAGAGGAGATCATTTACAGCGACAACACTTATTGCTGTGGGTGTAATTTTATCTGTAAGCTCTGGAGCAGAGAATCAGAGCCATTATTGAAATGGTATTGAAAATGCACTCAAATGTTTCTCGTCACAAGAACTACAGTTCCAAAATATGGAAGTTTTGTTATTTCTAAGGATTTATTTTCACCACTTCTATGTGCTTGGGTGGAGGAAGAAAAGCTGTATGCCTTCCCCTATTACATCCTATTTGGTCCTTGTCTCTGTTGTTTTTGCTGCAAGCAGAGCAATGAGAGCTAGGGAAGAACTCAGCAATACCAAATTGGGGTCTTTGGTCCAGCACACTGTACACATCATTGATGTGATTTCATGACAGCCATTCAGCACCATCCACTTCAATACCATCTATGCATAAATATGAAAAAAGAGAAACAAAATTCCCAGTATTCCTTTAATAATCTTCTCTTTATGCCCCAATACAAAAACAGACTTTCACACATAAAGCAAACACATCTGAGGAAAAACATTTGGCCCATTTCAACATCACCCATAAAGGAGCACATGAAGAACTGTTAACACACCACAGCAGGAGCAAAAAGGGCTGGCTCAAACAACAATACTCCAGCAAAGATTCTTCTGCTTCAGCACTGCTATACTGCAAGGAGAAAAGAGGCTGCCAGGGACAGAAACAGGCGATGCACCCAGTGCACAATTGCTCCAGGGAGGGAGAACAGGAAGCTGGGCTTTTGGTCTTGTTAACCAACAATGCAGCTGATAAAAATATCATCTCTGCCAACTCTGCACTTCTAGGACTAGAATACAACTAGTACCAAAACTGACTACATTAAAATTAGTTCGAGTCATTCTATCTACCAAAATGTAAACATACTCTGTTCCTAAAAGACTCTGAGCATTCAATGTCTCACTGATACAGCCAATATCCTAAGCCTGTACATTTTACCTATATATATTTTTCTTGGCCAGTATATGTTTTAAAGCAGTTTGGCACTTTCTGAATTAAAATCTAAAATGGTTACTTCAAATAAATTTAATTCCATTAGCTTTTCTACCACAAGTAAACTGGCACAATCCCCCTTGGATTGTGACTCTGGAGCCTCTAGGCTTCACTTTCTCCAGCACAGTTTTTATGTACATACTAATATACAAGGGCAGGGGTGAGGCAAGCGCATTTCTCCAGCTGAAACTGGAACCTGTTCCTTAAAACTGAGCTGTGTAACGAAATGAGCCATGCTGATGTGCACACAATTATCTAGCACACTTTTCAAGGCCAAGCCTTCTTTCCACACTTACCAGTGTATTGTGTCAGTGAGAGATCTGGAGCCAGATCAGTGTCAGGAAAAGCTGTCAGAGAGGATGCAGGCTACAGGCAAAACCCCACCTAAGTCTATTCATTTTAGAGGAAAGGAATAAAACAGGCTGAGAGCAGCACAGTTTTACCATACCCTTGCCATGTATAAGACATGCCATCATAAACTGAGCACTGTTACAGATCTGACCCAGGCAGAGAAGTGGAGTAGATGATGAGAAATTAATTTCACTAGATGACTGGAAAGACCTTTCACTTCCCAAAGCAAGAGCCCTTTGTCAGGTGACTAAAGTTCAGCTAATTAGAGCAGTTTCCTGCTCTTCCAGAACTGAACATACAAAAAAACCCAGTTAGAAGACAGACATTTTCAATGCAAGTATTCGTTTCAATCTCTCAGAATAATTTGTCTCACATTCAAGTGGCTCTCAAGAAAACCCGGGAAAACTTGGAACATTGGTAATAAAGTCTGCAGAGGTCAGTCCCAGATACTCTGCATGTTCTGAATTACCATTTGCACACAGGGGCTTTAGCAGTTCCAGTGTACTGCTCTTTCTCAGTGTTTTGAATGTCCAACAGCTCAGTTAGCATCCCACACAAATGGCCACTGTCTTCTTTGCAGTGACCATGACTCATCCTGGACTTGTACTCTGTGTACTACAGGGTCTGGCTACACAGCCACTAAAAAGATCTGCCATACCTACAAACTTACTGCTTCAGCTTCTTCTGCAAGTGCAACACGTGAATGGTGAATTTGCCCAGCTGACACAGTGATTTAATTGCATATTAACTCAAGTTTTTGCCCAGCATTTTTCAAAATTAAACATTGAAACTTCCTGCACAACTCAAAGCTGTGCAGGCCCTCACATCTCCCTACCTCCCACCCCACTCCTTTGGATCACTCCAGTTCAGCTCACATTGTTCACAGATAGCCATGCTTTTACCATTCCTGATAAAGATATCTTCCTGAATTTGCACCTTCATATCCTGGGGAGCTTTTAGTTCTTAAGGGAGAAAAGTTTTAATCCTCTCTCTCTTGAGGACTTTATTAATATAGCTTTGCACAAGTTACGAGTTCTTTTTATAAAAAAGGCAGAAATGTCTGTACTCTATCAGATTCCATAGGCTCAGGTTCAATATCGATAATGCCATTGCCCTCTCATTTTGCTTGGGCTTTTTCTAATGCTGAACAGTTCTACTCTTACATTACCCACTGCTGAGTTTTCTCCAGTTTATCAGTGTATTTCTTTTTGAGATCTCTCAATTTCTCTCCTAAGGTGTTTTTCCCCTAGCCTCTAGTATATAACCAGTGGAGCAAACTGGCTACAACAGCACTGGCTGTCTGGGTTCCAGCACTGTATCAGCTCTCCTCAGATCACTCCCCATGTAGAAATCCTTTCAATTTATTGTGAGAAGAAAAAGTCTCTCCAGGTCAAGTGTTCATTCTACTGAATCTGTTTTAGTGTTTTACTCTCAAAAGGCACTTAGGGGGCAGAGGTCAGTGGCTGTGAAAGAACATGTCCACTTTTGTTTGCTGCCATTTCCTGGAACAATTCAGTCCACATCCTACTCATTTCTAAATAAATAAGCCTGCTGGTTTTGATTAATACATATATTCAGTCTATTTGCAGAGAAAGGGCTCCAGGTCCATGCAGGCTGTTCAGGAAGTCCTTGGTTCTTCTTATTTAATTATTCTAGCGCACAAGGAATCCATTACTTTCCAGATCTGACTTGATCTTGGAAATAGTTAAGATATCAGTGTAAGACTGCCCAGGGTCTGTTGGCAGAAGAGGCCAGCTTCTACTAGGTTTGGATATATGCCAGGTTCACATCCAGAAAACCTGTAGTGTGTAAATACCTTCTGGAGTCTTATTAGCCCTGACTACAGCTCTGCGGAGAAAACCCTTTTTTGTGTGTGTTTGCTTGTTTAATCCTGAGGAGCAAAACCTGTTGTCTTACAACTTGCTCTGGTATAATAAGGTGGGCAATAAGTAGTTAGGGTTTGGAGTAGCTTTAATAGTTGATATTGTTCATTATTTTTTTCATTATTTTCAGATTTAATCTTTTACTGTAAATTATTTGCTCTTATGTTTCATAAAAACTCCACTGGAACAGAAGAGCAAAACTAAAACCTTTATCAGCAGCTTGACTACCTCTTTGGTTTGAATTCATTTAGCTTGTAGGATGCAGAAGCAGATTTAAACTAAACCTGTTTCAGAATCTTGCATGTTCAGACCAACCCTTCCACCTCAGTGAAAGTTTTGGATATGTAAGAAAATCACTCTTGCTTCTCCCAGGTATATTCTTTACAAGGATCTGTAATTAAAAAGGGAGGGAAGCAACTTTAAATCCTTCACTTTGAAACATGGCATTACATCATTTAAGGGAGAACAGAGAGAATCCATACCCTTAGGCAAAAAAACCCCACAAATAAAATAAGGGTTATTTAATGGCTGGAGGCTTATTTTTGTTTCCTTATAAAAATGAATTTTGCGTTGTGGTGTGGATGGCAGCACCTGGTCATTAGATGTTATTGTGACCTCTGGACTAGTTTCTAAGATACATCTCAGCCAGGTAAAAAGTGCACACCTGGTTTATAGGCTATAAATGCAGTTAGAAAACAGTAGCTTGGTTTTGATGATGTTCTTAACAGCAGAAGGCAAGAGTCACTGTCTAACCCCTGACACGCTTGCATAAGGTACTATGACATGGTGTACAACCCACAAAAGGCCCGAGGACATTTCAGAAGAGTCTAATTTACCCAGGAATGGCAAGATTGCAAGCTGACCAGAGCACTAGCACAACTTCAGCACTCCCACACACTGCTATGACTACTTGGGCATTGCACCTGTTGCAGGCCAGCACCTCAAAACCGAGATTTTTGCAGCCACCAAGTTCACTATGACATTACTTTAGACATGGCTGCTCCAAAGGGACATTTTAGGATGTCTCTTAAGGTGGCCAATACCAGGAAAAACTCTGTAAATTGTATAGACTTGTTTCTTCCAAATATGGTCACTCCTGTAGCTTCACCTAGGTATTTAATATGATTAACCTAGACAGGACCATACATGTTCAAAAAAATATGTAGATGTGGCACTTTGCAACATAGTTTAGTGAGCACGGTGTTCGGTCAACAGTTGATATTAGAGGTCTTTTCAACCTTAATGATTCTATGAAATAAGTTGCTTAACATCTAAAGCATCAAGAGATAATTAAAAAACCACACACACTGTCTAAATAGCTCCATCCATGCCTATTTAGTTGACTCACCACACATTCCAGCAGTAAATATTACCAGAAAAGAAGCAGCTTTTAGAAATCCATTTTTCAAAATTCTTTACCTCATTCACAAGAAGCAAGAACGCAGTACAGATGTGTCCAGCTGACACCATGCCCTCCAAAGGGACAAATTCCTACATATCCTCTCTCACTCCTCTAGTGCTGCTATACTCCCTTCCTGATTTGTCAGCACCCCAGAGAATCCCCATTCCTGCCAGCATCAGGCTTTCAGACCTATAGCTTTGATATAAGCAAGTTTATTGTTCCCACAGCTGAAGGTGAGGATATCAAAGAGGGCTTCTAAGATTAAGTCTATATCAGAGTTCAGGCAGAAGGAGTAGGATTATGAAGGATGCTCTTAGGTCAAGTTTCTCCAAGAACTGCAGAACTGATGATTTTGAAAAAACATAAAGATGTAATTTTCCCAAGTTTTAATGTTTCAGTATGAATATTATTTCCATGGAAACATTTTCAAAACACTAGGGGAGCAAAGGGAACCAAAGAAGGAGAAGCAATAAGAGAATTATGTAAGAGAAAGCAGATAATTTTTAAATAGTCATTTAGTAGTTTCACTAACACTTAGATGCTGGCTTCCAAACCTTTCCTCAAAACAGCCTTGAACCTGAATAAAATTTGTACAACTTCTTTGGAGCAGCCTCTTTCAACACAAAGGAAAATACAAGCTAGAAAGAGAGATACTGATCAATTTTATGTGTATTCAAAGCACACTGGATGCTACTGATGGAGATACCCTGAGGATTGATGTATACTCAGAATAAATGGGGAACATCAACAGAAAATATAAACATAGAGGATCCTTTGTGCAGTGGTGAAATTCAGTCTTTCAAAGATGTAATTTGTGATATGTGAGCAGATTTCCTCAACTCTCTAGAGACTCCTGTGTGCATCACAACTAAACTGGTTAGTGGCAACTTGTATAAATGCCTTCTTCCTAATGTCTGATGACAGGTTTTGTAAATTGAATAAGCATTTCAAAGACAGCAAAGGAGGGTGTTTATTCTTCTGCTAGGGAAGTATCTACTGACTACAATAGGGAATTTGCATACTGCATTGCACAAATCGCGTTACATAAGACACAGCTTCATAGCAGTTACTGGTATGTGAGTTGCTTCTTAAGGTGGGAAACAGAAAGGCTGACTTTAACTGAAGCTGGGCTTGCTTGTCCAAAATCTTTCCATTTACAAACAGTTCAGCAGAGTTGTAACAGCATGGACTTGGCCAGCATACAGGTTTCTAAACAAACTGTTAGTACCTTTATTGAGATTGCATTATGCTTGATTATTAATTCATTTCCTACGTGACTGAATCAATATTCAAAGTCTAAACTTAAAGCCCCCAGTTGATTATGCAAGAAGATGAATGGTCTTATAGGTTAGCTTTATCAAAACCAATTGCACCATCTGTCAGATTAATTAGGAAAATATTTATAAGCACAAATGAATATCACACATAGTAAAGAAAAATCAGTAGGCTGATGAAAATTATTTTCTAATTAATATAAATAACAAATATGACTAACCTCTTGAACTAGACATGAAACTTCAATCCAAAATAAGGGAAGAGATAGAAGTCTGATTTCAGAGCTCTGGCCTATTTTCATGTGTGTTACATCAGGAAAAATTTCTAAAGATTCTTCTTCTATAAACTATTTAATTTACCTTGTATTTTCTTAGCTAAGTCTACAATTCTTCTAGGTCCTTTTTGCAAGGTTTTTTTTAACTACCCAAATTCAAATCCAGCAGTCACTGATCAGTTAATAGATATCTGCATTTGTACAGATACAAAATGGTGTTAGGCTTTAAAAAGAAATCAGAGGAACCATTCAGAGAGCACACTAAACATAAAATATAGCCTGAACTCAAAAAAATCTGCAGGCACCATTCACAAACCAAGCACAGACATTTGCACTGAAGTACATTAAGATAATCAGGCTGCTCTTTCTAAAAGAGGATTGGAAATTTTGCTTTATCTTTTTTGATGTAGTTATAATTATTACTTACAGTTTGTATTGCATTAGCCCCTAGCAGATTTGTCTGCTCTTACACAGAACTGTTCAGATCAATTCAGTGATAAAGGATTTTCTAAAAAAAAAAAAAACTAAACAAAAAAAATTACATGAAGAAAATTGTATTCTCAATTTGATACATATTCATCTTCTGACTTCTAATTTCCCTCTGACAATATTAGGGCATTTGCATTACAGAATATGGCATTCTAGAAACTTATTTTCCACACTGCCTTAAAGAACTGACAAAATGTCAAGAATTAGGGCTGGGCTGGTCACTAAATGAGTGACAGATGCTCTCTGTTAATCCCTCTCCCTTCTCAAAGAAAAGAGAAAAGGAATAAGGGAGAAAGACTTATGGATTAGAAAACTGAAACTACTTTAATGAAAATAATAAGAATAATATAAACATATACAAAACCAGCATTGAATTCAACTCCTCTAATAGCAATTACATCACTGTCACCACTGATTGCTGTGGCAGGCACTGGGGAAGTCCCAGGGGCTGACAGGAACCAGATTCAGGAGCTGGATTCAGGAACTCATGGATCAGGATCAAAAGCAGAACAGAGTCCTCCTCAGATGCCAGTCACTAAAGAGAGCTTGACCTTTGACCCTCAGCTTTGTACTGAATATATGGAATAGAATACCTAGTTGGTCAGTTTAGGGTCACCTCTCTTGTCCACTCCTCCCTTCAGATGCAGCCTTTTACTTTCTGCACCCCCAACACAGCCCATGAGACTTAGCAGAGACCTTGGTCTACATATCAATCCTTGCTACCCACTGAAAACCATGAGCATTATCACTACTAGAAGCAGACTCTGAAAACATGCTGTTAACTGTGGAAAGTATAGTTAAGTAGAAGAGACTTAGCTGAACATTAAAACCACTGAATAGAAACAGTTCTGTTCTAACTTAAATCAGGACACAAAAAAAAAAAACACACCACCCCCACTCTGTGTTCCATTTTCTTCAGAAAATACAGTTCAAGTTGTACATTGTGTTGAATACCTGCTAGGGCAGCAGCTTGGGAGGTGTATCAGCACTAATTGCTCTAGGTGCTTCAAGGAGATGAACTACAAGTAGATAAATAAGTGTGCCTAGGAATAAACACTGCAGAAGACCTGTTGCTAAGTGTGCCTAGGAATAAACACTGCAGAAGACCTGTTGCTAAAGCCATCACACCTAACTCTTGCTGCAGACCTAAGCTTCAAACATGGACAGGTCCTGCAAAGCCCCAGAGCCCGAAGGAATGTTAGGGTTGTTCTTAGAGCAATAAGTGAAATCAGTTCTTCTAAAATATTGAAAAAAAAAAATTTTAAAGTTGCCTTTTCCAAACTATTTACTTTTATGGTCTGCTTCTTTTTTGCATCTTCTGGACACAGCAGTACTGACACACTGCAGGTAGTTATGTTTAATGACAGTGCTGTTCAGACCTGCTGCACAGCTCTACAAAGCACCAACTGTCTTTCCACGCTGTCCTCTTTAATTAGCAGTGCTGCTGCTGTTCAGCAGTCACAAGACAAGCAGTACCAACAGAAAAATCAGGATCAACGTTTCTGTTGAGTTAATTGAAAATGTCTCACAGTTACTGTGGAATAACATTTACAAAGGCCTTTTCAACAGATTTTTTTTCTTTAATTCTCATCTATAGGCTCACTTAATTCACCTCCACTGGCTCTTATAGATTGTGTGCAGCAAATTTGGGCTGGAGCAACAACTGGTCTCTGATACAAATTTCCAAGCAGCTGGAATTTGGCCATAAAAAATAGTGAAAACAAGCAGCTCTCCGTACAGACACACACACAGTGAGATGATCACAAAGCACGAGAGCCAGTGGTAGCTCAAGTGAGAATAATAGAAATAAATTAACTTAAGATAGGAGGCAAATGGAACACAAGGCTCTTCTACAGGAAGGGGAAGGAAAGGAGTTTGGTTTTGTCATAATGAATTTTTAATGCACTCTTAATGGTGAAACCTGTAGCAGGCAACTTGGGCCAACTTAGGCAGCATGAAGAAGATATGATGCTTTCTTGTGCTCAGAACCACCATACTACTCTCAGTCTCAGTGACCATTTATGGCAGTATTGATAATAAGGAATAAATTAAGGTATAAATTGTCATCCTGTTGGCAATCCTGCCAGCGCTCAAGTTAATGAAAGCCCTAAACAGGAGGATCCTAAGTGATGTTAACGACAGCATTTTCTCTCTCTTGCGAAGGAGTGATGTCCATTACTGCTCTTGACCTGGGGGTGGACTTGGAGAACACTGTGCATTAGCAAGCATGAGAACAGATGGGCAAAAAGAGGAACCGAAACTGACTGCAGCTACCTAAATTTGATTTTCTCTCTGTCCTCAGCAGAGTTTAGGGCAACCTCAGGGGTTGTAATACAGTGAAGAATCTGATCTTTCTTCTGCCAGTGCAGAAAAAGAAAATGTGAAAAACAGGGATCCACTTCACAGAAACAAGAGAATTTGCTCTCTTCCTTCTGACCACTTATTTTATGCAATCTACTCTATTACCATTTTAATAAAAAGCATTTTTTTCCTCTGAAAAACAAAACGAATCTCCAAGAGTCTGCCCTTCAGAAAAGTGTTATTTTCTCTTCGACATCATCTGTTTGCAAAGACTCCTTTGAGAAACCATAAAGCCTACAGAATCCCTCAAGAAACAAAACAGTGACTGAGATTCAGAGACCTGACTTCAAAACACCTGCCTTTCTTGAAGCTGAACTGAGGACATTTACCTTTCTCACAAATTATATATATATTCCCCTTTCTCATTCTCTTCTGCTATTTCTAATTTAACTGAGAAAATTAAGAAGTAATTTCAGCCAAGGTCCTTTGTTCTATTAAAATCTAGTTTCATCAGATTAACACTTCCAGTAGTGAAAGAAATAATGATTTTTTTTTTTAAAGGGAGTGTTGTATTTAAATATTTCAAAACTATTGGTTTGTGTCAATGAGAAGGAAACATATGGACTGGAAGCCACAGCTAATGCTGCCTTTTCTAAATCTCCTGTCAGGGAAAGAATGGCTCTCCATAGATTCCAATATGATGTAGAGGCTCTAAAGCAAACAGTCCTAGTGCCACTAGGCTCAAAGGGAAGTGCCACTACAATATTGTGGGCTGAATAGTAGGATTTTAGTTTATCTTCTCCAGCACAGAAGCTCAGCAAAAGGAGGAGATGACTCAGAACACTTCAAGTAGAAAGTTGATTGATTTACTGAAATGGCAAAACCTCCAGATAAACAAAACCACTATGCTGAAGTTTACAGGCAATTTCATTAGATGACAGCACATCACAGACAATTCTTTTGAAGCCTGTTCTTACCAGCACTTGGGCTCTTACTTCAAGGCAGAAATGCACATAGATATGCACATGTTTCACAGGAATGTACAAGTTACAGTGCATTCTGGTTTCAGGTGTTTGTGAATTCTACAGTATGTTTTCAGCTTTTCAGTGCAAAAACAATGTAAGGAGCACAGCTACAGTATAAAATATAAACATAAGAAAAAGATACATTAGCATTATCTAAGCTCTCCTAGCTGCATAACAGAAGCAAGGAAATAAATTAGCAACATGTAATAACTCAATCTCTTATACAATTTCTTCAGACTAACTTTTGTGAGTTTTAGCCCATTTGAGCAAGTTCAACAACCACTTTCTGAACTACACATCACAGCATACTTCAGTTAACTTTTTTTTTTTCATTCTGACTTACAGGTCATCAGGGCATCAAATCTTTCAGCAGAAATAGGTTAGAGAAAGCCCTATGCCCAAGAACAGTTTTGTTGCCTACAAGGGTTTGTGCAACTGCAGAGACTGCAGTACTTCTGGTGTCTGCCATCACTCACAAGATATCGATACTGCTGAGAGTCTCTGACCGCGTGTATTCTGCAAGATATAGTGCTGACCCTCACAGGGAAAAACTGCTCATATCACATGGTTTCAAATCAAATCAGGATTGAAGTGGTTTATTGATTTATTAACAACACATATTAACCTGCAGTCAGTGAACTATACGTTCAGGATCAGTATCAGCAACACAAAGGACAAACCACAGCACTGGACTACTCCAAAATCTTAAAATATACAAGCAATTTTCTAGCTACCTTTCTATAACTAAATCCTAACATGTGTCTATCCCGACACACAGAGACATGGGGGCACACACACGCTCTGGTGAGGGTGGCTTGTCCTCCCACAGGACCCCCAGCCTCACCTGTCTCATGCTGCTCCCCACAGCAGTAGACAATTTTAGGTTTTCCTGGTGGGTACACATTCACATACCCATCCCAAGAGTTACTGTCATCCAGGCTATTTTGCCTGGGATGAACCACAAGAGGTACCCATGTTATTTTTTTTGTATTTCACAGGTTGAAGTGTTCAAGTTCTAAAGTTCTGAACTTGATTCATCAGGAAGTTGTCTCCCAGGATTTCAGACCACTGGGACCAGCAAAGCCTCTCTCCATCCACAGGTGCGTGCTGCAAAACAGGGTTCCCCAGTGCCCCAGAACACGCAAGCTCCACACAGTGCTTCCTCTGGGATAAACACCTCCAATCCCTCTCCATCAGACACTGTCCCATGTCTAAAATAGTCAAATTACAAAGCAACATTTTTGGGGTCTGGCAATGTGAGTCTTCTCTAGACATCTACTTTCACAAAATTCACAAAAACAATGTTAGTTTGTGATTGTGCAGACAGGTAGGGAGACAGGGCTGAGAATGGTCATGGGGCTTACCAGTAACAAATTGTGCATGCAGGTGCCTCATTGTGACACCATAAGGTTGGTTCCTGAGCAAACAAACTATTTAAACACTAGAAGAAACAGAGCATCTTGAGATTATAAAGGCTCAGTCAGGAAGGACATTGCTTCTGTAATAGGCAAGAACACTGCAGCAAGACTTAACACCTGCCAAGGTAACCTCCTCACTGACCATGCTGCAGAGAAGCATCACCCAAGGACCACCAAAGAGACACTATGCAGGGCTAAAGTTTGGCACTGAGTTCTGGTACAAGTGTTAATACCAGGTATCTTCTAAGAGACAGCTGCATATCATTTTATAAAGCAATCATAGGAATGAAAAATTTGCAATCACTTCAAAAAAACTACTAGGCAATAAATCTGTAGTTATTCTTTGTACACATTTCTCCATGCTGTAGCTCTTATTCATACAATTACCTGCAAAACTACTGCAAATATATGTATTCCCTGCACATGCTAGTTGTTACCAAAAATCCTACAATCTAATAAGCAATTATTTTATGGAGTTTATTCACAGTGAACTAATGGATTTGACAAAATTCTGTTTATATCTCTCCAGGAGCAATTGTTTCGATTACAGATTGGTCATTTTCTATTCTTCATGGACTTTCCTACAAAATCTTCAAAATACATTTTTTAAATACATCTTACCACTCTGGTGAATGCTTCTATTTCCTGTGCCAAGATGCCACAGGAAGCAAAGGAATAATAACTAAAATATACACTTGTCTGAATTTTTAATAACATGCTCTTTTTCTTTCCTTTGTTTTATTGACAAATACTTCAAACATATTCATTAAAAGGTTCAGTGAATTTTGTAACAGATCTATTACACACATCTGCCAGTCTCTGAGGATATGACTCCTGCCAGTCATACAGAATCCTGATCTCTGGTTTATGTGCTACCCACCATAGTGCTTGCTGTTGAGCAGGCTGACATAGAAGAGGACTTATGTCAAATTTAAGTTGCAGAAAGTCAGCAATCCCCAGGAACTAAGAAGTTTCCTTCCCAAAAATCTCTACACCATCTGAGCTCAAAGTGTAACATAGCAAAACAGACCCAGAAATCAAACAAGGCTTAGGCTTTAAAGAAGCATTATGTTTTAAAAAGGGCACACACCCCTCAAGTAATAAGTTGGTTTCTGTTTAAAGTTTTCAGAAGAATATCTGCTCAGCTGCTGGATACTTTCTGAAGATTAAAATAAGCCTCCATCCTCTGCACTACAGGCTCTGGTTACCAGTTTCTGATTTATTATCCGTTTATTTGGAGCAGTGGAATTGCCTCTAGTCCTCTTATTCTCATCCCAGCTGCCTACCCTCTCTCTATATGTGGATGGCAGAAATGGCTCCATGTTCTTTCAAGATGGGGCAATCTTTTTAGCCTTGATGGGTTTAAGTGACAGAAGGGAAGCACGGCTGCAGCAGAGAGCAGTTTCTTTCTTGCATTTATTGCTTTCCAGGACTGTAAATCTACCAGTGTCTAACCTAGCTTCCCCAGCTTCTGGTTCACAAAAACCCCATATTCAGTTTCAGATCACACTTTGACCTGTCAAAAAGAAACACACACAAATCCAGACAAACAATCTTTATTATCTACAAACAATAATTTGATTTTTCAATTAAGCTTTGTATGGTGTGGGCAGAACTGCACACACCAATGTAACCTGTACTTTGGCTGTTTTCCACAGTGCAAAATACTTAGTTCTTCTAAATGGAGAAAATAATAGTGAAATATTTCACTCAAGGGTTTCTGGAAGTAGAAAATAAATGTCATAAAATAGAGGAAATCTCTAAAAGCCTGCAGGCCTAAAACACCAGTGTAGGTTTCAGTGTAGTCCCCTGGCCTAGGAGTTGCAGGAAAGCAGCTCTCTGATAGAAGCCATCAGCAGTAGAAAGAGCAAGCAAGGTTCCCCTTCAGTAAGGGTGGAAAGCTTGTCCTGTGTGTTTGTCATCTTCCTGTGGAGATGGGTCTCTTCATTAAAAACCTATTTAAGCTTGTGTTCCTTGTTACAACACAAAAACAGAACCATACTTAAATTTCCCTGAAGTGAGGCACCTTCCTGAGGAAAACCTGTTCCCAATGGCCTTGCAACAGCACATACCAGAGCAGAAACAGGAAGCGTGCTGCCATTTTGTAGAGATAGGAATTTTCGTCGCTCCAGCTACCCCTCAAGTGCCCTCTTCCCCCATCCTAGTGGTGGAAGGGACACAGGGATTCTAGCACCTAGGCCAGAGGTGTGTGGTGGTCAAGTTCAGGGTTGCCACTGTAGCTGGAGAAGAGAGCAATGGAGCTGAGGGTGTCTGCGTGAGTATTTCCCTTTCATATTGCTCAGATGAGTAAAAATTAAAGAGCTGTAGCATCACAGGCTTCACTCCTGGCCTCAGGGTAAGGGCATAGAGGCACTCTCACCACTGTAGCACTGATGCAAAACAACCAAGCACTGAAGCATCCTTCACAGTAGCCAAGGAAAAGTTACCCTTAGCATCTGAAGATAGACTTGCCAGATCATCTAGGATTTCACCATGAACTGGTAATAAGCAGCAAAGTGAAGCTAATCAAGCAGGTGGGAAAGTGGTATGTCAAAAGCCACGACACAGCCTTTTCTGCATGAGATAACACAGGTGGCATGCTGTGACCAAATTAATGATCTGTATCCATTCATAGTCCAGAAATGAATTCCCATCTGCCTGGAAAATGCAATGTCAGCATGCTCAAAGCACACGTGGGCCACTACATATGACTGGAGTCAGAGAGGGAATTGTAACTTACTGCTGCCAATATAACACTGCCTTATTGCCATTAATACTGTGTGGCTCTCCTTCCACAAGAACATTTTGTTTGCCTTCCCACAGCACCTGTACTCATGAGAAAAGAATATTTGCTTAGAGTTTTAGTGGATTAGCAGCATGAACAAGGTCTCCAGGCAGATGTCAACCAGCATGCTTTGAGAGGAGCCCTGGAGGCAACTGAACCTTGCTATTGCTTCCAACACCATCTGA
This sequence comes from Galbula dea, assembly GCA_013399015.1. Classification (NCBI taxonomy): domain Eukaryota; kingdom Metazoa; phylum Chordata; class Aves; order Piciformes; family Galbulidae; genus Galbula; species Galbula dea. Next base: position 4,452,683 of record VWZX01002149.1, read on the forward strand.
TGGGAATTTTACCAGCATGACAGTCTGCTTACTGTCCCAGCAGCCTGGATTTATATTTAGAATAATACTTCTCCTTATGATTGAATGTGTGCTTTATATTTTTACTTATGTCCATTGTAAAGGGATAATTTTAGGTCTTAGTTGCCAATAGCTAGTCAATATCTCATTGAGGAAACACTGTATTCATTCATAAAATAATTCTGCATTGCATAATAGACTGAGATGCTGAGAAAAAAATGCAGTATGTTGAAGCAGTATGCTCAGTCCTGTAATGAAGTACATTTCTTGAAACCTTAGGTCACATACTATCAATAAGCATTGCCATTTAGCTAAAGATGCCATTTCTCTGAAAGTTAGATAAGATGCAATCGATAAGATCATGGCAGCAATAACATCCTTTGTGCTGATGAAATGCAAAAGGTTTTTTTTTTTTGAAGGCAAGTTTTAAATAGAAACCAAATTATTACGCAGAAAAAACAAATTTTGCCTCGTCAGACTGGTATAACCCTACAGCCATCAACATACAGTGCAAGCTTGATGAATGCCATGCAAGTCAAGATGCAATAAATATTACTAATACAGTGTCACAGAAACTGGATTGCTTCACTCCTCTCTTATTTCTGACTCAAACTCCAAGCAAACCTCTAGACCATTTCTAAGTTATGAAGGCAGCTAAGGAACCAATAAAACCCTGCATACAGCACTATTGATATTCCATGAGGTGGTGAGGGATAGCATGCAAAGATCAAACTTTGCTTCATGAAAGCCATCAGGAAAGGGAAAACCAGTTGAGTTACAAGTGATTAGCTGGGAGGTACAACTGTATAAATGACATTCAGACAGCCAACTGCTCAGAAAAACAGAGCAACAAAAATAATCTCATCACCAGAGAAGAGCAAGACATGTCCTAAGGGTGGTGTAATCACACCGTTTCAAACCATCTCCCATGCATCCCTCAGCTTGACACAACAGCAACTACAGCAGCATGCTTTCCACCTGCTGCTTAGTGCCCAGCACAATCACCACGGCAGGCTCCATTGACAAGCCAGTTTAGTCCTGGTAACCAACAGCAGAATATTTTCCATAGCAGAGTTACTTATCAAGAACTTGGCTTGAAACCACTCTAACATCAGTTAATTACTAACTGGTACCTAAACCAACATTCTGAAATGCAAGCTGCAAATCTGCACAGCTAAGTTACTAGAAGGGATGCTATGTGTTGCTATTAGCTGAAGACAAGAGCTGTAGGGCATAATTTTATATCATTAAGTGAAAGGAGCTGCAGCACAAGGACTGCACCAAGTGGTCAGACAGCCTGCAGGCAAGTGAATAAGCATTGTCCTTAGGAAAGCAAGAGAGCAAACTAGGCTCACCAGGCAGTTTGCTAAAGCAAAGTGACATCACTTGGAATGAATTACACATCTGAATATGCTGCACACTATTAAACATCTGCCAAACAAGTACCCAGCAGGCCAACCAAAATCAATGGGAAGATTTCCATGACTTCAGTACAATCTCCCCTAATTCTCACTGGGTTTAAATAAATGGTTTTTGTCCTTTCAATGCAACTTTGGAATAGACTTGGAACAGAAGGAAAGAAGCTTTAAGTCTTGAATCAAATCACAAGAAAACTGTTCACCCAAAAAGAAAGACATCTACAAAAGAAAGGAAGAGACTGAATCAGAGAACCACACAATGTTTTTGTATAGCTCTTATAAACTAGACCTTGAACCCATTTCAAAGCTTCTAGACTGTTCTGGAATTTGAGTGGATAAACAATTACAACAACTGCTAAAGACTTCAATAAATCACAGCACTCTATCAATTGTGTAGTCCATCAGTTAAAACTGACATGAGACATACAAAAAGGCATAAGGATAAGCCATCACTCCAAGAAGTAAATTTTAATACCTCTTCCTATTCAAACAGAGGGCAGGAAGGTTAGGTACAAGAAGTCACATAAATTAAACACAAGAAGGTGGGGAAGGGAACAAAATCACTTACATTCCTGGCCTCTAAAGCTAAAGAAGGTACTATGATTATGTAATTAAACTGTCTCACCTTGTGCAGTCAAGCTAAATTTCAACAGGAGCAATTAATCTTCATGTGTGTGTTTTTTTATACCCTGCCCTATCTGTACTTTCAGACAAAGTAAAACTTTTCCTCATGTTGCTTTTTCTATTCTGAAAGGTATAAATATATTACGAAAGACTCTCATTTGAATTAAATCAATGCCATTTACAAGGTTTCTATTCAAACAAAGTTTTGTCTTTGTGAGAGTTTTCCCACATATTTGTAGAGCTTAATGTGAGATGAAAAATAGTTTGTTCTTCCTGAAAAGCATTGAAAATTTTAAAAGATTTCCTTTATCACATCAGAAAGTCTTAACCTCTGGAATTTTTTTCCATACACAAGCAAAAATCAGGTGCAAAGCAGGAGACTACCAACTGTACAGAGCTTAAGGTCTCAGCTCTCATGTGGGATACGAGACCTAAGCCCCCGTGCTGAAGTGGGTAGACCATGGACTCCAACCTTGGTCTCAGCCAAGATGATACTTTCTTATATGCTATTTCCAGCCTAAGAAAGTCATCCCAATCTAAGACACCCTGAAAAAATCTTTGGCTTTCTAGATCAAATATTTTTGAAAAAAATGTCTTCTGCCAAGTTCCTGCCTGACTCTGATTCAGCTACAGGAGCTGATGCTCCATAAATGCAACACACTGGAAAGCATGCAGATAGACATCACACGTCCTAAGGGCTTGTGCCACTGCCATTCACACAGCACCAGCAAGTCCTGCATCGCACTTCAACTGTCATGCATTAGGCAGACAATACATTGACATGAAATGGCCTGAGGCAAATCACAGGTTCAGCATCACACACCAAGGGAAGGGCTTCGTATGGGAAGGGAACTGAACCTCAGCTGCAATATCAAGGCAGACTTTATGCAAAAGTAAGTTTGAGCATTAATATTTGTACCTGGCTCTGGATTACAAACATTTTGATCACTTCTTTGTGTCACAAAAGCCCATTTACAGGACATCCGAGAACATCTTTTGGACTGTTGATGGCAATAACAAAGCAAATAATTAAGAACTTGTAGGGAAAGGTTTCACACATTGCATCAACCAGCAGCAGCCAGCTGGAGGGCAGGGCAGCCCACTGCCAGTTATTGAACTCTCATCTATCTAACCTGGTGTTGAGACGACATGTTTACTTTCCCTGGCTGAAAATACAATTCAGGTTTGAATGTGATGAGGTCAACTAATAGCAGCAGGAACAGAAAAGATGAAGGGGAAGAAATAGAAGGAATGAAAAGGGCTTTCAACCTCCTCCTCCCTGCATAGCCTTGAATCTTCACTTATACAGCTCTCATCAGGCACAGCTGGACTTAAAGAGGTCTTAGGCTGCTTATTTTAAGAGGCAACTTACAGCCAAAAGCATGCTTCCAATTTAATCTTTTAGCCATTGTTTTAAATGAATACTCCAAGTGGCTGCTTAGGAACAGTGAAAAGGTGAGGAGGAGATGAATAAGCAAAGAATAATAGGAGATGATGAGGAAGGAGGGAAAAATGAAAAATAAGAATTTACCATTTCAGGAGGTTATTAATTGTACAGTACAGCATCTCCTAGAACATCTCAATGCTTTAGTGCTATACTTTAAACATATTGACAGGGAATAGACAATGTTCCAAAAAATTTCAACCTTTTTCTTTTTTTTTTCCCCCCCAACTCCTCTATCATGACCACTATTCTAGGTTAGTGCTTCTTTTGCTTTTTTGTTTGGGTTTTTTTCCCCCCCTGTGACCCTGACCCCACACACACATACTTTTTAAATTGTATTTTCCTCACTTTTTCATTTTTTCCCTAATAATTAAGGAGCACAGAGCAAGCCTCCTCTCATTCAAAGTGCAATGCTGCCCTCCAGAGCTGCCAGGAAGAAAACTACTTCGGGAAGCATGACACCATCTCAGAGTAAACCACAATCATTCAGATGAGATTTCTGAATCTAGTCTCATACTTATTCTCTAGACTGAACACTAGTCTGCAGGATACATTACCTGGCTTAGCCTGGTTTACTGACAATCGTTTTGCCAGCTCATCCACGTACACAATCTGTGCATCAACTGCAAAACAAACAAGGGACTTTTCTTCTGTGTAAGACAGTGGGAAAACTCCAGCTAATAAATTAAGTCATGGCTTCTTAATGTCACTCAAAATAAGGAATCATAACTTTTCAAGCCCTAACTGAAAGGTTCATTCAGAATGTTTACTGAGAAGCCAAGCTCCAGAAGAATCAGCGTTTGGGTCTGACCAAAACTCAGCTACCAAAAAAGTATTTAATTTTAGATTGTTCTTTAGTCTTAGTCCTGGGAATAGATGTTTCTACTGACACTCCTGAAAACGATGGTGCTGGTGTTGTTTCATAGCATGTCAGGCATCTGCTTGCTACGAAAGATAAAATTTTAAGCTCTAATTTGAGAATAAAATTGCTCCAATGATTTATAATAAAAAAATGCACAACTGGAACAATATTGTTGAAGTTCTGCCTGGAAGAGCTGTCTTGTTTATCACCGGCAAAATCATAATGTACAACTTGCAAAGAGCTTTCATTTTCTGTAACACCAGGTTCCAAGTCAGCAATTTTCATGAAAAGACACATCATCACAAAAAGCAGACCACCCTCCTTTTTTTATTGATATCACTTCCTAATAGCTTCTAAGAAGTAAAAAGCAACAGCAACAAGCCACATGATTTCTAAACTGTTTTCTCTCACTTCTGAAGCCCAATGAAATAAGTCTAGAGAGGAGTTTCAACGTTAATATACAACCACAGATTTTCAATCCCCCATGGAAAAGCCTAAGTGTGATGGTATGCAGCCATTACATCTGAGAAGGCTACATCAAAATTCATTGCTTGGATTTATCTGAACTCTTGCAAAGCTCAGGACTACTCCATTGCAGGAAGACAAGAGAACAGCAAGAGGAGGGCTGCTTCAGGGCTACCACATAGGGAAAGAAAAGAACAAACAACTACAAACCCTAAAGATTCCATACAGCTGGTTCATATTTAGTTTTCATTCTGACTGAACAGGTTAAAATAGCTGCCTTCCTCCTCATGACACCACCAACCCCAGAGCTCGTTTAGTTCTCTCATCAGTGCACAGATGTTCTTAACTCCTTCGCACTCAAGCTGCGAAAGGTCAGACTCTTGCTGGTATAGATCACCTCACTTCAACAGAAACATGCCAGGTTATGACAGGTGGGAATATGGACCTATTTATTTTGCCAAAGAAAGCTGCAGTGTCACACAGGCACAGCTCCCTAACGTTTTGAACTAAGTGTATCCAGGCCATTTTTGCCATTCCCAGCAAAAGCATTCAATCCTTTCAAACACAGCTCTTCAGATACAGGGACCAGAGAGGCAGGAAGGAAGCCTCAGATATCAAACATCAGGACACAAGGACACTGTTTAATGGCACACAGATCCTAATGGGTGATTTGAGCTTCCCTGAAGTGGGCACCCTAGAAACATACCCAAGGCTAGATTTACAGGTTGAACCCAGTGTAAGCATTTTATGATTCGCATGTTCACTGAATTTAAATGCTGAGCAGAGCAAGGGAGAAACCTAGGAAGTGCCCCAGCTCACCAGGTGCAGGAAGAGGAGAAGAGACCTTCCTCCACCCAGCAACATTCCAGCAAGCTGAGAGCTGTGCTGGGAGTCCCCTTCCAGTTGTGGCACTACCTGGTGACCCCAGGTTAATTGCTCAGCACTTTGCAGCTCCATTCTCCGGTTTTCAAAAGCTGAGAAAAAAAAGCTTATTAATAGTTATATAGCCTCTGCAACGTGCTGAGATGATCTCTGAAAGAAAACCATTAAATAAGTGGACCTGGAAGACAAGCAGAAAGAACAGCAGGATGTGTCTTGATTGCTGATTATCTACTGAATAACACAAAGTTTCTGCTAATTTTTTAATTTAGATTCCAATTTGCCAAGCTCTAAAGGTTTGCTACACTGTAATTTACCTCCCTCATGCCATTCAGTTATTTACCCCTTGCATCATAGACTAGATATTTCATCCTCTGTATCTGCATACTTTTTAGATGCTATAACCAATTACAGTCTAGAAATACACATGAACAAATTTAATACAGAGATTTCAGTGTTGTAGGAATAGATTTTACCCACAGCTTTAGGCAATGGGACAAAGCTTATGGCTCTATCTTTTTATAACCACATCATCATTTTTATAACCGTTTGGACATCAACATTTTTTCCCCCCATCATACGTTTTTTCCATTTTTACTTAATGTAGATTTTTTTGCTTAGTGCAATTTTTTCTGTCTCTCTCTTGCCCCATTTCAGGCATTTCTTAGAGCTATAAAACCTTAAAACAAATAGTGTGTGGCTAAATTTTCTTGCTGTAAAACCACAAATCATGACCATACAGCAAAGCTATCATACTTCATTCTACAGGGACAAGAATTCAATTAAAGTATTTGCCACATTCCAACCTAGACTCCACTGAGAACAACAGTTGGAGTTGAAAAACAGATGACAGCTTTTTTAATTATTATCTCTTTTAAAGACCAGTTTTCCAGATTGTCTCCAGATGGTGGAATTTTAAAGCCAATTTACCTATTCCCTTCACTGAGAGTTTTGCAGTGGTCTTCTTCAGAAAGCCCTAGTATTTGTAAAATTATAAACTCATCCCAATAGAAACAATCCAGTCAAGAGAAATGCTTGTTTATTTAAATTGGTATTATGTTAGATAATTATGGTCCAATCTTGTAACCCTCTCCGCATTAATGGATTCTGAAGTGTTGCTAGCAGTGCTTGGGTCTTGTCCAGTTCTCCTTGTGGCTGGTCATTTCAAGAAAAAATCCATTAGCAGTGATTCTGCTGGCCTTTTTTCAAATGAGGATTCTTTTAAATTATCAAATAAAATAAATGCCACTTTTCCATGCAAGCTTTCAATAGCACCCCAAAGCCCTCCAGAGAAGGAAGATTTATGCGGAAAGCCTATATTCTAATACTAAAGCTGTGGCTACTCCTTAAAAACATCCCTTCCATGAGACACATTCAGCTTTCCAAGTACACATTGAGTTGCACCTTGTGAGCCCTCAGTTGATGCTTTGGTGAGCTCCCCAGAATATAATCAAAGTACAAAAAAGGCAAAGAGCTAAGGATCTAAACTATCTCAATGTGATGTAACAACTGAGTAGTAAGACATCTATGAGTACAGTCTCCTGTACTCCTGACTGAGTGACCTTCAGTAACCCTAAGGCAAATAAGTATACCCACAGCTTATAAAAACCCCAAAAGTCTGAAGCTGCAGAATTAAGAGTTGTGACACTGTTTTCTGGAAATTTCAAGAGCATGCAGGCATCTATGCCATACATGACTAGGAAAACACAAGGATACTCTTTCTGAGGGTATTTACAGGGAGTAAGTCAGTGAAACTGCAGATCTGTATGAGAAATAGCTAATGGGGATCTGAAGATCCTAGGACCACCAGAGCTGGAAGTCATGGCCACGTGTTCCCATTTGCAGCCCTGACAAAAGCAGGTCTGGTCATTCAGTGCCATGACCCACCAGGCTCTGACCATTTCCAAGGATGGAGGCTGTCCAGGTGCCTGGACTAACCCATGCTACTGCTGAGCCAACTTGGCAGAGGTGAAGATTTCTTCCTCATGTCCAGTCACAACTTCCATTGCTTCAGCCTGTGACCAACGTCCTCATCCTTCTGCTCTGCACCCAGAGAGATACTGGCCCCTTCTTGCCTATAAACCCTCATCAGGTAGTGAAAGGCTGCAGCAAGATACCCCCCCAAGAGCTTTGGGCCAAGCACAGTTGGGTCTCAGCCTGGGAGTAGCACCAGGGCCAGGGCTCACCCAGTAAACACATGCAGCAGCCACAAGAAAAAGCACAGAGGCAGGAGAGAGACTGTGACAACAGCTTTGCACTGATGGTTCACATTTATCTGTAGTTACAATGTTTATCTTTTGTATCAGAGCAGCAACAACAACTAGTACCTCTAGAAACAATGTTGGTAAGCATATTTGAAGAACCAGCACAGAGAAGTTACTGAGGACAAAAACAGTACAATACAAGGACAGTTACATACCATCGCAAGGATTAAAAGTAACGAATAGAGGTAGGAGGTAATGAAGTGGAGTTAACCGTAACAAAGTTCTCCTTCCTTCTCAGAGCCTTGGTAAACTAGCAGTGGCTGCGGCAGATGACAGTTTACCTTTGCAGAGTATGACAAAATGAGAAAGACAGCATCAAAGAGCAGAGGTGGTAGCCTGAAATTATATGGGATCAGTGTGTGTTACACAGCATAAAGCTTTGTATTGCCAGGGTTTTAAGATTCAGCATTTCTAGCATCCATAAATTATAGCTACCCAGAGAGTCAGAAGCTAAGCAGGGTTGTGAGTGGTGAAAGAAAGCATGACCACACGGGAGCAACCTGACACACAGCAGTAAAGGGGATCCTTTTTGCCCAGGCATTTCCTGCCGGAGCAACAAAACAAAACTGAATAATGTGGTTTAGAAAGGCACCATCTCATCCTGTCCGTGATAAAATCCTGCCAATGCACAAGTGCAGCCTTTTCACCAGAAATACACAAAAGGTTATTTGGAAACCTTCTTGTCTAAATAACACTTCTGTTTCCAAGACTTTAATTTTACTCTATCAAGACAGATGCTTAAGTTGAAGCAGGCTTTCAGGGTTGTGCACAAGAAAGAAGATGGGGCTGGGTGAGAGAGAGTGAAATGAATAGGAGGCAATACTACAAACAAATCATCCATCTTTTTGGCTCTGCTCTGCCACCAGCAATAATGCAATGCAAAAGCCTTATGTCCTGTACAACCTGCCAAGTAAGAAATCAGCATAGCACATCCTCTCTGTCAGTGAGATGGAGGAAGAGATAAATTTCCTGAATCTCTCTGAACAATAAGTAGATGATATAATGTCAACCCCATTAGGAGTAACAGAAAGAAATCATTCAGTCATCTCTCTTGAGCTGCCAAAGACAAATCGGGGGGAGAGGGGGAGGTATTACTTCTTTCTCTTTAAGAATAAAGTGCATCCTTCATGAACAAGATAGAAAAAAAAGAAATTGTGTCATACTGAAGGCCTGTTTATGATTACTATCCTGAGGCACACCCAAATCTGCTGGCCTTGGAACAAAACTGGTTTAGCAGATCCTTGTCCTGGCTTGAGCTCAGGGTATGACACCAGGGTTTGAGACAAACGCAGAGGTTGTCTCTGTGGAAAAGCAAACACATTTAGAGGCAGAGGGCCAGCACAGAGTAGTTAAAAGATTATAACATTTAAAAAAAAACCAGCAGAAAAGCCCATCCTGCACTACATGATCTTGTCTGTTCCCTGACAGCGTGAAAGGAAATACACTATACTACATTGAGGGTGCAGCAGCTTAACAATCTTATCTAAACTAGTAACCCTGAAATTGTATCACCATTTCTTGACACTTTTGGCAGCCCTGCACTCCCTGCTGCTGCAGCTGGCACCACTGGAGACTGATGAACTCCTTTGCCTTTCCACCTCTGCCCCTTCAAAGGCAGTTATCACATCTCCAGCAGTCTGCCAGGAACTGGTACTCACTCACAGTCAGACTAGTCAGGCAACTTGTGATTGTATTTTGGTAGGGACAACATGAGCCCTGCTTGACAGAAAAAGTGCCGGTGACCTGTCACCAACAGAGCCTGTAAGTCTGTGGGTGAAAACAGGCAGACATAGAGGAATCTAAGCATGGCTCTTAGAGCAAGTGCTATCTGACTAAAATCCAGTTTAAGAGCCAGTTGATTAGAATAGCACTCAAAACACTCAATTTTTTTCCTTTTTTTTTAATGACAAGAGAAAAGAGCCTATCTTTTATTTAAAATCTTTCCCTTTATCTGGAGAAAAGTCTTCAGCTTAAGGGAAGATACATTTTAAAAAAAAGTTGTCACCTATAATGCAAGGGAAAGCTAAGAGTTTCAATTAGCAAGTGTTGCTTCAGTATGGGCAGGAGATCCTTATAACAGAAAGATGATTTATCATTAAAACACTTTCCTCTGTAGAGCAAATTGCCTGCTACCAAAGTAATTGGCCCAGCTATGAGATATTTCCATTATATATGGCACAGAGTTTGTGGCAGCCAGTAGCAGCAGAATCAATACATATCTGATAAACAGACAACATTTGAGAAGTCCTCCCTTACATAGCCAGGCAGGCTGAATCACGGAGTGTTAGGAGTTGGAAGGGACCTCGAAAGATCATCTAGTCCAACCCCCCTGCCACCACAGGATTCCCTAGACCAGGTCACACAGAAGCGCGTCCAGATGAATTTTTAATATCTCCAGAGAAGGAGACTCCACAGCCTCTCTGGGCAGTCTGTGCGAGTGCTCCAGCACCTCAACTGGGAAAAATTTTTTTCTTATATGCACACAGAAGCTCCTATGCTTCAGTGTACAACCATTGCCCCTTGTCTTGACACTGGCCTTCACTGAGAAGAGCCTGACCCCATCTTCCTGACACTCACCCTTCACATAAGGCTGAAGATCTCTAACTCCACACATCCACCCCACCTAGGAGCACAGAGACAAACATAACTACTGAGCCCCTGCCCTCCAGCTTGGCCCTCAAGAGGCAGAAGGTGGGAAAGTGCAGGTGCAGAGAAACAAACCTTGTTTGCACCCACCAACACTCCCAAATCTGTGAAGGCAAGGCCTGGGATTCGGGCACCCACGTAAATAGTGTAATGTGGTAGCTATACACAGCTTTATTCCCCTTTGTTCCCTCTCTCTACCTATCCCATCTCCACTTATTTTGAGAATTTAATCAGGGTTTGGGTTTGTATCAGCTCTTTTAGACAGAACCATATACAACATACATTTTTCCCTTTATTAAAGGCTTGAGTCAAAGCCAGCTGAAGACAATTGAAAGACAACCAATGACTTCAATACATTATGGATCCAGACCTAAACGCATACCACATGCCAGACATGATGACTGGTTCTGTATCTGTCTCTAGGAAGCACTTAAAAATTGAAATGAGGAAAGGGGAGAGCAAGTCTGTGTATATCATACCCTGTCCGTTCAATTGGCTTCAATAAATTTCAGAAGCAGCACACATGCTGGAAGATGTTCTCAATCGATAAATAACAGAGGTTGAATTGTTCACCTGCCACCTCATTACTGCCCCCCAGCAGAGGTGGAATTATCTTTTAGCCTCAAGGTTACTTGCAAACTAAAAGTTACATTTACAGAAACATCTGTTTACCATCCTTTC